>JAKSZT010054335.1:21187596-21339378 GCA_026826555.1 Tolypeutes matacus
ATTTATTTATTTATTTATTTATTTATTTATTTATTTATTTATTTATTTTTACCGGGAGGTCCCGGGGATCGAACCCGGGTCCCTCCATATGGGAGACAGACGCCCAACCAGTTGAGCCACATCCGACCCCATCAAATACATTTTAGAGTTTACTATCTTTTCCTATCCTAAGGTGTCTCTGAAGTCTGCCACAGCTGAGAATTGTATATAATTTTTATCAGTAGGAGAAATACTTGCCTTTCTACTAATCATTTCCAGGAACTTGTGAGTAACTACTCTGTATTAAGGAATGTGCTAGGAGGTAATGTACCAAGATGAAGACATTGTCTTCCCCCCTGCGAGCTTACAATCTATTAGAAGGCAGTTATATGCAAAAATAGCTTTCGTACTAGACAGGGTCTGGTAAGAGCTTTGTTAGGTGTATATATCAAGATGTGTGTGAGCACAAAAGAGGTCATTTCTGACCAGAGAGTTTTGGGAAATCTTTGTGAAAGAGGTTGCTCCTTTGCAGGATGGGTAGGATTTCCACAGGTAGATATGGAGATTGGGAGTGGAGCACACATGTTAGAAAGAGGCTGTGGAAATGGTGATGGTATGGAAGAGAATGTAAGCATCTCTTGTAGGACTGGTCTAGTGGTGATGATGTCTCTCAGCTTTTGTTTATCTGGGAATGTCTTATTCCCTTCCTCATTTTGGAAAGCCAGTGTTGTTGGATATAGAATTCTTTTTTTTTTTTTTAAGATTTATCTATTTACTTTTATCCATTTTAACGCCCCCCCCCCACCGCCATTTTTGCTGTTTTTTGTGTCCATTTGCTGGGCAAGTCTCTGTGTCTGTTTCTTGCCCTCTCTTCTTATCCTTCTCCTCCTGTCTTCACTGGGATTCAATCCTGGGAACCTCCAACATGGGACAGAGGCATCCTACCTCCTGCACCACCTTAGTTCCTGGTTTTTCGGCGTGTCTCGTGTTGGCTTTCTCCTGTGTCTCTCTCCTGTTACATCATCATCTTGCTGCGTGGCTCGGGGGGGCCTGGTGGTGCACCCACTTGCGGGGCTTGATGGCACACCCATGCATGGGGCCTGGCGGCCTGTGCACCTTCTATATTTTTATATTTTTTATTTTTACTGGGAGGTCCCGGGGATTGAACCCAGGTCCCTCCATATGGGAGATGGATGCCCAACCATTTGAGCCACATCTGCCCACTAGATATAGAATTCTTGGTTGGCATTTTTGTGCATGTGTTTTCAACACTTTAAAAATGTTTTCTCACTGCCTTCTTGCTTCCATGGTTTCTGATGAGAAATTGGCACTTAATCTTATTGGGGCTCTCTTGTATGTGACACATTGCTTCTCTCTTGCAGCTTTCAGAATTCTCTTTTTATTTTGCATTAGTTTGATTATAACATGGAACAGTGTGGGTCTATTTGGGTTTATACTGTTTAGAGTTCATTGAGCATCTTGATGTCTGTCAAAATTGGGAAGTTTTCAGCCATTATTTATTTGACTATTCTCTCTGCCCCTTATTCTCTCTCCTCTTTTGAGGCACCCAAAATCAATGATTTAGTACTCTTGATTGTGTCCCACAAGTTCTTCAGGCTCTGTTCACATTTATTCATTCTTTCCTCTTTCTGTTACTCAGACTGTGTATTAGTTAGCCAAAGGGGAGCTGATGCAAAGTACCAGAAATCTGTTGGCTTTTATAAAGAGTATTTATTTGGGGGTAAAAGCTTACAGTTACAAGGCCCTAAAGAGCCCAATTCAAGGCTGTTTCTCACCAAAGTGAGTTGCCATGTGTTGAAGCAAGATGGTGGGCAATCTCTACCTGGTCTCTCGGGGACTTCCTATATCTGTGCCTGGTATAGAGCTCATTTCTTGCTGGGCCTTCTCAGCTGCTCTGTTCTCTTCATCTGACAACTATCAGGCAAACGGTTCATCTCTCCCCAGAGCCCCAGGATCAAACATGACAGAGCTCTCTCCTCTTCTCATGTGTCTTCTTGAGTGAGTGCCCATTTATATTAGGCCCACCAAGGGTGATTCAACCTGAGTCATGCCTTCCTGACTGGTCAAATCAAAAGCCCTAAACTGATTTTATCAAATAAGCTTAAAACCTTTGAATTTGATACAATCAAAGGGTGTTACACCCAGAGGAATAGATTGGTTTACAAACATAATCTTTCTATTTTGGGGATTCATAAATAATCTCAAACTGCCACAGACTGGATGATTTTAGTTTGTCTTACATTCAAGTTCACTGATTTCTTTTTTCTGCCAGCTCCAATCTTCTGTTGAGCCCCTCTAGGGAATTTTTAATATCTGTTACTGTGGTCTACAGTTCTGTTTGGTTCCTTTTCATCATTTCCACCTCTCTACTGATATTCTGTTTGTATCCATTTATTATTTTCCTGAATTCCTTTAGTTCTTTGACCATGTTTTCCTTTAGCTCTTTGAACATATTTAGGACCTTTTTTTTTTTTTTCAGAGCCTTTATCTGGAATGTCCCAGGTCTAATCCTCCTCATTAATGGTTTTGAATGCTTGAATCTTCTCCTTTGCCTGAGCCATCACTTCTTGTTTCTTTGTAGGCTTTGTACTCTTTTGTGGAAACCTGGACATTTTTGTATTTTAATGTGTTATCACTGAAATTTAGACTCCAAGGTGTCAATTCCTTAAGCTTGTATCCAGCCAGTGTTATGAGAAAGCTTTTCTTGAATGCCAGGAACTAACAAAAAAGAACAAGAAGAAGGAGAAAAGAAGGGGGTGGGGGGGAATGACAAAGATGAAGAAGAAAAAGAAAATGCTTTTCTCTAGTCTTTGCTGACTAACCTGTGTAAGTGCTCTCCTTTAGAGCCTATCTGTACAAAGAGATATTAGAGAATAGCTCCAGGCTAAAAGTGTAGACTCTGCCCTGATCCTTTCTGCACATGAGTCTTTTCTTGGATATGTGTGTGTGGCCCTAGGAATTCCCTCACTTACACAGATACAAATGTACCATCTTCCCTGGGAAATAATTTCTTCATGGTTCTAGGCACTGCACTTTTTGTTGTACAGTCATAAGTCCCCAGGCAGTCTCTTGACTGCTCAGAAATAGTGTTCTGTAGGTCAGCTCTGCGAACTGCCTTCTACACGCTGGGCAAGTTCTGTGATGGGAGTCCCTCAGGTCATACCTACATATACATAGTGGACCAAACATCCTTGCTCTCAGTATGTGCACAAGGGTTACTCTGCTCCCCCTGGAACTGGGATGAGGGACCTGCCCTGGGAGAACAGGTCAGGTCTGTATGAGCCAGTGGAGGGTGGGGGAGGGGCTATCCAGGGTGGCACAAGATCCTACCACTTGTTCTTGATTCAGCACTCAAGCTGTTACTGCAGTGCTTTAACTGTTTTCTGGAGCTTTGAGAAAGATGTTCCTGCCACTTCTTGCTGGTTGTACAAAGCTTCTGCTTCCCCACCTGTTTTTTAAATGATTTTATTGCATTTAGTTGTGCTAGTAAATTTTTGTGGCAGAAAAGGATGGTGACTGAGAAACAATAGCAGTAGGAGGAAGTGGAGATTTGTAATTAGCATCTTAGTGCAAACAATAGGTTAAAAAAAATAGAGACTGGCAGCTGAAGAAGCATGTTGATCTTTTTATTAATGGTCAGCTGTGGATTCTTTTGAATTTGCTATTTTTGTATGTTAGAGGCATGTACCTCAGAAAAGAGAAATTAATAATACTTCTTTATATTGTTTTAGTAACAGAAAAAGGATGTCTACCATTGTCCGAACTCCTACAGGACAACTCCGGCTCTACTGTAAAGGGGCTGTAAGTATGGGGTTCATTGTTAAAATTCACTCTTTCCCTCTTTTTAACAACTGGCAGGAAGCCTTTTACAAATTCTCAATATTTAAAACTTTTGTTGCTTCTGTCTGCTGTTGTCGACATGATCCACAACTGAACAGTCTATTTCAAAGTAGTGGAAAAGCTTATGAAATAGTCAAAGTCCATTGAAATTTGTGGGGGCTCAAATCAGTATGATTTTTTATTTATTACCTTTAAATAAGTAAAAATTTTGTTGTCACTAAATTGTTTTATTGAGAACCAGTGATTAGATTGTTGATATCAAGGGTTTGTAGCATGAATTTGATCTCAGTTCTAAGCTCAAGTGCTGGTACTTGCAAGTTTCAGGTAATTCACTTTTATCTACGTAAATCTTTTTAAGTACCTACAAATTCGTTCACTGCCTTATGCACTTCTTGAAAAAAATATATTTATTGAGGTATTATTGACATAAAATTAACTGCACATATTTGAATTGTACAATTTGATAAGCTTTGCCCCCTTCACCCCACCGAGATGGTGAACATATCCATCACCCCCAAAAGTCTTCTTGTGTCCCTCTGTAGGTCCTTCCTTTCTGCTCCCCCCAGGCAAACATTGATCTGTCTTTTGTCACTATAGATTAGTTTGCATTTTCTAAAATTTTATATAAATGGAATCAAGTAATATGACTCTTTTTGACTCATAAATATCTTGATACTCATTCATGCTGTATCAATAGTTCGTTTCTTTTTATTGCTGAGAAGTATTGCGTTGTATTGTTCTATTACAGTTTATACATTCACCTGTTAATGGATATTTTATTTGCAGTTCTTGGCTACCACAAATAAAGCTCCTATGAATATTGGTGTGCAAGTCTTTGTGTGGACATAGTGTTTCATTTCTCTTAGATAAATAGCTAGATTTGAAATGGCTGGATCATATGGCAGGTGTATGTTTAACTTCTTAGGAAGCCACCAATCCGTGGTTACATTCACACTAGCAGAACTCGCCAACACAAATTGGTCTCTGTTCAACAGACACTGCACTCCAAGCTAAAAAAAAAAAATCCTACCAATGAAGACCAAAGTGTCGAGAGGAAAACTTGACTTGAATTTCTTGCCATGTATTTCAGATAGAGTTTAATAATTCACAGTACCTTCCTGTACTGTTCTAAGACTGGGAAAAATGAAGGATCAATTTTATTTCCTTGCATGTTAAAGAAAAACCCTATCAAATATAAAATCCACCATTACAAATATGTAAAAAGTGGTGAGTATTTTATTTCATCAATTTCCTGCTATGGGGAAACTGTAAATGACTGGAAGAAACACTTTGATATGACACTTTCTGTGGTAGGAAAAGGCCGACACAAGGTAGGCTAATCAAATATCAAATAATGCCCACCTCCCACTAAAGAGAATCGGTTAAATTTACTGAAGGCCCATTTTTCTGACGGAACCTGAGACAGGCTTGTATATTCAGGTTGAGAGGTATAAACAAGAGCAACGTGATTTCCTCTGCCTTCATGGAAGAGAGGGGAGGCAAAAATGGGGCCAAGCATGAGTGTGAAAGGACTTTTCTAAAAGGTCAAATGTGGATTTAAAGTTCTTTGCTGTTTGAAGTCTGGAGACTGAGATATAAATGCCCTCCTTCAACTCTCCTACAATAATTCTGGTAAAAACTACATTGTTCACCAAGGCTTCTATATGCACGGCCTCTTGGTGAACGTAATAGAATTGGCATGGAGCAAAGAGGGAGCAACACACATGAAGGCAGAAGTTAGAGTGTAAGAGGACAGCATCTGTATTTTCAGACAAAATATCTGAAACAATGGTTTTTAAGATACTGGGTATCAGGCAATGAAGTGCAGATCCCTAAGAGGTTTAGAAAACAAATGAGGGGAGCCTAGCAAGTGCCTCAGCTCATTGCTTTGAGAAAATTTCCAGTCCAAGATGCAGGGAGAGGTGAAGCCAAGGACCGAGGACACTGGCGGCCAGCCCAGAGCACCAGTCTTTGGGAAGAAAGCATAGTCTTTTTGATGTCATCTTGATTTGGACTTTCTTTTAGTCTCAAAACCGCGAGTGAATAAATTCCAATTGTTTAACCCGACCCGTTTCATGGTATTTGCTTGAACAGCCAAAGAAACGAACACAAGCATATAAATTCAGGCAAAGCTATTCTTTTTTTTTTTTTTTTTGGTATATTATTACTATTATTATTATTATTATTTTTTTTATTATGGGTAAAAATCAAAATTCTCACAATACATACAAACATTTATATCGCACATGCTCAAGTGATAAGGAGAGATAACCACTCATAGTAAAATAAAAGATAAGTGTGTTTCTTCTAGGCAGCATAGAATTCTTGCATTTTTAATTCATTCTGAAAATCTTTGCCTTTTAACTGGGGTGTTTAGAATGGATAAAATTAGTTTGCTTATAGGTATGGTTAGGTTTAAATCCATCATCTTATTTATTTTCTATTCGTCCCATCTGTTCTTTTTTCCCTTTTCCTGTTTTTCTACCTTCTTTTGGATTATTTTTTATTTCATTTTCGTTTGTTTTTTATTTTACTGATTGCTTTAGGGTTCTTAGTAGGTATCTTTAATTAATTTAAATAAAAGAAGAACTTTAAATCCGTATTTGATATTTTAGAAAAGTCCCTTTACACTCATGCTTGGCTGATATTACACTATTTTATGCATAGTATAAGAATCTTACGATAGTACACTTCAATTTCTCTTCTTCCAATCTCTGGGCTATTGTAGTTATACATTTTCCTGTTACAAACATTATAAACCCCACAGTGAATTGTTATTAATTTTGTTTAAAAATCAATAATTTTTTTTTTGTTTTCTTAATTTTTTTTTTGAGTTGTGGGTTTACAGAAAAATCATGCAGAAAGTACAGAGTTCCCATTTACACCCCCCCACACACAGTTTTCCCTATTATTAACACTTTGCATTAGTGTGCTACATTTGTTACAATTGTTGACAGAACATTTTTATAATTGCACTATTACCTATAGTCCATAGTTTACATTAGGGCTAACTGTTTGTGTTGTACAGGTCTGTTTTTTTAAGTTGGCATTCTAGTGACATATACACAACCTAAATTTTCTCCCATGTAACCACATTTAATTCAGTGGTGTTAATTACATTCACAATGTTGTGTTACCATCACTACCATCCATCACCAAAACTTCCCCAACACTTCAAACAGAAACCGTGCACCTTTGAAGCACTCACTCCCCATTCACTACCCTCACCCGCCTCTGGTAGACTGTATTCTAGTTTCAGGCTCAGTGAAGTTGCTTCTTCTAATTATTTCCTATCAGTGAGATCATACAGTATTTGCACTCTGGTGTCTGGCTCATTTCGTGCAACATGATGCCTTCAAGGTTCATCCATATTGTCGCATGTATCAGAACTTCACTCCTTTTTTTTTTTTTTTTTAATTTATTTTTATTGTGGGTAAAAATCAAAATTCTCACAATACATACAAATATTTGCAAAATGATATGTAAATATATATGCATATATGTGTATTTGCTTACAAAAATGTTATTTATATATATATATACATACATATATTTTAAGAGGTGCTTAGATTACCCAAAATATTACACGGAACCCACTGGGATTCCCATTGTATGTATATACCACATTTTGTTTATCCATTCATCAGTTGATGGACAGTGAGTTGCTTCCATCTTCTGGCAAGTGTGAATAATGCTGCTATGAACATTGATGTGTGAATGTCTGTTAGAGTCTCTGCTTTCAATTCTTTTAGGTTTAAACCTAGAATTGGGATTTCCAGGTCATATGACTATTTTATACTTAATTTTCTGAGGAATAGCCAAACTGTTTTCCACAGTGGCCGCACCATTTTCACTCCTACCAACAATGAACAAGTATTATTTTTCCACATCCTCTTCAATACTCGCTATTTCCCATTTTTAAAATAGTAGACATTCTAGTGGGTGTGAAATGGTATATCATTATGGTTTTGATTTGCATTGCCCTAATGGCTAATGATATTACATCTTCTCATGTGTCTTGTGGACATCGTTTCCTGTTTCTTTGTGTATCTTGTAATCTTTTGTCACACATTGGACATTTTAATATTTTAATGTGTTAATTCTGGGATTTAGTCCCTGACCTTAAGTTTTATCCAGGTAGTGATATGACAGAGATTTCCTTGAATGCCAGGAGCTAACAAAAGCAAACAAACCAATGCAAAGCAAAAACAAAAACAAAAAGCACCTTTTGTAGTCTTTGCAATTGGCTTTGCATTGCCCCATGCTCTCCTTCAGAGTTTAGCCTTCCTATCAAGAGCATCAGCCAGAGGCAAAAGTGGTGGATCTTCTTTGTCTTTCCTGAGCCTGCATCTTGTGCACAATTGGAGTGCAGGGCATCTCCACACTGGGGGAGGGGTCAGCAAGACCACCATGAGCTTTAAACAGCCCATTTTCTTTTAGAAGAATTAGATAACAAGAAAAAATTCTTTATTTTTCCCCATGTCATTACCATTTCTAGTGCTTTTCAGATCCATATTTCCATTTGATATCATTTTCTTTCTGCCTGAATTACTTCCTTTACCATACATTGTAGTGTGGATTTGGTGGTGATAAATTTTTTCAGCCTGTATATATATGAAAAAATTCTTCAATTTCATCTTTTTTCACCTTCATTTATAAAATATATTTTTGCTGGGTATAGAATTCTAGGTTGACAACTTTTTTCCTTTCATTATTCAACACATAAGTTACTGAATCCTTCATTTCTATAGTCTTAGAATGGTACAGGAAGTTCCTGTGAATTATTAAACTCTATTTGAAATACATGGCAAGAAATGCAAGTTAAGTTTCCTCTCTACATTTTCCTCTTGATTGGTAGTATTTATTAGCTTGGAATGTGGTGTCTTTTGAACAGAGATCTATTGAGTCTACACCTGCCTAACTGCAGAGCTCCTTTCCATTCAGAAAGCTGGCTTGCATTTGAATCATGTAAAATGTGGCATTTAACTCTTTATTTTTTCTGGTATATGTGGTTTTTGATAGATTTTGTTTTTTTCTTTGAGAAATTTAAAGGTATTTAAAACAGTGGTATCATCGCTTCTCGGCCTTTTGGCTAAGATCAAGTGTAAAACAGTGGTATCTTTGTTTCATTGTCCTCCTGGCTTTGTGGTCTTCTCAAACATATTTGCAGGATCAGTCTTTAGTTTAGATTAAAGTGATTAGTCCAATTAATATTTTAAAACTTATTTCTGAATTCATTCTGGAATTGTGCTTTCAATGTGGCTATTCAAGCTGCTTTATACCTATTAGATAGAACAATAAAATTATAAATCATTCTTTAGAATTATGACTGGAAGGCTTACATAAGGTTGTTGATCACAAGAATTTTTATTTATTCAATAGGATACAGTGATTTATGAGAGACTTTCAGAAGAGTCTCTGTTTGTGGAGGAGACATTAAGCCATCTGGAATATTTTGCCACAGAAGGTAAATGAACATTCTTTATTTATACCCTGGCTTCCTTTATAAATAAGGTCAAAGTATTAAAATTGTAACCCTGTATGTATATCACTGATGCTTGTGTGCACACAGGGTGGGCAAGAGTGGGCTAGTTCATATGAGTGATTTTGTAATGCCTCATATGCTTAAAAGTAAATGGTTCCCCAAACAAACTCTCTTGAGACTTTATATTATTTACCCTTTCTTCTGCTCTCAATCCCACTGTTTTGTTCTTATAGGCAAAGTGTAAAAAAAATTTTTCCTGCAGGTCCTTTCTATTCAAGCAGCAGATTGCAGTGCACCCCTATCTATTTCTATCTGCTAAGTGTTACCTTTAACTAGTACTAGGAACTTGTCCCACAGTTGGAGAAAAAGGAATGCTTTTCCAGTAAGTGTTGTCTATTTTAATCATTTGGTGCATATTACTAAGAAAAGAACAATAATGGAAACTTTCCTGTTATCCTCTTGTTATTCTTCTGACATTGATGTATAATACATCTTTGAAGGAAATAAAATTCCATAAATGAGTTACAAACAAGAAAAACATTCACTGAAAGGTTTACCAAGGCTTTGAAGAGCAAGGTATCCTGCTAGTAATATAATGAAAAAGCTATAGCCCACTTCCTCCCCTTAGTTTATAAGCTTCTGCTTCATATGGGCACATGTGTGTCTAGCATGAAAGCATGGATATTTTTGCAAGATGGCACTTTTGGCCTGTTACTACTATCTTAAAATATACAAATCCTGTAGGCAGGCTACAACTCAATAATAATTGAATTTATGCAGAATAACAAACTCTGTAACTCTTCTGTGGAGAATTAATTTCAGTGAATCCTCAAGATTTGAATATTTTGGAGGAGTTAGCTTTTTAGAGTACAGTATAGTTCAAAAATGTTTTTCAACAAGTGCCTTCAAAACGTTATTAAGAACACCACCTCAATCAGGATGTTTCAATAACTAGCAAGAACTGGCAGAAATATCTTTCTCAAAGCTTCATAAAATAGTTAAAGTAACAAGGCAAGTGATAAATCAAGAAAAAGGCTACTTAATAGAGGTAGGCTCTCATTCCACCCTGTCTGGTCCCTTGCCAACCCCTCACAAGTTTGGCATCAAGCTGGCCGAGATTCCCAGTGTGGTTCCCTGGTTCTGGTTCCAGAGGGAGTAGAGCAACCCTCGTGCACATACTAGAGCATGTATGTCTGGCATAAGCTGTCTGGTGATGGCCTAAGGCACTCACTGGCCCAGAACTTGTCCTGTGTGTAAAAGGCAGATCACAGTTCTCCTAAAGAATGCTGTGGGAGAGCAGTCAACTCGTGCTACCTGTAAGAAGGGATTGATGATTGTAGGAATTACAGTGTGGTGCCCAGCACTGTGAAGAAAAGTTTCCTAGGAAGAGGGGACATTCATATTTATGAAAACAGGGAAATTCCTAGGGGCACATACACATACCCAAGGCATGCACAGAAGGGACCAGGTAGGCCCCTACCCTTTGGCCTGGAACTGTACTCTTGACTCTTTGTATGAATAAGCCCTCAAGGAGCACACTCAGTATGTCAATTTGACAAGACTGGGAAAGGTGTTTTCTTTTTTTCCTCCTTCATCTTTTTTTTGTTAGCTCCTGGAATTCCAGGAAAAATCTCTCATAACACTAGCCAGATGCAAGCTTAAGTAACAGACACCTGAGAGTCTAATTTCCAATTATAACACATTAACATATAAGAATGTCCAGGTTTCAACAAAAGATTATAAGCGATACAGGGAAAGAGGAACTGATGGTTCAGACAAAGGATACAATTCAAGCATTCGAAACCTTCAATGAGGATCAAACATGGTATATTCCAGATAAAGACTTTAAAAAATGGTTCCAAATGTGCTCAAAGAGCTAAAGGAAAACATGGACAAAGAACTAAAGGAAATCAGGAAAATGATAGATGAACACAAACAGAATATCAATAGAGTGCTGAAAACCATGAAAAGGAATCAAACAGAGCTGAAGACCACAGTAACAGATATTAAAAATTCCCTAGAGGGGTTCAACAGTAGATTAAAGCTACAAAAGAAAGAATCAGCGAACTTAAATATAAGACAAATTGAAATCATCCAGTATGAGTAGCAGAAAGAGGAAAGAATGAAATGTGACAGAGCCGGAGGAACCTGTAGAATACCATCAAGTGTACAAATATATGCATTGTGAGACCCAGAATGAAAAGAAAGAGAGAAAGGGCAGAGAGAATAGTCAAAGAAATAATGGCTGAAAACTTCCCCAATTTAACAAAAGACATGAATATGCATACCAAGATGCTCAATGAACTCCAAACAGGTTAAGCCACATAGACCCATGCCATGCCATGTTATAATCAAACTGTGTTATGCCAAAGATACAGATAATTCTGAAAGCTGTAAGACAGAAACTTGTCACATACAAGGGAACCTCAATAAGATTAAATGCTAATTTCTCACCAGAAGCCATGGAAGCAAGAAGGCAGTGGGAAGACATATTTAAAACTGTTGAAAGCAAAATATTGCCAACCAAGAATGCTCTATTTGGCAAAACTGTCCTTAAGATGTTCCCAGGTAAACAAAAGCTAGGAACTTTGCCAGCACTAGACCATCCTATAAGAAATGCAAATGGGAGTTCTGCAGGTTGAAAGTAAAGGACAATAGACATTTGACTGAAGCCACACGAAGAAATAAAGATCTCCATTGGGTAAATATAAATATCAGTACTATTATATTATATTTTTTATTTGTAATTCCACTTTTTACTTCCTACAGGATCTAAAAGGCAAATACATAAAATGTTATAATAAATCTATGGTTTGGGGCTCATATGTTTGTGGCAAGAACTACATAAAACTGGGGATATAGAAGGGATAGGAACCTAGTTTTTGTATGCTATTGAAGTTAAGTTGGTATCAAAGCACATGAGGTTGTTATAGATTTAGGATATTAACTTTAAGCTCCATAATAATCACACACACACAAAAAATCAGAGTATATGAAAACTCATAGTGTCAGAAAGTAGAGTACAGGCTAGTGATAGTAATGGGTGGTGAGGAGGGTGCTGCAATACTGTTAGTGTGATCAGTCCCACTGACTGTCACCCTTGGGAGGGTTTGGGATGGGAAGATTTAGGTTGTATATACATCTCCACAATTAAAAAAAAGTAAAGGAAACCAAAGAGATAATGGCAATTAAATGCAATATATACTACTGGATGGGATCTAAGAATGGAGGAGAAAATGCTCAAAAAGACATTATTGTGATACAAGGATAATTGGTATCTAGAATGTAAGCTTTATGTCAAGGTTAAATTTCTTGAACTGATAACTGCACCTAGGGTGATTTCATAATTGAATATACTTGTTCATAGGAAATGTACATGGAAGTATTGTGTGTTCAAGGGTTATAATATGTGCAACTGGCTCTCAAGTGTTCAGTAAATGATAGAAAGATAGACAGATGGATAGATAGATGGAAGATAGATAAATGATAGATATATAGACAAAATAATATGGAAAAGGTGGCAAAATGTTATAAGTGGTGGATCTGGGGGATCTGGGTATGTTGCAGTTCTCGGAATGGGTTTGTATGATTTTTGCAACTCTCCTCTAAGTTTGAAATTATTTCAAAATAAAAAGTTTAAGAAGATAAAAATGGGTTTAAAATCCATTTTCTCTTAATTTAGAGATTATTTAACTAGTAATTTAAAAATTGAACCCTCATTCATTTATCATTCATTCGACATAGAGTTATTGAGCATCTGTTTTGCACCACACACTGTTGCAAGTCTCCAGAACAGCAGTGAATAAAGCATAGAAAGCTCATTCCCTCAAGGAATTTACCAATAAACACACACTATTAGGTGAGGATATGTTGTTCTATGAAGAAAAATGAAGAATAAGGGCCAGAGAGAGTGATGGGGGTGCGCTTACACAGGGTGGGAAGGTGGGATTTTGCAGGGGCTGAAGGATGTGATCGGGGAAAGCCATGTGGCAGTCTAAGGGAAAGCATATCAGGTAAAAGGTAGAGCAAGTGGAAGAGGGTGGAAGTAAGAAGACTAGCAAGGATGCCACAGAGAGCAAGGAAGGGACAGCGGGAGAAGGTCAGTTAGGTAGCCAGGAGCAAATCACGTGGGGTCCTGGGGGCCACGGTTAGGACTGTGCGCTCACTGGGCTTCACAAATGCCTTTATCTTAAATGCTTCACTTGTCCCTGGTCACCAGCACCATGACCAGGATATTTTATATACTTCTTTGCAGGTCTGAGAACTCTCTGTATTGCCTATACAGATTTAACGGAGAAAGAATACCAGAAATGGTTGAAGGAGTATAAAAAGGCTAGCACAGTTTTACAAGACAGAATGAAAATATTGGAAGAATGTTATGAGAGTATTGAAAAGGTAACATACCCCATATGTCCTCTATATGCCGAGATAAATAAGTGAAAACTCAACTATCAATGTTTTCATATTTTGATGTAATTTTTAAAGCTCAGTTCAATTTTGTTATCCTTTTTTATAATAACTCTTCCCATTTCAAAAGAAGTACATGGTTATTAAAACAATGAGATAGAATAATAAATAACCATCTGTAGTATTGAGCCTAAGGACGGTTAAGTTCTAACATATAAACTTCCAGTCTCTTTCTTTATTTGAGTATGTTATTTGTGTAGTACATATACATATACATACATTTTCCCTATAAAAATTAGCTCATATTAGATAAACTGCTTGAAACATGAATTTTTCACTTGGTTGGGAAATTTTTTTCATATTATTGAATATTCTCAAATATTACCTTCTTTGATTACTCCAGGGTAATTCACTGTATGAATGAATACTTTTTCAGCGTGCTCTCTATTCTCTGGTAGTTATTTTTCCTAGGGGACTCTCCTGTATCCTGGGATGTTGAGTGTTACGAGAGTGTGATTGTGCTTTTGCTTCAACTGGGGCCTCAGGGTTTCACAGATGCAGGGTCAATTTTTATATTAGTTTTTTGGCTTGGGGTTCTTTTGTTATTTGGTTACATGGATTCTGCATCTCTTGAATCCTCCTACTTTGTTCTTTTCCAACATTGTTTTGGCTATTATGGATCCCTTGAATTTCCATATGACTTTTAGGACCATCCTGTCAATTTCTGCAATGGAGTCATCTAGGATTTTGATAGGGATTTGTGGAAGTTTGGTATTTATGAATTCCAAAAATAGATACTGGATTATGTTTGTAAACTGGTCTGTTCCTCTGGGTGTATTGGAGTGTATTAGATTCAGAGGTTTCACTTTTACTTTATTAAATCAACATCAGGGCTTTTATTTGACTACATCATTAGGGTCATGGGGTTTAATCCTGTACCCCCCCCCCCTTGTGGGCTATATAAATGGATGCTCAATCAAAGACAGGGAAGTAAATACATGGAGAAGGAGAATTTAGTTTAGTTTTGGAAGCTGGAGCTCTGGGGAGAGAGCCAAGCCATTTGCCAGCTAGTTTACAGCTGACCTTGTGAAGAGACCAGAGCAGCTGAGCTCGGAAAGAGACAAGCCCTGGGAAGAGAGACGAGCCTTATGACAACCTACAGCTGAGAAATGGAAGAAGCTGAGCCCATGTAGCCTTAAGAGGAAGAAGCCTGAACCCCGCAGACAAGTGGCAACAGACTTTGGTGAGGGAAGTAACTTACACTTTATGGCCTGGTAACTGTAAGCTTCTACCCAAAATAAATATCCTTTATAAAAGCCAACAGATTTCTGGTATTTTGGATCAGCACCCCTTTGGCTAACTAATACAGGATTACATTGAATCTGTTGATCAGTTTGGAGAGTATTGCCATCTTAACAATACAAAATTTTCTAATTCATGGACCCGGGAGGTCTTTCCATTTATTTAGGTCTTTAATTCCTTTAAACATTGTTTTGTAGTTTTCAGAGTATCTTTTATACTTCTTTTTAAAATTTTAATCCTAAGTAATGTATTCTTTTTGCTAGTATAGTAAATTAAACTGATTTTTTTAAAAAAATTTATTTATCCCCCCCTACCCCCACCCCCCACCCCCCACCCCTCACCCCTGTTGTTTTGTGCTCGCTGTCTGCTTTCCTACTCTCTGTGTGTTCTTCTGTGCCTGCTTGTCTTCTCTTTAGGCGTTACTGGGAACTGATCCTGTACTGGAGTGGGAGAGAGGCGCTCAATCTCTTGTACCACCTCAGCTCTCTGATCTGCTGTGTCTCTTATTGTCTTTTTGTTGTGTCATCTTGATGCACCAGTTCTCTGCATGGGCCAGCACTCCTGCACAGGCCAGCACTCCTGCACAGGCCAGCATTTCACGTGGGCCAGCTCACCATGTGGGCCAGCCTTTCACTAGGAGGCCCTGGGAATCGAACCCTGGACATCCTATATGGTAGACAGGAGCCCAGTAACCTGAGCCACATCCGTTTCCCTTAAACTAATTTTTTAAAGTTTTATTTTTGTATTTTCATGGTTAGTATATAGAAATACAATTGATTTTTGTATATTGATCTTGTATACTACAATTTTGCTGAACTTGTTTGTTAGTTCTAATAGTTTTTAATGGACTCATTAGGATTTCTGAATACAAGGTCATGTCATCTGTGAATAGAGATAGTTTTACATTTTCTTATCCAGGCTGGATGCTTCTTATTTCATCTTCTTGCCTAATTGCCCTGGCGAGAACCTCCAGTACAATGCTGAATAAAAGTAGTGAGAGAAGACATCCTTTTTCATTCTGATCTTAGGGGAAAGTTGTCTTAGTTTTCTAGGGTTATTATAAAAAACAACCACAAGCTGGGTGGCTTAAAACAAGAGATATTTATTCTCTCACACTTCTGGAGGCTAGGAGTTTGAAATCAAGATGTCAGCAGGACCATGCAGCCTCCAAGTCTGTAGGGAAGAATCTGTTCCATGCCTTTCTCTTGGCTTCTGGGTGTGGCTTGCAGGCAACCAATCACATTCTCTGCCTCAGTTGTCACATGGTGTCCTTCCCTATGTCTGTTTGTGTCCGAATTTCCTCTTCTTATAGGGACATTAGTCACATAGGATTAAGGTCCCACCCAACTCCAGTATGACTTCATTTTAACTTGCCTAATTCCATTTGTAATGACGCTATTTCCAAGTAAGATCATGTTCTGAGCTACCAGGGATTAGAATTTCAATGTATGTTTTTAGACTATACAATTCAATACATAACAAAATTATTCAGTCTTTCACCATTAAGTATGATATTAGATGTGGATTTTGGTAGATATCCTTTATCAGGTTGAGGAAGTTCTTTGCTATTACAAATTTGTTGAGTGTTTTTATCATGCAAAGGTACTGGATTTTGACAAATGCTTTTCTGAATCTATAGAAATGATCCTGTCCTTTTTTTTCTACTGATATGGTATATTTCATTAATCAATTTTCAGTTCCTTGACTTCTAGGTGTAAATCCAACTTAGTCATGGTGTTTAATCATTTTTATAAGTTGCTGGATTTGATTTAATGGTATTTTGTTGAGGATTTTGCATCAATATTCATAAAGGATATTGGACTGTAATTTTCTTTTCTTATGGAGTCTTTGTCTGGTTTTGGTACCAGGATAACACTGGTCTGATCAAGTGAGTTGTGAAGTCTTTTCTCCTCTTCTACATTTGGAAGCGTTTGTGAACAATTACTATTAATTCTTATTTAAATGTTTGGTGGAATATCAGTGAAGTTGTCTGGACTTGGCCTTTCTTTGTGGGTTATTTTTAAATTACTTATTCAATCGCTTTTTATGGTTCTATTCAGATTTTCTAGGAATTTGTCCATTTTTCCCAAGTTTTCCAATTTTTTTGGCATAGAGATATTCACAGTATTCCCTTAGATCTCTGTTGGGTGGGTATTAATGTCCCATCTTTCATACTTGAGTTTGATAATTTGAGACTGTTCGCTTAGTTGCTTGCTTACACTAAGGCTTGTTAGATTATTGATCTTTTCAAAGAATCAACTTTTGCTTCTGTTGATTTTCTCTATCATTTTTCTGTTCTCAACTTCATTAGTTTCTGCTAATCTTTATTATTTTATTTCTTCCACTTTCCTTAGTTTTAGTTTGCTCTTATTTTTCCAGTGTCTTTTTTTTTTTACACACACATATGATTTTATTTAATCTAACAACTCTGTGAGTTTAATATTCTTGTCTCCATGTTAGAGAGAATGCCAGTGACTTGCATTATACAGTTAAGAAGGATTAAAGCAGGGACTCATACCCAGGTCTACAAAACAAAGTCTGTTAATTGTTTTGTTTGTTTGTTATTATCTCCCCAACTTTTTTAAAATAACAATTAAAAAAAAAAAACTTAGATTACATAAATGTTACACAAAAAATATAGAGATTCCCATATGCCCCACTCCCCACACCTCCCACACCCTCCCACATAAACAACATCCTTCATTAGTGTGGCACATTCATTGCAATTGATAAACGCATCCTGGGGCATTGCCACTGAGCATGGACCATAGTTCACATTGTAGTCTACACTCTCTCCCACACAGTTTTGCATGTTATGGGATGATATAAAATGGTCTATATCTGTCATTGCTTGTCATTCAGGATGATTCCCAAGTCCTGAAAAAACCGTTGTATTACAACTGTTTTTCCCTCTCGCTGCTCCCAGAGCCTCCAGAGGCCACTGCCTCCACATTAATGTTGTAATTTCTTCCATTACTAGAATCACAATATGTTTATAGTAGAATACCAGTAAGTCCACTTTAGTCCATTGTTCATTCCCCAATCCTGAGGATTCTAGGATAGTGATGTCTGCTCCACCTCTAATTGAGAGAGGGCTTTGATCCCATACAGCTGATGAATGGGACTCTCCTGCTTGCAGTTGTAGGCTCTCTTGTTTCCTTGGTATGGTAGTTATCAATCCTCACTTATTTTTAGTTGTCCAGGGTGAGTCCAATGAATTGGAGAATAGGTGATACAACTCCACGGGGCTCTGGGCCCAGCTGGTACATGGACAGCCCAAAGACTCCAGTCTCATAGATGTACACCTACCAACTCCAGCACCAAGTATAGGTTTAATAGAAGGAACAGATGAACCATGTGTAGGGAAGCCATAATTGAGTCCAACTCTGTCACTCTCAGGAGCACAAACTCCAAAGTAGTGCCCACAGGCAAGGCACCAAACTCTGGAGCTATCTGCCCTGACCATGGGACCTGGGTGTCTCCAGAGCCCTCAGGAGCCCCACTATTTGGGGTAGTATCCACTTTGGCAGTCTATGAGATCCTGCTGAGATGTGCACAAGCGTGACCTCTGGGATGACCTCCCGACTTACTTTGAAGTCTCTTAGCCATATAAACTCATTTGTCTTTACCTTTGCCCCCTTTTATTTGAGGTTTTTTTCCAGTTGCATTGCTAGTTGGTGCTTGGTAGTAATCCCGTGGTGCCAGAGAGGCTCATCCCCAGGAGTCATGTCAGGTAATGCATTTATATGCTGAGTTTGGCCTAGAGAGAGGTCACTTTGAGCAACAAGGAGGCTCTCATGAGGCAAATCTTAGGCACCCCACAACGCTAGGCTAAGTTTCAATTTCAAGAGCAAAGGCTCATAAGCATAGTTGTCAATATTAAGAGCCCATCAATGGATCATCCTTCTTCACCAATCATTGCCCCTGCACATGGGGGACTGTTGGGGCTCCATTAGAGAATGTGGCAGAGCTCTCCAGGATGGGAATTCAATATTCCCTTGGTTATTGCGTGAGTCTCCACCCACTGTGACAATGCGCCATGAACATTTGAACATATTTTTATGCCTTATATGTATGCCCTGGTGAACTTCCTCCCATGTATCCCCCATTACTGACACCCCACACTAATGATCCTCCCCTGCCCCAGTTGTAACCCTTCTGTGATCCAAAGCTTCTTAAAAAATGCAGCCATTAAAATAGCCAAATATTATTAATAGGAAAATGAAATAATAACGATAAGTTTAAATATAAGAAATAAAATACATAAACTTTTTAAAAAAACTAAAAACAAAATAAAATTAAAAGATTGGGATATTAAAAATAATGAAAAATATTAAAAATAATTTTTTTTGACATTTTTCCTTTCATCACTGTAATATCTGGTGTCCTGTATGTACAGTGGTATTTTCTTCCATTTATTCCCCAGTGTCTTACTATTTTTCATTTTGTTTTCAAATTGGAAAAATTTTGTGTTGATTTTCATTGGGATTGCATTAAATCTGTAGATTATTTGGGTAGGATAGACATCTTAATGATGTTTAGTCTTCCTATCCATGAACAGGGAATTTTCTTCCAGTTATTTATTCTTCTTTGATTTCCTTTAACAGTGTTGTGTAGTTTTCTGTGTATAAGTCATTTACATCTTTAGTTAAATTTAATCCTAGGTATTTGATTCTTTTAGTTACTACTGTAAATGGTATTTTTTTCTTGATTTCCTCCTCTGATTGCTCATTTGTTGGTGTACAGAAAGGCTATTGATTTTTGAGAATTGATCTTATAGCCTGCGACTTTACTGAACTCATTTATAAATTCTAGAAGCTTTGTTGTGTATTTCTCAGGGCTTTCTATTTATAGGATCATGTAATCTGCAAATAGTGAAATTTCACTTCTTCCTTTCCAATTTGGATGCCTTTTATATCTTTTTCTTGTCTCAGTGCTCGAGCAACGGTGATAGTGGGCATCCTTATCTTGTTCCCGATCTTAGAGGGAAAGCTTTTAGGATTTCACCATTGAAGACGATGTTAGCTGTGGGTTTTTCACATATACCTTTTATCATGTTCAGAAAGTTTCTTTCAATTCCTATCTTTTGCAGTGTTTTTATCAGGAAAAGGTGCTGTCTTTTGTCGAATGCTTTTTCTGCATCTATAGAGATGATCATGTGATTTTTTTCTTTTGATCAGTTTTTGTGGTGTATTACATTGATTGATTTTTTTATGTTGAACCATCCTTGCATATCCAGATGGAACTCACTTGGTCATGGTGTATAGTATGTTTGATGTATTGTTGAATTTGATCAGCAAGTATTTTGTAGAGTATTTTAGCATCTAGGTTCATTAGAGAGATTGATCTGTAATTTTCCTTTCTTGTGGCATCTTTGTTTGGCTTTGGTGTTAGGGTAATGTTGGCATCATAGAATGAGTTAGGCAGTATTCCTTCTACTTCTATTTTTTGGAAGAGTTTAAGCAGGACTGGTGTTAGTTCTTTCCAGAATGTTTGGTAGAATTCACCTGTGAAGCTGTCTCGTCCTGGGCTCTTTTGTTGTGAGATTTTTGATGACTGATTCTATCTCTTTACTTGTAATTGGTCTGTTGAGTTCATCAGTTTCTTCTTTCATCAACGTAGGCTGCTTGTGAGCTTTTAGGAATTTTTCCATTTCCTCTAAATTATCCTTGTTGTTGGCATATAATTTTTCAAAGTATCCTCTTATGATACTCTATATTTCTGTAGGGTCAGTGAGGATATCCCCTTCCTCATTTCTTTTTTTGTGTATTTGCATCTTCTCTCTTTTTTCCTTTGTTAGTCTGGTTAAGGGTTTGTCTATTTCATTTAGTTCTTCTCTAATCTTTGTTATTTCCTTCTTTCTACTTCCTTTGAGGTTAGTTTGTTGTTCTCTTTCTAATTCCTCCAGCTGTGCAGTTAGGTCTTCAATTTTAGCTCTTTCTTCTTTTTTGATATGTGCATTTATGTCTATGAATTTCCCTCTCAGTAAGCTTTTGCTGCATCCCATAAGTTTTGATATGTTGTCTTGTCATTTTCATTTGTCTTAAGGTAGTTATTGATTTCTTTTGAGATTCTTCCTTGACACACTGTTTGTGTAACAGTGTGTTGTTTAACTTCCATATCTTTGTGCCTAATCTGGTTCTCTGTCCCTTACTGATTTCCAGCTTCATTCAGAGAAATTAGTTGAATAATCTCAATATTTCTGAATTCACTGAGAATTTTTCTGTGGCCTAGCATGTGGTCTAAATTGGAGTATGATTCATGTGCACTAGAGAAAAATGTATATCCCACTGTACTTGGGTGTAGAGTTCTGTATATGTATGTCTATTACATCCAGATCCTCTAATGTATTATTCAAAGTCTTTGTTTCTTTATTGATTCTCTGTTGAGATGTTTTGTCTAATGGTATAAATGGTATATTAAAGTCCCTCACTATAATTGTAGAGGCATCCAGTTCTCCATTTCGTTTTTCTAGTGTTTGTATTTTGAGGCACCCTTGTTAGGTGCATAAATGTTTATGATTGTTCTTTCTTCTTGAATGATTACCCCTTTCACTAATATATAATGTCCATCTCTCTCTCTTACAATAGTTTTGCATTTAAAGTCTATTTTGTCTAATATTAGTATAGCTACTCGCACCCTTTTTTGGTTATTGTTTGCTTGTAAGATTGTTTTCCAGCCATTCAATTTCAGCCTCCTTGTATCCCTGGTCTAAGGTGGTTTTCTTGTAGACAACATATAGATGGGTCATATTTCCTTATCCATTCTGCCAATGTGTGTTTCTTGGCTGGTGAGTTTAATCCATTAACATTCAGTGTTATTACTCTCAAGGAATTACTTACATTAGCCATATTTTCTTTGGGTTTATGTATGACATATGTTGTTTTTATTTCTGTTTTTATCTTTTTATTTGTTCTTATACTCTCTTCCAACTCTCTCTCTCCTGTTTTTTCCTTTCAACCTGCAGAACTCTCTTTAGTATTTCTTGAAGTGCAGGTTTCTTATTGACATACTCTCTTAATTTCTGTTTATCTCTGAATATTTTGAGCTCTCCATCATTTTTGAATGCCAGCTTTGCTGGATAGAGAATTCTTGGTTGGAAGTTTTTTTTCTTTTAGTACCTTAACTATGGCATACCACTGCCTTCTTGCCTCCATTGTTTCAGATGAGAAATCAGCCCTTAATCTCATTGAGCTTCCTTTGTATGTGTTGGTTATCTTTTCTCTTGCTGCTTTCAGTATTTTCTCTTTGTCTTGAGCATTGGACAGTTTGATGAGTACATGTCTTGGAGTAGGATTTATAGTGCTTGGGGAGTGCTGCACTTCCTGGACATATACATACATCTCCTTCGATAGGGTTGGGAAGTTTTTAGCCATTATTTACTCCAACACTCCTTCTGACCCCTTTCCCTTCTCTTCTCCCTCTGGGATGCCTATAATACATATGTTTATGCATTTTGTGTTGTCATTCAAATCCCTAAGTCCCTGTTGGATTTTTTCTATCTTTTTATCTATCTCTTCTACTATTTGTTTGATTTCAGATGTACTGTCTTTCACATCACTAATTCTTTCCTTTGTCTGTTCAAATCTACTGTTATGTGCTTCCAGTGTTTTTTTTTTGATTTCTTGAATTGTGCCATTCATCATCATCATATCCATTATCTTTTTATGTATGTTTAAAATTTCTTCAGTATGTTCTGCCAGTGTCTTCTTAATATCCTTAATCTCTTCCTTCACTTCATTAAATTGGCCCATGATATTTGTTTGGACAGCTTTAATTAGTTTTTCAATATTCTGCACATTTTCCTGGTTTTTAGTTTGTTTATTGGACTGGGCCATGTCTTTCTGTTTCTTAATATGGTTTGTAATTTTTTATTGCTGTCTGGTCATTCTTTTATCTTGATGTGTTTATTCAGTTGATTAGCTTCTCTCCTTACTCTAGGGTTTTATTTAATTGCTGTTTTTGTGTGTGTGTTAAGTTTTCTCTTTGGCATTTTGTTCTTATTCTACTTCATTGCTGTTGTCTATGTTCCCTTGAAGGAAAAAACTAGTGCCAGAGAAAGTGAAAGAGGTAAGAAAAATAAAAGGAAAATAGTACTAATAATAGTAATTGTTAGAAGAGGAACCATATAAGAACTTGGAAAATGAATATTTAACTTATGTAAGCAGTGTAGAGTAATAGGAATAAAAAAGTGGGGTACACAAGGGAACACGAGTCAACCCCATGCCACCCTGCTGGTAGTCCTGAATTATTTTGGGAAGCTGACAGCCAGAGGCAGTCTGAGATGTTGTATAGCACAGACCTTTTCTTCCTTGAGGTCCTGGCCCTTTGTGCTGTGACTCTGGAGTGTCTCATGGCTGGCTGGCATATGCTTCCCTTCTCAGCCTGTTGGTTCTCTCTGATGGAATAGAGGAGATTTC
Organism: Tolypeutes matacus; assembly: GCA_026826555.1. Lineage (NCBI taxonomy): Eukaryota > Metazoa > Chordata > Mammalia > Cingulata > Chlamyphoridae > Tolypeutes > Tolypeutes matacus. The sequence goes on from JAKSZT010054335.1 coordinate 21,211,051, forward strand.
CTGCACAGGAAAAGGTAGCTCAAAAGCTAAATGCTGCTTTCCATCATAAACACTTTCCTTATGAGGATGGAAATCTTTTAATTAGCTGGTGACTTCAATTATGAGTAATTCACTGAATGTACCCCTTCTCAGAAATCAACCCCAGGTAGCAATCTGTAAGGAATCTAAGAGCATTGAAAACACATATACAAGAAGTAATCTTAAAAACTGTTAAAGGAAAAAACAAAAAACAATCTCACTGAATGTACTAATCCAAACTAAAATTCTATCTCTGATTTGATTAAATTCCTCCATGGCTGTATTCTTCCGTAAATTCTTCCATTTAATTATTACATGATTATATTCACCTGTAAACAGACATGCTAGGAGTTAGAACTCTCTCTTGGCTGTATTATTTCCCAGAATTCATGCAGGCACAAAGTTGGATTTACAGAGATGGGCTGAAGGCAGGGAAAACTTGGCCTAGGAATTGCAACCACACCTTCAAGTTCTTACCTCATGTGCATATTTCTCCCTGCAGTCCTTCAAGGCAAATATCTCCATCTCATCAGCACACGAGCAAGGTCTTGAATATGGCTTTGGCAGGTCTCCCTAGACCCAGATCATATATGGAAGAGACTTGGGGAATTCATGTACCAAATGAAGTTGGCTTTTCCCTCCTTCTGCTGTGTTTGTATTATTCCCTGTCTAATACATTAAGAATTACTTGCAGCCAACTATCTTCGCTGTTGAGATACTAAAATGCACCTCTGAGTCATCATGAGTCATGTGGTAGGTTTTTCATTTGACATAGGTGACAGGATTCAACGTGAAAGCCTGGTTTCTTTACTTGGTCACAGGGTGTGGTAGCAAATTGTGCTAGTCATCAACAATGACTGTCAGTTTGAGGGTTGTTAATTTGCATGCACTACTCTGGGGCCTTGTATTGGAACCCTTTTTTAAAAAAATAAAATAACATGTCAGTGGTAAAAAAAAAAAAAAAAAAAAAGTGGGGTACCAATAATGAAATGGGAAACCAAATAGAGAAAAATATATAGAATGAATTAAAAGGCCAGAATGATGAGGAGAGAGGGAAAGAGAAAAGAATAGACGTAAAGAAAAAAAGCTAATAAAAGAAAGACAACAGGACAGATGAGATAGAATTAAAAACCAGAAAAACTGAGGACTAAACAAAGAATGGTGGAATGTAAGAACAACAAGAGAAAGCAGAAGATAGAATGATGAAGGAAGGAAAAGAGACAGCATTGGTAGACAAAATCAGTATACACAGAAAAGGGGAAATCAAGGAAGAGGAAACACGGCAACCAAGAATCAAGCCAGCAGCACCTCGAGGCATTTATCTCTTTGTCCAGCTCCCTACAGATTGATGCCCTGAAGCCGCCTACTCTGTGGGTTCTCAAAACAGCTCACTCGGGCAGGATCTTGCCCCCACTCAGCCATTTTTTTGTGAGAGAGAACTGCCTATTTTCCTTTGAAAGAAAAAAAAAAAGAGGACCAGAGAAAAGGAAAGCTATAAGACAAAAAGAATAATAGTAAAAGGTAGGAAAGCAACTGTACCAGACCTAGGAAATTGAAAAATTAACATGAGTATGAAACACACAGGAATAAGATTAGGAAAGTGGAATAGAAACAATGAAACAAGAAATAGAAATAGAATAGAGAAAAAAATATATAGAATGAGTTAAAAAGCTGGAATGGCGATAAGAGGGGAAATGAAAAGGGCTACGAGAGAAAGTAAAAGAGAAAGTACACAGAGGAAAAAGGAGAGAGGGAGAAATACAAACAAGAAAAATTGGAGACCAAAAAAAAAAAAAAAAAGAGGTGGAATGAAAGAACAACAATGGAAAACAAAAGATATAAAGATGAAGGAGTGAAAAGAAATAGCATAGGTGGAATAGATTAGTAATGAAAAGAGAGAGAAAAAAAAGAAAAATAAGCAGAGAAAGAAAGGGAGGGGATACAAAACAAGCAAAAATAAGACAGCAGCAACTCATTTTTTTAAAAAAAGGACACAGAAGAAAAAAAAAATAAACATGGAAAAACAGCCTTCTCTCTTAGACTCCTATGGATCTTCTCAGGCTCCTGGTATTCCTCAATCACTCACCCTGCAGCCTGCCCTCTGCATGTTTTGAACTGGGTTTTAGTTAGTAAAGTAAGGGAAATAAAAGAAAAGGAACCTTTTAAAAAAATCAGAGCTCCTGGAAAAGCTAGTACAAAGAAAATGTCTATATATTCCCTGTCATAAAGTTTCATCTGGATGCTTGATAACCTAGTGAATCACTTCTCAAGGAATAGCCAAGAGTTGAACCAGAGACCTCATATATGCTAGGCAGGAATTCTTCTACCAAGCTATTCTGAGTCCTTGGGTTGATTAGTCTTTCAGAAAGTTATTCGCTTCTTTTCCCTTGGGCAGGTTAGATCCCCTGCAGTCAGCTGGAGTGGTGCCGATAGCTGCCTGACTCTGCCTCCTCACTGATGTAATTCCTCTCTTTACCTAGGTGGCTGGGCATGACCGCTAGCCTGAGGCCATCCCTCTCCCCTCTCCCCTCTCCCTGTCGAGTCGGAGTCCCTTCCGATATTCAAGGGGGGCCCAGCTGGCTAAACTCACCACAAAAAAATCACTCTCCACTCTCCCAGACCCCTCTTCCTTATAGGGAATCTGCTATCACAATCCCGTTTGGAGAAGGGGGCTATAGTCTCCACCTTGTCTGTCCACACTGAGGTCCACGTGTGTGTGCCCCTCCCAGCCACCGAGGTAAGCAACCCCTGATTATTCCTGGCTTCCCTATCTGTCCAGTACCCTCCTAGATGACTCAGAGCACCATCCCGTGTAGACATCTGCTCTACTCTCAGTTAGATACAATTCGTCAGGAGTTTTACCCTTGCCTAATATTTCGGGGGTGGAGGAGGAGAGCTCTTCCCGGCAGCCAAGAGGTTTAATAACTCATGATTACTTGTTTTGGCTTCTTCGTGTCTCTGACCCTCACTCTTCTGGGAGTTGGTAAGCAGTGTCCTGGTTTGCTTTGCCCCAAAGCAGGTCCCCACGCCAGCCTCTGGCTTTTTCTTTGTTGTTTTAGTGAGAGCTAAGACTTCTATGCCTAACCTGTTGGCCATGTTCCCAAAATCACTCCTCCAGTGTCTTAAATGAAAGTTTTGGTTACTTGCTTGAGGTCTTTATTCTTTATTTTTAATATAGGCATTTACAGATATAAATTTCCTTCTAAGAACTTCTTTTTTTAATGCACCTATTCCACTTCTAAGCATTTTTTACCTCAGAAATACTTGTCTACTTGAACAAAGAATGAAGTTGCTATTAATGGGCAAATGTAGAAAATTTCCACTATATATCAAATAATGAAAGCAAGGTGTAGAATAGTAGTAGTTTCTTAATATATTTATGATGTCTTCTTTGAAGATTTTTTCTGTTAACCCAACATCTAGACTCTCTCAAAGGAAGTTATTGTTGATGGTTTTATGACACTGATCTTTTTGAATTTTTCTTTTTTTTAAATTTCTCTTATAAACCATCTTCCTCTGTTGGTATCACCAGCTCTTAGGCTCCACTAGTTACCACTGATTGCTTTATACCACTGAGGAATATTGGGATCCCATTATTATTGGCCTGCCATGACTAGACTAGACCTTTGCCCTATGACAGGAGCCTGAATGAAGAAAAGAATCTCTTAATTTCTCAGCCACAATCACCTGGCATTTAACCCATGCAATAATGAGATTGGGTTCATAAGAAATTCTGGTGGACTTCCCCCTCTGGTGAAATAACATATCCCTATTCTGGGAGCTATGTGAGAAGGATTCTACTTGACCATACCCACTGTGGCAGTTTGAAATTATTTTATGAATCCCAAAAAGAGAAAGATTATGTTTTTAAATTAATCTATTCCTGTGGGTGTGATACCCTTTGATTGCAAAGGGTCCTTTGATTAGATTACTTGAAAGATTGCTTTAGGGCTTTTGATTGGATTACATCAGTGAGGCGTGACTCAAGTTGAGTCTTTGCTGCCTTGCTGGTTCTGATATAAACCTAGAGACACAGATACAGGAAAAGGAAGCTGACATTTTTTATCTTGCTATGTGAGAAAGAACTAGAGGATCACTTAAGCGTGAAGTCCGCAAGAGACTGGGTCTACGGAGCAGCTCAAGAGGACATGGTAAGCCTTGAGGGGAAGGCTGAGACTTTGGCAGAGATGGCAGCTGTATTAGTCAGCCAAAGGGGTGCTAATGTGAAATACCAAAAATGGGTTGGAGTCTTTATAAAGGGTATTTATTTGGGGTATAAGTCCACAGATACCAGGCCATAAAGCATTAAGTTTCTTCTCTCACCACAGTCCATTGCCATGTGTTAGAGCAAGACAGCTGCCGGCATTTGCCAGGGTTCAGGCTTCTGGGGTTCCTCTCTTCCCGGGGCTGCATTTCTCTCCGGGCTTAGCTCCTGTTTCCTCCACGAGGTCAGCGGCAGACGATCAGGCGAACGGCTTGCTTCTCTTCCCCTGGGGCCTTCTTTCCAACATCAAAACTGCTTCGCAAAAGACTACCTCAACTGTCCTTTGCCTTGCCTTTATTTATTTTATTTTATTTTTTTTAAAGATTTTATTTATTTATTCATTTATCCCCCTCTTGCTGCTCGCGCTCGCTGGGTCAGCTAACCACGCTGTGTGAGCAGGCCTGCCTTCACCAGGAGGCCCCGGGAACCGAACCCGGGGCCTCCCACATGGTAAACGGGAGCCCTACTGATTGAGCCACAGCCGCTTCCCTGCCTTGCCTTTAATATTCAATTCCCCACCCACCAAGGGGTGGGGCTCAACGCCCTAATCCTAACCTAATCATGCCCAGATTAACAGATCAGTTTACAAGCATGATCCAATGATATTTTTGGAATTCATAATTACATCAAATTCCCCAACGGTTACAGCAGCCATCTTGCTTTGTCATGTGCCCAGACAATAGAATAAAACAGTAGCTGACTTTGGTGAGAAAGCACCTCTTATCATAACTCAATTTGGATATTTCATGGCCTTGGAACTGTAAGCTTCTAACCCAAATAAATCGCCTTCACAAAAGCCAACCCATTTCTGGTGTTTTGCATTGGCAGCCCTTTGGCAAACTAAAACACCCACCAGAGTGGAGTTTTGTCCTAGGAGTGGAGGAGTGAGACGGTTATGGCTCAGGTGCCACAGATTCTTGCCCTTGTTACTGAACAAATGTTTCTTAATTTGCTGAATGCCCTTAGAGCAAATTTTGAGACTCTACATCTTTAAAAAAATTTTGTTTTCACCAGTTATGGAGTGTTCACCAGCTGGGGAGCTGCCCACAGTGCTTTTCATGCTGCCACTTGAGACATAGATCTTTTGAAACATTCATACTTGAAAACATAAATCATAACTAAAAACACTTTCTTCTAGTGATGTGACAATTTACATTAAAATATAACAGTTTAATATAGAAATGTCATGAAAGTATTAGAGTAGAAATGGTATAAATGGTAAAATAATAGAAATAGAGAGATGTCTAATAGGATAAATTTGACTTGGAACTTTAGCATTTATAAAAATTCAGCTTGCCAATGAGAAGAATAAAATTTTTTTGGCTATTTTAAAGTTTTTACTTACTGTATTTATATGATAGCATTTCAATGAAATAATTTAATTCTAATCTTTAGTACAAATTCAGTTTTTCTTAATTTTTAATTTAACTTTAAAAACTAATAGCAGGGGGATGGATGTAGCTCAAATGGTTGGGTGTCCGTCTCCCATATGGAGGGACCCGGGTTCAATCCCTGGGACCTCCCAATAGAAAAAAGAAAAAAAAAAAAAAAACTAATAACAATAGTAGCAAAACTAACTTTTAGATTGTACTGGACTTTTGGGAAACAATAATGCAGATTATCAGAGGCCATCTGGTCTACCCTTTTATCTTTTACATAATTCTTTCCATCTACCATTGAGCCAGTTTTTTAAATCCCTCCAGTGTTAGTCAATAAGAAGAAAAATTATAAAATAAATTCTTTGATGAGTAAGAACTTTATGGAGAAAATTTTGAAGTTTTACTTAAGGACAAAATTAAAAAACTAAATATATTGATGGAAATACACTACATAGAAAAAGTCAGTACCATAAATGTGGCAGTTTTCCTCAAAGTATTCCAAAATTCAATGTAATAAAATCTCAAATTTGACATTTGTTATGAAATTAATATAGAAGTAGGAGGAGGCTAAAAACCATGAAGAAAATTTTGTAGAAATATAAAAAGAAATGCAGTTTGCTTGAATAGACATCAAGATGTATAATAATCAAAATAATAGATAACACTTATTGACTATTTACAATATGCTAGACATTATTCCAATCACTTTACGAATATTACCATGTACAATAATCCCACAATAATCTTATTTTTTCCAATTTCTAAACAAGGAAACTAAGGCACAGAAAGTTTAAGCCCTTTACCTATGATTACACATTTAGTAAGTTGTAGAATTAGCACAAGTCCAAGAGCCTATGCTCTTTTTTTTTTTTAAGATTTTATTTATTTATTTATCCCCACTTGCTGCTTGTGCTTGCTGTGTCCATCTGCTGTGCATTTTTCTGTGTCTGCTTGTCTCCCTTTGTTGGGTCGTCCTGCTGCATCAGCTCACTGTGCTGCGTGGGCCGGCTTGCCTTCACCAGGAGGCCCCGGGAATCGAACCCGGGGCCTCCCATATGGTAAACGGGAGCCCTATCAATTGAGCCACATCCGCTTCCCTAGCCAGCCTATGCTCTTAGCCATTATATTACTCTGTCTCATGATGTAGTGACATAGGCATAAACAAATAGATCAATGGAAGAAAAAAATGCATTTATGTTTGTGTGTATACATATATGAGATTTTTCAGAATAAATTATTATACTGCATATGCTTTATCAAAATTTAATCTTATTGCAACTTGAAAATATTTTTATCTTTTGTGTGTGTGTGTACATACAGCACATTTTATTCATTACATTAAACACACAGTGAATAAATGGAAAATGTTTTTATCTTTAATTAGTAATACAAAAAAATCTCTTTCCAAAACATCTAGGAATTCCTGCTACTTGGAGCTACGGCCATTGAGGATCGCCTTCAAGCACATGTCCCAGAAACCATAGCAGCTTTACTGAAAGCAAACATAAGAATATGGGTCTTGACTGGAGATAAACAAGAAACTGCAATTAACATAGGTAATAGATAAAAAGTTTTGAAATCTGGTTATTCATGTATTCTCAATAAATGAAATCAATACATGTATCAATCATGTTAAGAATATATGGCTGAGCTTCCTTAAAGTAATTGTTTTATTTGTCTTTGGAAAAATGGAATGCAATGGAACTTTCCCATCACAAAGCAGAGAATATGAACAGATTAAGCAAAGCAAACTGTTATCATTTCCTTCACATTCTTGAATATAGAATGCAGTGTGAGTAATAGGTAGTTTCTTGTTCCTTTCCCCTCAAAACTTTAAATTATCTTATGGCACTTTTACCCTAGGAGATATATATTATTGTAAATGTTTATTCATATACATTTTGATTAGTAGTGGGAATATCCAATTGGTGTTTTTCCACTCAAGCTCTGATAACACTTTTTGCATTTATTTTATTTTAAAAAATCCTAGGGATGAGAGGAGCAGAAATGGAGTTGAAATTCAACTGTTAGCAGTGAATATGCAAGTACTGATCATGATAAGGGGTTGAAACTATTTTTCTTTCCATGATCATAATGGTAGTCACCTCTGGTTAGCTGAGCAGATAGGAGAAAATGACTCTGTATGCAATAGACATCCTTTGAATGTTGCTTCCATGTGTTTGTTCATTTTATGTTCATTTATTCAATTAATGTTGAGTACCTGCTATGTGTCAAGGAATTCTAGAAGCTGGGTGTGAAAAATTGTGTAAGAAAGTCTCTGTCCTCATGGGGCTTACATTCAAGTGGAGAAGACCGAAAATCAGTAAGCAAATTAGCACTAAGAAAAAGACAAAACAGGATGTAGGCGGGAGTGTAAGGGTAATCTTAGGCAGAAGACCTATTAAGGAGGTGATATTTAACCAGAGATCCAAATGAGAAGAGGAAGAAGGTTTGGGAAAAATTATGGAAAAAGTATTCCAGGCAGAAAGAAGAGCAAGTATAGTGCTATTGTGTGAATATGCTTGGCATATTTGAGGAAAGAGGAAGGTCAGTGTGGCTAGAGCACAGTAAGAAAGGCAGAGAACATTAGTAGCGCAAGGCTTTGCAGGCCATAGAAAGGTAGGTTTAGGGTTTTAAGCAGGAGAGAAATATGATCAAATTTATATTTTAAAAATATCTGTTGTTGGTTCCAGATAACTCCAAACAAAAGTCCTCATAACTGGTCCCCTGAGAGCTAGCAGGTGTGGCCACCAATCAAAACAGCAAACAGCTGGGGCCTGTCCCCAACATTAGAAAAGGGTAGAAGGAAAAGCTTTAAAAAGGCCTAACCTGGGGCCCCAGGAGCACATCTCACCCTGCAGCATGCCTTCACCTATGTCTGGGGTTGTGTACATTTTTTTTTTTCTTTTCTTGTTTCTCAATACACTCTTTACTCCATTGTCAAATAAATAAATAAATAAATAAATAAATAAATAAATAAATAAATAAATAAATAAAATCTGTTGGCTGCTGTATTGAGAATAGACTGATGAGATAATTGTGATGTGTGTATGATGGGAAATATGAGAGAGGGGCTGAATTTGGGATATACTTTGTAGGTTGAGCTGTCAGCACTTGTTGATGTGGATCCAATCAGTAGAGACAACTTTCAAAGAGTTTTGCTATAAAAGAGCAGAGAAATAGGATGACAGCTGGAAGAGAACATAGGGTTGATGAAGCATTGGTTGTTTTGAAGGAGAGTTACCTAACTTCTCTAAACATCAGTTTTTTCATCTGCAAATGGGGATAATAATAATTTTTACTGAATAGATTGTTGTGAGGATAACTTGAGATAATCTTGTGAAGAGCTTATTAGCTTGATATCAAGCACGTAGCAACTCCTCCATGAAAGTTGGATGACCACCATTAAGTTCAATACATCAAGTGTCTAACCATGATGATCTTGACCATGACCTTTTTTATTCATGTGGCAAATATTTGAGAATATACCATGTATATTTATACTCTCATTTTTTCCAGTGTCCATATTTCTGATTTAGTATGTGTTGAATTGTCCCAGTTTAAAAAAATGTTTTGTAACTGTGGGGGATGTGAAAGTTAAAGGAAATGAACTCACCAGCTTCTGAGAGCAGGACTTGCAGACTTACACGTCACGAATAACCAGACAGGTAACGTTGGTAACCAGGCAGAACCGGAGCGAAGGGCAAATGCACAAGTTGTATGGGCGTGAAGTCCATGGTGAGCATGGAGGAGAGCAAGGGGTGGCCAGTGCATGGTGGCCAGGGGGAAATAAGTGTCCACTGCTCACACACCTTTTCAATTTTTAAAAAAGAATCGGGAGTTCTGTCTTTTGATATGAAATAGCCTGGTGTTGGCTGAAATGTATAAAACATCATAAAGGCAAAGCAAAACATGTGGCTTGGCTGAATGCAGCCCGATGCTCAGAGAGCAACTTTCGTAGTTTACTCTTGCTTTGAATATGTTGAGGTGCCTACTGGTCCTCAAAGGCAGGTGTCAAGTAGGCTACTGGAAAGGTTGGTTAAAAGTTCAGTGGAGAGGTAATCTAAGTACCTCTTAAAATATATGTGTATATATATATAAACAACATTTTTGGAAGCAAATACACATATATGCATATATATTTATATATCATTTTGCAAATGTTTGTATGTATTGTGAGAATTTTGATTTTTACCCATAATAAAAAGAAAAAAAAAAAGTTCAGTGGAGAGGTCTAGGCTGAAGATATATAATTGGGAGTCATCAGCAGGTAGATGGTACATTAAAGCAGTGACACAGGAGAGAGCCGCAAGGGAGTGAGAACTGATATAAAAGAGGAGAGGCCCAAGGAGTGATTCAGGAGCAAGGAAAGAGAATTGCTGGAATAATGTCCTTGATTGGGTTCAAGGACACAAGTGTAGGGATGAGGTCGGTCTTCACCCACTGTACAAGGGACTAAAAAGGGATATGTTGAGTTTGTTCATAGTAAGGAGGAAATGGAAACTATTTGAGCACAGGTGCAGGTAGTTGTGTCAATGCAGGGAAAGGAACTTTTGAAAATTCTCTTCAGATTGCTTCCTTCTTTTCAATGAAATAGCAAGCCAGGATGCCAAGCTGAGGAAGGAGGATGGGGGAAATGTACTATAGCATTGCAGAGAGAGGAGAAAGTAGGAAATAGCCTAGGAAAATGGAAGAATTAATCGACTAGTAGCAGTTGCTGAATTAAACTCATACATCCTTACCACCATCCACAGTCTCCCTATGACAAACACTTATTCTCGGAGACAAAGACTGACCCTATGAAAGGAAAAGAAATACTTCCCCAACTTGATCAACATTTGCAGGGCTCTCCTCTTTCAATTGAGTCAATATTTCACGTTATTTTGCACACAGGGTTAGTTCCTTTTATTCATCCAATAGCTTTCAAATGATGCCCCTTTGAGCCTCTGAGAGGAAAAGAAAATGACCTACTGTTGGACTATTTGTTAATGGCTGTTTCCTCAGCTGCACAAACACCTGTTCCTTTAGTTTTAAGATGACTGTTTATATAAAGACTTAATTAAGCTTTTTGGACAGGGACTGATCCTGTTCCCCCCCCTCTTTTTTTTTAATTTCACAGTTTAGTTTTTAAAATGGGAATGACTTGAAATTTTCCAAATGAAAATCAGTGCCTGAGGTATATAACTTCATTATCACGTTGAATGTTATTATAGAATTGAATTGGTTTACTTTTTTTTCAATCATACCTAGGGTTTTATTAGTATACTAGATAAAAATTGTTGATATAGCACTTTGATACAAAAGCATTTGGCTCCCTCAAAGACTTGGATTTATTGTAATCCATGAGTCTGAGCTCATGTCATAGAAAGATAATAAAAATAAATATCCACAAAAATCTAAAAGTAGAGATTTAGCCATTAGTTATATGTAACTCCTCAGCCATTTCTATTCAAATTGCCCAGTAAGATTATAACTAATCACAGTTTCAATTCCTTTTCCCTCTACAACCTCTTGCTCAATTTTTGTTATGAGCTCCTAGACTTTGAAGTAGTCGTGATGCAGGAAGTATGATGAAGGAAGAATATAAACAGGTCTATTTTCTTCATGAGCTCATGAAAAGCACTGAGTCTTCAGAGATGACGTCTTTATTTCTCTTTCTCTAGCACATTCCTGCAAACTGATGTCAAGTCAAATGCCTCGTATTAAATTGACTGCAAGTTCATTTGAGGTAAGTGACTTAAAAATTATTTTTAATTATTTTTAATGCAAGTGCCCCCCACATGTTATTCAAGGGTTGTCAACCACTTAAGATTGCCTTGAACACTCACTCCAGCGCCACTGGAAAGTATAGATTCTTCCCCAAGAATCTGCAAACTCTTCCATTCTCAAGCATCTCTGGTTCCTACTTCTTCCTTTCTTTGCTGAATTCTTGAGCTCTACCCTGTCGTGTGGCCAGTCCCTTATCACCACCTTAGTATCACAGCAAATCTAGGACTCAGATCTCATGTTTGCCTTTAAAAACTAAACAAAAAACAAAAAACAAAAAAACAAAACACACACACACATAAACAAATCTGTGTTTATAACAGTTTTATCAAAAGTCTGAGTGAATAGTTGGTGTATTAGTTAGCCAAAGGGGTGCTGATGTAAAGTACAAGAAATCTGTTGGTTTTTATAAAGGGTATTTATTTGGGGTAAAAGCTTACAGTTACAAGGCCCTAAAGAGATCAACTCAAGGTACCATAAGAGGTACCTTCTCACCCAAGTCAGCTGCCATGTGTTGAAGCAAGATGGTGGGCGATCGCTGCCTGGTCTCTCCTTCCTTCTTCCTCAATGGGCCCAGCTTCTTCTGATCTCAGCTGTACACTGGCATAAGGGCTCGTTTCCTTCTGGACCTTTCAGCTGCTCTGTTTTCTTTGGCTGCAAATATCAGGCGAATGGCTCATCTCTCTTCCCTGGGGCTTTAGCTGTTTGTGCCTTCTCTTTTCTGTCACGTGGCAGGCTGGATCAAAATGACAAGGTTTTCTCCTTTTCCGTGTGTCATCTTGAGTGAGTGTCTGTTTATATAAGCCCACTGAGGAGGCGGGGACTCAACCTGGGTTATACCTTGCTGACGTGGTCAAATCAAAAGCCCTAAATTGATTTTATCAAGTAAACGTAAAACCTTTGAATTTAATACAATCAAAGGGTATCACAACCAGAGGAACAGACTAGTTTACAAACATGATCTTTCTCTTTTTTGAGGATTCACAAAAATAATATCAAACTGCCATAGTCGGTATTTACATTTTAGTAACAAAAGCAAGGAATCAATTATTGAATATTCTTGCCTTTAAAAGTTACAAAGCAACAGTCAGTTATTTTCTATTGAATAATTTTTTCACTGCAATAGACTCACTTTTAAAGAATTTTAAATACAGTTATCTCTTCCACATCGTGACTTTCTCCATCGCAGTTTCATTATATTGTGGGTCAGCATAAGAAATTGAATGAGAATTCTTTGGGATTTTTTGTGGAAGCCGCAGATGACACACAAAGGCTGGCAGACAACACAACAAAAGTTTAGAAACTCAGAAATGCATAAAATATTTGTAGAGTATTGTGTAATATCAACAGATTTCATCTTTTAATTAATACCTTAAGCTATACCAACAACTGTAAAGCATTTGCATATACCACAAAATCTGCATCTCTCTCGCATAGAGAGTGGGGGACATTCTTTTGGGTACAGGAATGTTATAAAAAAGACATTCCAGTAGACTAATAAGGCTTATATGTCCAGTAGACGTATAAGGCTAAGTCCTTACATGATTCCCTAAAGGAAAATAAGGTGAAGGATCTCCCCCTACAGATTTTCAACCTGGCAAAGGCTGGTTTGAAATTTTAAAAAAATAGGTTTAGCCTACACAATGTAAAAGTAACTGGAGAGGCAGAATCTGGCAATCAAGAGGCGGCTTGGGAGTTTCCAGAAAGTCTGAAGAAACTGACTGAAGAGAAAGGCTACAAACCAGAACAGATAGTCAATGCTGATAAAGCGGTCCTATACTGGGAAAAAATGCCTCAGAGGACATGTATCAGCCAAGAAGAGATGGGAGCCCCAGGTTTTAAAGCCTCAAGGGATAGAGTAACCCTGCTTTTTGTGCCCAGGTTGTAGGGTTCATAATAAAGGCAGCCCTGATGTAAAAACCTGCCAAGCCTGGAGCTTTGAAAGGAAAGGACAGGTACCAGCTGCCGATCTTCTGGATGTTCAGTAAGAAAGCATGGGTGGCCAAAGCACTTTTCCTTGACTGGTTCCATCAGTGTTCCGTGCCAGAGGTTGGAAAACACCTCGCCAGCAAGGGATTGCCCTTTAAGGTGTCATTGCTTCTGCACAACGCCCCCGGCCACCCAGAGCCCCATGAAGTATTTTTCTTTAACATTCATCTATATATAGCCTATGATAAATAAGTAACCCAAATTTTACAGTAAGGTGGTGTAAACACCCCATAAAAGAAAAAGAAAAAATTCAGACTTCTCTGGTACAAAGGGAGGGCTAAAAATTTTTACGCAGATTTTCTAGATCGTGGGGGCGCCATGCCCCTAATCCCCATAATATGGAAAGGATAACTATTTCATCTATTCCATCTGTGATGCTCTTCCTTTTCTTTACATGTAAATCTGAATTTCTGACCTATATCATTTTTCTTCTTTTTGAAGAATTTCTTTTAAAATTTCTGACAGGGCTGATCTACTGCTGATGATTCCCTTAGCTTTTGTTTGTCTGAGAAAGTCTTTATTTTCCCTTCACATTTTAAGGATAATTTTGCAGGATATAGAATTCGACACTTTGAATATTTTACTCCATTGTCTTCCTGATTGCATAGTTTGTGAGAAGTCTGATATAATTCTTACCCTTGTTCTTCTACAGGTAGGGTGTTTTATTTCCCCCTCTGGCTTTGTCTTTGGTTATCTACAGATTGAATACAATAGGCCTAGGTGTAGGCATTTTGGTATTTATCCTGGTTGTTTTTTTTTCTTTTTTTTCTGAGCTCCCTGGGTCTGTGGTTTTGTGTCTGTCATTAATTTGGGAAAATTCCCAACCATTATTACTTAAAATATTTCTTTCTTTCCTTCTACTCTATTCTCTCTTTATTCTCCTTCTGGTTTTCCAATTATGTTTATGTTCCATCCTTTAAAATTGTCCCATGGTTCTTGGATATTCTATTTCTTTTTTTTTTCTTTTTCTTTTTTCTTTGCATTTTAGTTTGGGGAGTTTCTGTTAATATATCTTCAAGATCACTGATTCTTTCCTCAGCCGTGACTAGTCTATTGATGAGCCCATCAAAAATATTCTTCATATATGTAACAGTGTTTTTTATTTCTAGCATTTCCTTTTTATTCTTTCTTAGAGTTTCCATTTCTCTGCTTATATTACCAGTCTGTTATTATACTTTGGCTACTTTTTCCATTAACACCCTTAGCATATTAATCATAATAATTTTAAATTTCCTATATGACAATTCCAGTGTCTGTGTTATAGTTGAGTCTGGTTCTAATGCTTGCTTTGTCTCTTCAGACTGTATGTGTGTTTTTTTGTTGTTTGTTTTTTGTCTTTTATCATGCTTGTATTTTTTGTTGACAACTGGACATGATGTATCCAGTAAAAGGAACTGAGATGAAAGGCCTTTAATGTGAAGTTTTATGTTAATCTGGCTAGGAGATGGGCTGCATTTAATGTTTGCTGTATCTGTAGGTGCTGGTGGCTTCATATTCTAGTTTCCTTTAAGTTTGTATAATAAAAGAGATGCAAGTTTTTGAGAGGAATAAACAGTCCTAAAATCATTATGTTCTTAGTGTAGGGACCTTGTATATAATTTGTTAAATGTATTGCTAATACTTTATGTATTGTGGCAATATGTAAATGGATTTGTGTTTTTAATTTCATTTTTTCAGTTATTTTCTGCTAGAATATAAAATAAATTTAAAATTTTTTTTTAGTTAGGCCAGTAACTTATTAAGGAATGGTGAGAAAAGAAATGGGAGAAAATAAGAGATTATGGGCCCTAGGTAGAGAGGAAGGGGCTGAAGAGTGATAAAGAGGACCGATTTACAGACTACAATTTCCCATTACAGATTATAAATCCCCAGGTTTACATGCATATTGATCCAGGTGGGGGGGGTGAAGAAGGCCAGAACAGGGGACAGAAGGCAGGAACAAGGGCAAAGAAGGCAAGACCAGGGGCTAAATTTTAATTTTTTATATTAACTTTGTACCCTGTGATTTCGCTAAATTCTCCTGTTAGTTCTAGTTGCCATTTTGTAGATTCCCTGGAGATTAAAACCATCTAATCTGCAAATGGGGATGGTTTTTATTCTTCCTTTCTGATCTTCATTCATGTGTTCTTTCTTTTTTCCCTTATTGATTATAACCTCCAATACAATGTCAAAGATTAGTGATGCAAGTGGACATTCTTGCTTTGTCTGTGATCTTAGGGGGAAAGCATTCAATATTTCAACATTAAGTATGATGTTAGCTGTGATTTTTTTGTAGAGGTTCTTTAGCAGATTGTGAAAATTTCCTTCTATTTCTAGTTTGCTGAGAGTTGTTATCTTAAAGGGCAATTGAATTTTTTCAAATGCTTTTTCTGTAACCATTGGGAAAATTGTATTATTTTCTTTGTAATCTGTTAATATGGTGAAATTAATCATTTGATTTTCAAATGTTAAATTAATGCTGCATTTTTAGGGTAAACCCCACTTGGTCATGATTTATTATCTTTTTTATAAATGGTTAGATTCTATTTGCTCTTATTTGTTCAGGATTTTGCATTTATGTTCATGAGGAATATTGGCTTCTACTTTTTTTTAACTGTCTTTTTTTCTGGTTTTGGTATTTTCTTGCTAATTGCCAACAAAGGACTGCTCTCAGCACCTAGAGGTCACCCTCTACCTTATGGTAGAAAATTCTAAGATTACCCCCAACATTCCCACCCCATAATGTACACACACACACACCCTGTATATTCCTCTCCCCTTGATTGTAGTGATCCTGATCTACTCAGGTCCTTTAAAGAGGGTCTAGAGGTCAGAAACAGGAAGTAAGAGAGCACTGTCATTATTTTGAAGAAAGTAAGGTAAATATTATCTTTTATTATTATCATTTTTAATATATATATATATATTTAAAAAGATACTTAGATTACATAAATGTTACATAAAAGTAAAAGGAATTCCTATGTTCTCCGCTCCCTACACCTCCCACATTTTCCCACATTTTCTTGTAGACAGCATATAGATGGTTCATATTTCCTAATCTATTCTGCCAATCTGTGTCTCTTGACTGGAGACTTTAATCTATTAACATTCAATGTTATTACTGTCAAGGAATTACTTACATTAGCCATATTTTCTTTAGGTTTATGCATGCCATATGTTGTTTTTATTTCTGTTTTCATCTTTTTAGTTGTTCTTACACTCTCCTCCAACTCTCTCTCTCTCCTGTTTTTTCTTTTCAACATGCAGAACTTCCTTCAGTATTTATTGAAGGGCAGGTTTCTTATTGACAAACTCTCTTAATTTCTGTTTATCTGTGAATGTTTTAAACTCTCCCTCATTTTTGAACCCCAGCTTTGCTGGATAGAGAATTCTTTGCTGGAAGTTTTTTTTCTTTTAACACCTTAGCTATGTCATACCACTGCCTTCTTGCCTCCATTTAAATAACAACAACAACAACAAAAAAAAAAAAATCAAGAAGGTGTCAGTGGTGATATCTCCTTCCTTGTTTCTTATTTTATGTATTTGTATCTTCTCTCTTTTTTTCTTTGTTAGTCTGGCTGAGGGTATGTCAATTTTATTAATCTTCTCAAAGAAACAGCTTTTGGTTTTGTTTATTTTTTCTAGTGCTTTCTTATTTTATATTTCATTTAGCTCTGCTCCAATCTTTGTTATTGCCTTCTTTCTACTTGTTTTGGGGTTTGTTTGCTGTTCTTTTCCTAATTCCTCCAGGTGTGTGGTTAGGTTTTTTATTTTAACTCTTTCCTAATTTTTAATATAGGCATTTATGGCTATGAAAATCTCACTCAGTACAGCTTTTGCTGCATCCCATAAGTTTTGATATATTGTGTTGTCATTTTCATTTATTTCAAGGTATTTACTGATTTCTTTTGTGATTTCCTCTTTGACCCACTGTTTGTCTAGGAGTGTATTGTTTAACTTCCATATCTTTGTGCCTAATCTGGTTCTCTAGCCCTTACTGATTTCCAGCTTCATTCCATTGTGTTCAGAGAAATTACTTGGTATAATATCGATCTCTCTGAATTCATTAAAAGTTGTTCTGTGGCCTTTCATGTGGTCTATCCTGGAGAATGATCCATGAGCACTGGAGAAGTATGTATATCCTGCTGTATTTGGGTGTAATGTTCTGTATGTGTCTATTAGGTCCAGATCCTCTTATGTGTTACTCAAGATCTTTGTTTCTTTATTGATTCTCTGTCGAGATGTTCTGTCTAATGGTGATAATGGTGTATTAAAGTCTCCCACTATAACTGTTGAGGCATCTATTTCTCCATTTAGTTTTTCCAATGTTTGGCTCATGTATTTTGAGGTGCTCTGGTTAGGTGCATAAATGTTTATGATTGTTCTTTCTTCTTGATAGATTATCCCTTTTATTAGTATATACTGGCCTTCTTTGTCTCTTACAATAGTTTGGCATTTAAAATTTATTTTGTCCAATAATAGTATAGCTACTCCTGCCCTTTTTTTGGTTATTTTTTTGCATGTAAAATTGTTTTCCAGCCATTCACTTTCAGCCTCCTTGTGTCCCTGGGTCTAAAGTGGGTTTCTTGTAGACAACATACAGATGGGTTATATTTCCATATCCATTCCACTAGTCTGTGTCTCTTGACTGGAGAGTTTAATCCATTAACATTCAACATTTTTTCTGTCAAGGAATTACTTACATTAGCCATATTTTCTTTTGGTTTATGTATGCCATATGTGTTTTTATTTCTCTTCTTATGTTTTTAGTTGTTCTTACACTCTCCTCCAGCTCTCTCTCTCCTGTTTTTTCCTTTCAACCTGCAGAACTCCCTTTAGTATTTCTTGAAGTGCAGGTTTCTTATTGACATACTCTCTTAATTTCTGTTTATCTGTGAATATTTTGAATTCTCCCTCATTTTTGAATCCCAGCTTTGGTGGATAGAGAATTCTTGGCTGGAAGTTTCTTCTTTTAGCACCTTATCTATGTCATACCATAGCCTTCTTGTCTCCATGGTTTCAGATGAGAAATCAGCACTTAACTTATTAAGCTTCCCTTGTATGTGAAAGATCTTTTCTCTTGCTTCTTTCAGAATTCTCTCTTTGTTTTGAGCATTGGGCAATTTGACAAGTATATGTCTTGGAGTAGGCTTGTTAGGATTTATACTGTTTGGGGTGTGCTGTACTTCCTGGACATATACGTCCATGTCTCTCGATAGGGTTGGGAAATTTTCAGCCATTATTTCCTCCAACATACCTTCTGTCCCCTTTCCCTTCTGTTCTCCCTCTGGCGTGCCTATAATATGTATGGTTGTGCATTTCATGTTGTCATCCAAATTCCTAAGTCCCTGCTGGATTTTTTCTATCTTTTTTATCTATTGGTTCTACTATCTGTCTGATTTCAGCTGTACTTTCTTCCACATCGCTGATTCTTTCCTCTTCATGTTTAAATCTGTTGTTATGTGCTTTCAATGTATTTTTGATTTCTTGGATTGTGCCATTCATTGCCATCATATCCGTTATCTTTAAAGATATGTTTACAATTACTTCTGCATGTTCCCCCCATTGTCTTCTTAATATCTTTTATCTCTTCCTTCACTTCATTAAGTTGATTCATGATATTTGTTTGAACATCTCTGATTAGTTATTCCATGTTCTGCATCTCCTTCTGTTTTTCAGTTTGTTCATTGGACTGGGCCATGTCTTCCTGTTTCTTAGTATGAGCTGTAAGTTTTGGTTGGTTTCTAGGCATCAGTTTATCTTGATAGGTTTATTCAGTTTATTAACTTCTCTTTCTACTCTAGGGTTTTATTTTGTTGTTGTTTTTGTGTGTGTGGTAAGGTTTCACTTTGATGCTTTATTCTTCTTATTCTATTTCCTTGGTGTTGTATATTTTCCCTTGAAAAAAAAATTAGGACCAGAGAAAAGGAAAGAGATAAGAAGAGAAAAAGAAAAATAGTAATAATAACTGTAAAAGGTAGAAGATGTAGGAAAATGAATAATTAACACAAGTAAGAAGTACAGAGGAATAAGAATAAAAAAGTGGAATAGTAACAATGAAATGAGAAATAAAATAAAGAATGAATTGAAAGGCTGGAATCATGAGAAGAGAAGAAAAAAGAAAGGAGAAAAAGGGGGAAATGGTGGGGAATAAAAGAAACAAAACAGAGGGAAAAAAAGAGAGAAATAAAAACAAGAAAAAACAAGAATAATTGAAGACCAAACAAAAAGAGGTGGAATGAAAGAACAAAACAGAAGATAGAAAAATGAAGGAAAGAAAAGAAATAGCACAGGTAGAAAAAATTGGTAAAAGGAAAAATTGGTAAAAGGTAAACAAAGAAAGGGGACACCCAACAAACAAGAAACAAGACAGCAGCAACTATTTTCAAAAAAGGAGAAAGAAAAAGAAAAAAAAAAAAAGAAAAAAGGAAAAACAGCCTTCCCTCGGGCTCCTAAGTTGCTTCTCAGGCAGCCGTTGTTCAATCAATCACCCTGCAGCTTGCCCTCTACAGGATTTTGAACTGGATTTTCGCGAGTAAAATAAGGAAGAAAAAAAAAAAAAAAAAGGAAACCCAAGTAAAGCTAATACAAAAAGAATGTCTATATGTTCCCTGTCATAAAGTATCAGCTGGATGCCTGATAGCCTGGTGGATCACTCCTCTAAGAAGAGCTGGCAATCGGACCAGGGATCTCAGGTATGCAAGGCAGGAATTCTTCCCCTGAGCTAAACTGTCTCCTTAGATTAGTTAACCTTTTGGAAAGCTATCCACCCCTTCCCCTGGAGCAGGTTAGATTCCTAGCAGTTTGCCAGAGTCCTGCTGATTAGGCGCCTGTGGGTCCCTGCTCCCTCTCTTATCTAATTCCTCTCTTTACCGGGGCAGCTGGAAGTGACAGCCTGCCTGAGGAGATCTCCTCTCCCCTCTCCCCATCGACTCAGGCTCCCTTCCGAGATTCAAAGTGGGCTTAACTGCCAAACTCACCGCAAAGAAATCACTCTCCACCCTCCCAGACCCCTCTTCCTCCCAGGGAATGCCCCCTCACACTCCTTTCGGAGCAGTGAGCCAGGGGCTCCACCTAGGCTATTTGCCCTGAGGACAGGGTATATGTGCTGCTTCCAGTCACAGGGCAAGGAACTCAGTTTTCCTTTGGCTTCTTTATCTTTCCAGTACCCTCCAGATGACTCAGAGACCTTCCCCTTCACTATATATCCAAAGCAGCTCCTTCAGATAAGTCTCTGCTCTCTCTCAGCTCCTTTGTTGTGAGAGGGTCTACCCACCTCAGCACCATTTTCCTGGAATTCCCCCTCTAATACTAATAAGGCTGTTAAGAGTATAGTATAGAACAGAATCTTCTTTTGTGTTCTATAAAGCTACTTCATTGTTAAATATTAGATGAATGCTGAATTATAGATTTTATTTCTCAAAATTATATGCTCCAAAGGCAACTGAGATGTACTCAAACTTGCATTTAATAAGTTTGTGAATGTTTTGGTCTCAGTTACACAAGTAATTAGAATTACCTGCATGAATTAGAAATTCTCCAAACTGGTCTTGTCAGTATAACCTACTTTTGGAAAACCCACTTAAATGTTATGGTTTATCCAGTGATCCTGGTACATACCTTGTGTCTCTAAACCTTTCAATTACATTTTAAGTTCCTGTAACTTTAAAGTTGTTCCATTTTCAAAACTTATTGTTCCTGAAGAAGTTTTGCTTTACTGATATACTTGTTTTACATAACTGAAGCACATAATGCTGTTTTCCACATGATGTGCCTCAGGAAACCAAAGTTCTACCCTAGTTTTACTTCTATATAGTTTTAGCCCATTTAAATGGATTTTATGAAATTAATTTTAGTAAGTCACTCAGGTAGTCACATTCTAGAATGAACTATGTCAGAAGAATTATCTTAACTCCTGTGCACATTGGTAGCAGAGATACTGGCAAAGAAAAGCAAAGAGAATTTAGGAATGGGAGAAAATATAGACATTAAAATGGACAGTTCCCAGCATTTAGTTTTTCTAAGCAATTATAAAATTGGAGATAATATATTAATTAAAATTACACGAAGTTTGGGTTCAGTAATTGAATAAATTTGAGAGGAGTTATTAAAGTAGAGGAAAACTTCTCTTTGGTCAGATCACTTTTTGGGGGGAGAGAACAAATGCAGTTATTTCAGAACATTGATTAAATATTTAGTCAACTGTGGAAAAAGTAGAGTGGAAATGTATAATACAATATACAGTTCTTCAGAGAAAAATTCCTACACAGTACGGAGTTATTTTTAAGTGATTAGATTTCATCTATTATTAGACTTTCAAGTTTATATAAAGGTCTCAGTAATTCAAAGATTATTAAATTAACTTTTCTTTCAGGAAACACAATTATTTCATTTGATTGATGAGTAATAAAAGCCTTTTGAGAAAAATAGGTATAAATATTGTTTCATTAGAGCTTTTGATGCCTGATAACTATTGTGCTCTTAATTTTTTTTATCAAATGGCACATTTTGCTAAAATCTCATTTATTGATACATACAAGGAAAGCAGAAATCATAAAAAAGCTTTCTATAGATCATTATCAATAACTAAGAATTATAGTTAAGTACAATATTTATATGATAAGCTTTTAAATATGGTATAGTACTTTTATGGTATTTACTTTGGATAGTCATAGAAAAAATAAAGATGCAACGATAAGTAAATATTTTGGTACATGTATTAGTCCTCTTGTCTTTCAAAAGGTAGTGGTAACTGATACTTTTCTGGGTTTTTATTCCACTTGTATTTGATAAGGAATTTTCTTTATACTTAATCTATATGACTTAAACATGTGATCACTTAACTTTTGAGGAACCACAAAACTATTTTCCACAAGCAGCTGAGCCATTTTACATTCCCACCAGCAATACATAAGGGTTCCAATTCCTCCACATCCTTACTAACACTTTTTCTTTTTTTTTCTTTTCTTTTTTTTTTTTTAATCAATTTTATTGATGCACATAATGGTATTTCTTATAATCTCATAGTTGTACGTTTGTCACTTCAATAATTAGAATATTTTCGTTATTCCCATAATGATAGTAATAATAATAAAAAACAGATGAAAAAAGCTATATCTCTTTAATAGTCACCTCTCAATCTGTCTGTTCTTCCCCTGCCATACATAGCTGCTTTTCTGTTTCCATTTTTCTAATTTATTTGTATTTATATTTTGCATAGATGGACTCAAGCGATATGTAGTAAATTTTTTCTAGTTTCTTTCACTTAGTATATTTCCTTTTTTATTTTTTTATTTTTTTATTGTGGGTAAAAATCAAAATTTTCACAATACATACCAACATTAGCAAAATGATATATAAATATATATGCATATATGTGCATTTGCTTACAAAAATCTTATTTTTATATATATATAAATATATTTTAAGAGGTGCTTAGATTACCAAAAATATTACACGGAACCCCCTGGGATTCCCATGTTGCCCACCTCCCACACCTCCCACCACATCCCACACAAACATCTCCCATAGTGTGGCCCACCACCCTCAATGGACTTACACATCCTGGGGCCTTGCCACCAACCATAGACCACAGTTCACACCGTAGACCACACTCTCTCCCACACAGTTCTGAGTGGTGTGTGCTGATTTAAAATGGCCTACATCTGTTGCCACAACGGTACTCAGGACAACCTCCAAATCCCAAAGAAGCCCCTGTATTTCAACTGCTTGTCCCCTCCCTGCCCCAAAAGTGTCCAGTGGCCACTGGCTCCACCTCATTGTTATAATTTCTTCCATTGCTAGAATCACCATATGTGAACAACAGAATACCATCAAGTCCACTCTAGTCCATAGTTCTTCCCCTAATCCTGAGGGGACTGGGATGGTGATGTCCACTCCACCTCCAGTGAGAAAGGGCTTATATCCCATGGATATGGTGGGTGGGATGATCCTGCCTGCAGATGCAGGCCCTCTCCATTCCCTGGCCATCGTTGTCTCCTTGCCAGGTGACTTGGATGAGTCCATTGAGCTGTAGGGTAGGAGTTGCAGCTCCACCGAGATTCCATGCACACCTAGCACATAGGTAGGCCAAAGGCTCCAGTCTCTGGAAGTATACCTAAAAACTTCAGCATGACATATAGGTTTGAAGAAGGGACTGATGAACCATGTGCAGGGAGGACTTATTTGAGTCCAATTCTGTCACTCTCAGGAGCACAGATTCCAAAATAGAGCCCACTGATAAGGCATCAGTCTCTGGGTCTACCCCCACTTACATAGGACCTGGGTGTCTCCAGAGCTCTCAGGAGCCCCTCTGTGTGGGGTGATAGGCACTTAGATGTTCTATGAGCTCCTACTGAGGTGTGCGTAAGAGTTACCTCTGGGATGACCTCCCGACTCTCTTTGAAGTCTCTTAGCCACTTGAACTCAATTGTCTTTACCTTTTCCCCCTTTAATTCAAGGTCTTTTTCCAGTTGTGTTGCCAGTTGGCACTTGGTATTAATCCCTCGTTGCCAGGGAGGCTCATCCCTGGGAGTCATGTCCCACGTTGGGGGGAAGGTAATGCAATCATATGCTGAGTTTGGCTTAGAGAGAGGCCACATTTGAGCAACAAGGAGGCTCTCAGGTGGCAACCCCTAGGCACCCCACAACTGCAGGCTAAGTCTCAGTTACGAGAGCAAAGACTCACAAGGGTAGTTATCAATAAAAAGAACACATCAGTGGGTCATCCTCTTTTGACAGACACTGTCCCTGCACTCAGAGGACTATTGCTGCTCCCTTGGAGACTGTGGCAGAGCTCTCCAGGCTAGGAATTCAGATTCCCTCATTTATTGTGTGATTGTCCACCCATCGTGATTATGCCCCATCTTTTGATCTTTTGAACGATTTTGTATATCTTTCATGTATATTCGGATGAACTAATTCCCATGAAACCCCCCTCCCAGACACCCCCCACCAATAATCCCCTGCAGTACCCACTGTAACCCTTCTGTGATCCAAATCCTCCATGAGCATGTAGTCCATAAAATAATCAAATACACTTACTAGGAAAAAGAAACAAGTATGATAAGCTTACATGCAAGAGACAAACATAAAGAAACTCAGGGGAAAAAAAAAAAACAAGAAAAGAGAAGGAAAAAAAACAAGCAAAATAAAATATAATTAGCGGATTGGGACATTCAAAAAATGGGCGAAAAAGCAAAGGAAATGCCTTTAAAATATATATATATATTCATTTTTTTTCCTTTTTCTTTTCTTTTCCTTCCTTCCTTTTATCACTGTGTTATTGGATGTCTGGTGTGCCGTGACACCTTCCCCCTCTCAATCCCCATTGTCTCCAAATTTTTCATTTAATTTTCAAAGAAGTTTTAGGTCACAGCAAAGTCACACACGGAGTGCCGGAGACTCCCAGATACAAAACCACCCCCCCTTCCCCACCCCATATTACCCCCCCCCTTTTTTTTGGATGTTAGCATTGTTATAACTGCTATACAGAAAGCAAAATATAGCAACTAAACATTGTCAATGATTTACAGTATAGTTTACAATTTAGATGATACAGTTTAATAATTTTGATGATATTTACCATGTCCTCTGTCCATTACTGTAAGGTAATGAAAAACCTTCCCTATGACCACCAAACACCCCATTAGATCTTGACTGTTCCCTTCCCCCCAGCCCCCCAGGGCCCATGATACCACCCTCTCCCGACCCATGGAATGTCAAGATTCACAGTTACATGCCCTGGGGATTTGAACCTGCTGTTCCTAATCCACCCACCCGCCAGTGCTGCACCACCAAACCCAGGAACACCACCACTCATCTGCCCTATCCCCCAACATGCAACCACACTCTATCCCTTTACCATAGATTATGTCCATATGAGTGATGGCTCAAAGCCTGCTCTTCTCTTACTCTCCTTTGTTAACCTATTTTTCAGACAATGGTTCTCAGAGACTGCTCACTTTCCTCAGTTCAGATCAGTGAGGTCATATACTGTTCATCCTTCAGTGCCTGGCTTGCTTCACTCAACATAAGGTCTTCAAGATTCATCCACGTTATTCCATGTGTTAGCACTTTGTTCCTTCTTACCGCTGAGTAATATTCCATTGTATGTATGTACCACATTTTGCTTATCCTTTCGTCTGTTGATAGGCACCGGGGCTGATTCCAACTTTTGGCAATGGTGAACAATGCCGCTATGAACATTGGTGTGCATATATCTGTTTGTGTCTTTGCTTTCAGTTCTTCTGGGTATATACCCAGCAGTGGAATTGCTGGATCATACGGAAGATCTATTGTTAGTTTTCTGAGGAACTGCCAAACTGTCCTCCATAGTGGCTGGACCATACCGCAGTCCCACCAGCAGTGGATGAGGGTTCCTATTCCTCCACATCCTCTCCAACACTTAGTGTCTGCTGTTTTTTTAATAGCTGCCATTCTGATGGGTGTAAGATGGTATCTCATTGTAGTTTTGATTTGCATTTCCCTGATAGCAAGCGATGTTGAGCATTTTTTCATGTGCTTTTTAGCCATTTGTATTTCTTCCTTGGAGAAGTATCTTTTCAGGTCACTTGCCCATTTTTTAAATGGGTTGTTTGTCCTTTTATTTTCAAGGTGTAGGATTTCTTTATATATGCAGGATATTAGGCTCCTATCAGATATATGGTTGCCGAATATTTTTTCCCATTGGGTAGGCTGCCTTTTTATTTTCTTAATAACATCCTTTGAGGTGCAGAAGTTTTTAATTTGGATGAGATCCCATTTATCTATTTTTTCTCTTGCTGCTCGTGCTTTGGCTGTGAAGTTCATGAAACCATTTCCTATTACAAGGTCCTGTAGATGCTTCCCTATGTTATCTTCCAAGGTCTTTATGGTTCTGGCTCTTATATTTAGATCTTTGATCCTTCTTGAGTTGATTTTTGTATAAGGTGTGAGATAGTATTCTTCTCTCATTCTTTTGGATATGGATATCCAGTTCTCCAAGCACCACTTGTTAAAGAGGCCATTCTCTCAACTGAGTGGGCTTCGTGGCCTTGTCAAATATCAGATGACTGTATATGCGAGGATCTATATCAGAACTCTCAATTCAGTTCCATTGGTCAGTAGGTCTATCCTTGTGCCAATACCACGCAGTTTTGATCACTGTAGCTTTGTAGTATGTTTTAAAGTCAGGTAGTGTGATACCTCCAACTTCATTTTTCTTTTTCAATATATCTTTGGCAATTCGGGGCCTCTTGCCTCTCCAAATATATTTTGTGGTTAGTTTTTCCAGTTCCTTAAAAAATATAGTGTTGACTTTTATTGGGATTGCATTAAATCTGTAGATTAGTTTGCTTAGGATAGACATCTTGATGATGTTTAGTCTTCCTATCCATGAACAAGGAATATTTTTTCATTTATTTAAGTCTTCTTTGATTTCCTTTAACAGTGTTGTGTAGTTTTCTGTATATAAGTCCTTTACATCTTTAGATAAATTTATTCCTAGGTATTTGATTCTTTTTTTTGGGGGGGGGGGAGATTTTCATAAAGCTGATTTAATTCCATGTAAAGAGCTGTTCTGAATACCGATTATATCCTTCCTACATTTTTAAATATTAAAATGTCCTTTCTTTTATGAAACAATGCTGATAATAGGTGGCAGTTACTTAATGTGACAAATTAATAGTTGGGAAAATTGTGTCAAACCACCTTTTTAAAAAATAGTATTGGTTCTTGAAATCCAAGTCAGGGAAACATTGATTTGGAGGCTTTTGCTCCAGTAGGGATTTTTTTATGTTGACTATATTTTCACATATCATTGCTGAAGGTATTTCTTAAATGTGTTTTGCAATGTCTAATAAGTGATGAACTACAGCTGAAGGCTTTTCCACATTCATTACAATCATAAGGTTTTTCTCCAGTATGAATCCTCTGATGTTTAGCAAAGGATGAATCATGTCTAAAGGCTTTCCCACAATGACTGCATTCATAAGGTTTTACTCCAGTATGGACTCTCTGATGGATAGAAAGGTGTATTCTCTGGCTAAAGGCTTTCCCACATTCCTTACATTTATATGGTCTTTCCCCAGTATGAGTTCTCTGGTGTTGTATTAGGTATGTACTGTGGCTGAATATTTTACTACATACATTACAAATATAGGGTTTCACACCAGAATGAATAATCTCATGTTGTCTAAGTTGTCTAATCTGGAAAAAGGCTTTTCCACAATCTTTGAATGTAAAAGGTTTTTCTCTGACATGAGTTCTCAGATGCTGGATCAGTCCAATGCTCTGGCTGAAGGCTTTCTCACAGACACCACATTCATATGGCTTCTCCCCAGTATGAATTCGAAGATGCTGAGTGAGAGACGAAGGATGTCTGAATGTTTTGCCACATTGCTTACATTCATATGGCTTCTCACCAGTATGGATTCTCTGATGTGGAATAAGGGATGAGCTTTGGCTAAAAGCTTTTCCACATTCCTTACATCTGAAAGGTTTCTCTCCAGTATGAATTCTCATGTGTTCAGTAAGGTGAATGAGCTGTTTGAAGATTTTTTCACAAATATTACATTCAAAGGTTTTCATTTTTGCATAGCTTCTTGAATGATTAAGCAAATCTAATTTGCATTTGCTTTTCTTTTCAAGGGTGTCATATTTATGATCTCTTTTTCTGGGAGAACCAACTGGTCCTGGAATAACTTTTGAGCTCTCATTAATATTTTTCTCAAATCTGTTAGGTTCTCGGTCTCTTTCCTGAGTGAGGGTTTTCTTGTGGATCAAGTAGATGTGCCCCTTGCCCATTCCTTGTTTTTCTTGATGGCTTTCTAATTTATCAGATTTGGAGACTTTTTCCAATGTAGAGTACAAGGTACTTCCTCTTGTGGACCTTTCTATCATCAGGCCATGGTGTAATTCTTCCCACGAAATGTCATTCTTTAAGGCTGACTCTTTGGTTTCTGTTTTACTCGCCAAGTCTGAACTTGGACCTCCTGAAATTTCTCTCTCGGTCAGCCATGGTTCTTCTCCTTTCTCCAACTGGGAAATCACACCAGGTTTGGAAAGCTGATATCCTACTCATGGAGAAAAAAGACTGTATATGCTGAAGTCAAAGAGCCATCTTAAGGATTTAAAAACAGCCTTTGGTATCCAGGCTCTCTGAAGGATAAAGTAGAAAGAGTAGGGTAGAAAAGACCATAGCAATCCTGACTTGGTGTTCAGAAGGAACTAGAAATCTCTTAACACAAAATCCAAAGCCCAAGTACAGCACTAATTTAGAAATCAAGATTTTCTTTTAGTAGGTAGGTTCTAGGTAGAAGGGGAACCCATCCTTACTGATTCTTTTATTTACTATTGTAAATGGTATTTTTTTCCTGATTTCCTCCTCAGTTTGCTCGTTATTGGTGTACAGAAATGTTATTGATTTTTGAGCATTGATCTTATAGCCTGCAACATTACTGAACTCCTTTATAAGTTCTAGAAGCCTTGTTGTCGATTTCTCAGGGCTTTCTATGTATAGGATCATGTCATCTGCAAATAATGAAATTTTTACTTCTTCTTTTCCAATCTGGATGCCTTTTATGTCCTTTTCTTGTCTCAGTGCTCGTGCAAGTACTTCTAAGACAATGTTAAATAGGAGTGGTGATAGTGGGCATCCTTGTCTTGTTCCCGATCTCAGAGGGAAGGCTTTTAGGATTTCACCGTTGAAAATGATGTTAGCTTTGGGTTTTTCATATATACCCTTTATCATTTTCAGAAAGTTTCCATCTATTCCTATCTTTTGTAGTGTTTTTATGAGGAAAGAGTGCTGTATTTTGTCGAATGCTTTTTCTGCATCTATAGAGATGATCATGTGATTTTTTTCTTTCAGTTTGTTTATGTGGTGTATTACATTGATTGATTTTCTTATATTGAACCATCCTTGCATACCCGGGATGAAACCCACTTGGTCATGGTGTATAATCCTTTTGATATGTTGTTGAATGCGATTAGCAAGTATTTTGTTAAGGATTCTAGCATCTAGGTTCATTAGAGAAGTTGGTCTGTAATTTTCCTTTCTTGTGGTATCTTTATTTGGTTTTGGTATTAGGATAATGTTGGCATCATAGAATGAGTTAGGTAATATTCCTTCTACTTCTATTTTTTGGAAGAGCTTAAGTAGAATTGGTGTTAGCTCTTTCCGGAATGTTTGGTAGAATTCAGCTGTGAAGCCATCTGGTCCTGGACTCTTCTTAGTTGGGAGGTTTTTAATGACTGAGTCTATCTCTTTACTTGTAATTGGACTGTTGAGTTCATCTATTTCTTCTTTCATCAATGTCGGCTGTTTGTGGGGTTCTAGAAACTTGTCCATTTCCTCTAAATTGTCATTCTTGTTGGCATATAATTTTTCAAAGTATCCTTTTATGATACTCTTTATTTCTGTGGGGTCAGTAGTGATATCACTTTGCTCATTCCTTATTTTATGTATTTGCATCTGTTCTCTCTTTTTCTTTGTTAGTCTGGCTAAGGGTTTGTCAATTTTGTTGATATTCTCGAAGAAACAACTTTTGCTTTTGTTTATAGTTTCCAATGCTTTCTTATTCTCTATTTCATTTAGTTCTGCTCTAATCTTTGTTATTTCCTTCTTTCTACTTCCTTTAGGTTTAGTTTGTTGTTGTTTTTCCAATTCCTCCAAGTGTGCAGTTAGGTCTTCAATTTTAGCTCTTTCTTCTTCTTTTATATATGAATTTATGGCTATGAACTTCCCTCTCAGGACTGCTTTCACTGCATCCCATAGGTTTTGATATGTTGTGTTGTCATTTTCATTAGTTTCAAGGTAGTTACTAATTTCTTTTGAAATTTCCTCTTTGACCCACTGTTTGTCTAAGAGTGTGTTGTTTAACTTTCATATCCTTGTGCCTAACCTGTTTCTCTGGCCCTTAGTGATTTCCAACTTCATTCTGTTGTGGTCAGAGAAATTACTTTGTATAATCTCAATCTTTCTGAATTCATTGAGTGTTGTTTTGTGGTCTAGTATGTGGTCTGTTTTGGAGTATGTTCCATGTGCACTCGAGAAGAATGTAAATCCCGCTGTATTTGGGTGTAGTGTTCTGTATATGTCTATTAAGTCCAAATCTTCTAATGTATTGTTGAGTGCCTTAGTTTCTTTATTGATTCTCTGCCCAGATGTTCTGTCTAATGATGATAGTGGTGTGTCGAAGTCCTCTGCTATAATTGTAGAGGAATTTATTTCTCCTCTTAGTTTTTCCAGAGTTTGCCGCACATATTTTGAGGCACCTCGATTAGGTGCGTAAATGTTGATGATTGTTCTCTCTTCTTGAGAGATTACTCCTTTTACTAATATGTAGTGTCCATCTTTGTCTCTTACAATAGTTTTGCATTTAAAGTCTATTTTGTCTGATATTAGAATAGCTACTCCTGCCCTTTTTTGGCTATTGTTAGCTTGTAAAATGGTTTTCCAGCCATTCACTTTCAGCCTCCTTGAATCCCTGGGCCGAAGGTGGGTTTCTTGTAGACAGCATATAGATGGATCATATTTTCTTATCCATTCTGCCAATCTGTGTCTTTTGATTGGTGAATTTAATCCATTAACATTCAGTGTTATTACTCGTAACGAATTTCTTACTTCAGTCATTTTTTCTTTGGGTTAATGTATGTCATATGTTGTTTTGTTTCTCTTTTTGAGTTTTCAGTTGTTTTTAAACTCTCCTCCAACTCTCACTCCTTTGTTTTTTCCTTTCAATTTGTAGAGATTCCTTTAGTATTTCTTGAAGTGCTGGTTTCTTCTTGACATACTCTCTTAATTTCTGTTTATCTGTGAATATTTTGAACTGTCCATCATTTTTGAATGCCAATTTTGCTGGATAGAGAATTCGTGGCTGGAAGTTTTTTTCTTTTAGTGTTTTGACTATGTCATACCACTGTCTTCTTGCCTCCATGGTTTCAGCTGAGAAATCAGCACTTAATCTTATTGTGCTTCCCTTGTATGTGATGGTTCTCTTTTCTCTTGCTGCCTTGAGTATTTTCTCTTTGTCTTGAGCATTGGACGTTTTGACAAGTATATGTCTTGGAGTTGGCCTGTTGGGATTTATACTATTTGGGGTGTGCTGTGCTTCCTGGATCTGCACATCCATCTCTCTCAATAGAGTTGGGAAGTTTTCAGCCATTATTTCCTTCAACACTCCTTCTGTTCCCTTTCCCTTCTCTTCTCCTTCTGGGATGCCCATAATGCGTGTTTGTGCGTTTTGTATTATTGGTTAATTCCCTGATCCATGCTGGATTTTTCCTATCTTTTTGTCTATTCTATAATCTCTTTGATTTCAGCTGTATTGTCTTCCATATCACTAATTCTTTCCTCTGCCTGTTCAAATCTGCTGCCATGTGAGTCCAGCGTCTTTTTCATTTCTTGGCTTGTGCCATTGTTCACCATCATATCCATTACCTTTTTAGGCATGTTTACTATTTCTTCAGTATGTTCTCCCAGTGTCTTCTTTATATCCTTAATCTCTTCCTTCAGTTCTTTAAGTTGGTCCATGATATTTGTTTGGATAGCTTTGATTAGTTGTTCGATGTTCTGCATTGCTTCCTGGTTTTTATTTTGTGCATTGGACTGGTCCATGTTTTCCAGTTTCTCAGAGTCATTTGTATTTTTCTGTTGCCCTCTGGTCATCATATTATCTTGATGGGTTTGTTCAGTCGATTAGCTTTTCTCTATGCTCTAGAATTTTATTTAGCTGTTGGTTCTGCATGTGAGTTAAGTTTTCTCTTTGGCAGTTTTCTTCTTATTTTATTTCCTTGCTTCTTTCTATGTTCCCTTGAAGGCAAAATGTTAGGGCCAGAGGAATCAAAAAATGTAAGGAAGGCAGAAGGATAATAGTAATATTGATAAAAGTTAGAAGAGGGGCAAAATGAGACTTAATGAGATGAATATTTAACTTGTGTAAGCAGTGTAGAGTACTAGGGAAAAACATGGAGTTCCTACAATGGACTGAGAAAACAAATGGAGGAATATATATATAGTGATTTAGAAGGCTAGAATTATGAGGAGGGAGAGAAATAGTAAAGAAATGTCTGAAATGAAAAAGTTAATACTAATAAAAAAAAAAAAAAGAAGAAAACAAAATAGATGGAATAGAAATTGACACCCTTAAGTTATGGGCCTATGAAAAAATGTTGTCTCTAAGAGCCACAACAGAAAACAGAAGGTGAAAGATGCCGGAAGGATTAGCGATAGTTTGTAATACAGAATCAATATATACAGGAGTGGGAAATTACTGAAAAAGAAGCCCAGCAAAGAAGCGACAAGCTGGCAGCACCTAATTAAAAAAAAAAAAATAGAAGAAAAAAGAAACGGGGGGAGGAAAGAGGAAAGAATAGCAAGAGACCAGAAAGAAACAGAGAGAAACCAAAGATCCACACAGGCAAGCAGTCAAACAGAGCTAAGGGGGGTCAATGATTCCCCTAGGGTTCACGTGGATCCTTCCTGCCTACTTGTGTTTATCAATCAATTTCCCCACAGGGTTCTATATGCAGGTCCTGAAGCAGCTTTTAGGTATTAAACTAAATTAAAAAGAATTTATTTTTCATTTGTTGAAGTGACCTTCTCACTTTTTTTTTTTTTAGCAAAATGCAGGACCCAAAATAATTCCTCCTCTAGACCAACCCCCTTACGGAAGGGACCCTAGCTGGGCCCGTGGAAATTAATCAAGCACGTCCCACTTTCTGGACTCCCCAGGTTAGCTGTAGCTCTGATGTTAGTCAGTGAGGATTGCTAAAGACGGCCGATCCGCCCCTTCTGGAGCCGAACTCGAGCGTCACCGGGCTGCTCAGTAAATCAGTTTGAGTGCAGATTCGCATCTGCTCTCAGCCTGATGCTGCTCCTGGTTGGCTTATCTGCTCCCCAAAGCTATGGGGTGGTGCAGGCAGCCAGATCGATGTCTAAAAATAAAAAATACCCTTCCCTGTCCTCCAACAGAACCCTCCCTCTTTTGGGAAGAGTCCCTTCTTCCTGGCTACACAGCGGCCCGGGTCTTATCCCTGGGTTGCTAGGGAAATCAGCTCCGTTCCCTGTCCAGAATCCCCCCTCCGGTTCACCAGGTGCTGATTAGCTCGGTTGTTCTGTTCACACAAGGTCCAAGGGGCGCCAGGGAGCCAGATCCCCAGAAAATAAAACTTTTTCGCCCTGCTCGTGGCTCCAAATGGCCGTTTTATTTTATTTTATTTTTCCTCCCTAACCGCGGGGCTCAGCCGTCTGTGCCAACCACCACTGGCAGCCTTAAAACTCACGAATCTCTACAGTTCCGTCCACGCCGTTGATCCGTGCAGACAGATGTCCCAAGCTTCTCACTCCTCGCATGCACAGCACAGACCCCTGGGCAGGACCCCGTCCACAATCTGCCTTGCTCTGGGAGCTTGCAGTGTGTGCCCTCCTACACTAACGCCATCTTGGCCCCAGTATCTACATAAACTTTTGAATTCTTTTTCTTTTCTTTTTTAATGAAGGCCATCCTTGTGGATGTGAAGTGGTATCTTATTGTACTTCTGATTCACATTTCCCTAATAGCTAATGATGTTGAGCATCTTTTCATGTGCTTGCTGTCTATTTTTATATCTTTGGAGAAAGTTCTACTCAAATCCTTTGCCCATTTTTAAATTGGATTGTCTTTTTGTTGTTATGTTGCAAGAGTTCTTTATATATTCTGAATACTAGACCTTTTTCAGATACAGGATTTGCAACTATTTTTCCCCATTCCATAGACTATCTTCTCATTTTTTTTATAGTATCCTTTGAGGCAGAAGAGTTTTTAATTTTGATGAAGTCCATTTTATCTACCTTTTCTCTTTATTTGCTTGTACTTTTGGTGTCGTATTTAAGAATTTATTGCCAAATCCATAGTCATGAAGATTTACTCCTTTGCTTTCTTCTATTTACTATGACCCAGCAATTCCACTCTTTGGTATATACCCCAAAGAACTGAAAACAGGTATTGAAACAAATACTTGTACATAAATATTCAAGAAGCATTATTCACAATAGCCAAAAGGTAGAAACAATTAAAATGCCCATCAACAAATGAATGGATAAACAAAATGTGGTATCTATACAATTGAATATTATTCAGCCATAAAAAGGAATGAAGTTGATACATGCTACAGTACGGATAAACCTTGAAAGCATTATGCTAACTGAAAGAAACCAGACACAAAGGTCATACTGTATGATTCCATTATAGGAAATATCCAGAATAGGTGAATTTATAGCAATAGAAAGCAGATTAGTGGTTTCCAGGGGCTGCAGGGAGGGGAGAATGGAGAGTGACTGCTTAATAGGTTTAGGGTTTCCTACTGTGGTGATGAAAATATTTTTGAACTAGGCAGAGGTGACCATCACACGTAAATGCTATTGCATTATTCACTCTACCACTGGCATGGGAAATAGTACATAGAAATATACCAATTTCTATACATTTTGGAGCTTTCAGTGGTTTATGTTTACTTTGAAGTAAAGGAAGAGTAATATAAGAGAAATATAAGCTAAGAGGTGACTCTCATATCTTAAATTGAGTGATGAATCTCTAAATTATACTTTTTTCTTCAAAACTTGATACTCAGTTTTGCCAAAGTCCACTCCATTATCCTGTTCCCATCTTTTAAATATTTTCCAAAATTTCTCTAAATTTCTCGTCTGCTGTTATCAGCCTTCCATATTTTCCAATATTGATATGAATTCATTCTTACTCATATACTTCAAACTCATCTCAGTGAGATTTTCGAAGGGAAGAAGGAGGTAAACACACATCCCAGTCCACCATCTTGATTCAGAAGCCTTTTCATTTATATTGAAAATGAGAAAAATAAAGTGGTTTTTCCCTCCTCTCTGTTTCAGGCAACACAGCTAGCAATTAAACAGAACTGTGAAGACCTTGGCACCTTGTTAGGTAAAGAAAATGACCTGGCCCTAGTCATCGATGGTAAAACTTTGGAGTTTGCACTCACTTTTGAAACGAGGAAGCACTTCCTAGAGTTGGCCCTCTCATGTAGAGCAGTATTATGTTGTAGGTAAGAATATTCACTGTTCTTTTTTCCCCCTGCTATGTCAATACTGCTTTGTAAAGAAAATATAGATATTGACATAAAATAAGTTTTAGCTGAGGCAACGTTCCTTATTGGGGTATTATGTGATCAAACTGAAATGGACAAGTTTGAATTTAATTCTAATTGTCAGGTCAAAGATTTACTATAAAGCAGTTTATAATGTTTCAATGGTAAATTGTTTATCAATCTATGACAAGGTGAAAGAAGTCTTCAATAAGAACGAGGTCCTCAGTTTATTTGCAGTGAGGGGCAAATCTGAAAAAAACCCATTGACCTCTAGGGGACAACTTAACAACAGCAACAACAACCTAATGGGTTGTGAGTATTTGTGCAAGTGAAAAATTCATTTAAAAAGCAAGTCGTCTCTAACAAAGTTGTCTGGAGCTGAAAAAATAATGAAACAATATACAGAATTGTTCCTCCTTACTCCTCCATGAAAATATTTTAAAAGACCAATTACTAAAATATCTGAATGCCTTGGACCTCTAAATATTATTATCAGTGAAGTCCACTCTACACTTGATATCTCTTCCTCTGTGGCCACAGTCATTTGGCGTCTATTAACAAATTTCAGCAATTTCTGTTCTCTATCCTTATCCTTTGTGTCTTTAGTATAGCCTCCAAGACTATTTGTGACTTACCTTTCTATCAGTGACAACTCTTTGTGTTGCAAATGACAGAAAGCTGAATTCAAGCCCAATTAGGCAAACAGAGAATATATTAGCTCGCATAATTTTAAAGTATATAAGTGAAGTAAGAAAACTCACCAGTGGCCAATTCACCAAAATTACTTGTTTCTTTTAACTGATTGGACTGAAGTAACTCATTTTCATTTCGCATCATAACAATGTTTTAAGGAAGGCTAACTTTTTCTCTGCTTAAATTCCCTACTCACGCTGGTGGGAACTGAGGAGGCGGTATAAGGATATACTGAGGAAGCAGAGAGAGGAAGAAGACCAGGAGCTAATGTG
Source organism: Tolypeutes matacus (assembly GCA_026826555.1). Lineage (NCBI taxonomy): Eukaryota > Metazoa > Chordata > Mammalia > Cingulata > Chlamyphoridae > Tolypeutes > Tolypeutes matacus. The sequence goes on from JAKSZT010054335.1 coordinate 21,247,491, forward strand.
ATCACTAAGTATTTCCCAGCACTTGGCTTTCAGTGAATTATTGGTGGATTGTCCTAAATAAGGCTTCAGACATGGCTTGATGTACCAGTCTTGATGGTGAATCACCAGGGTTCATCTGGATGCAGGCTTCGTTCCCAAGCTGGATCACACTTTGATAACAAGTTGGCTGCAACAAACCCAAGCCTCACATCCTCATAGGATTACCTCCAATAAAAGATTTGCGTAATCTCAATCTCAGCAAATGGGTCATCATGTCTTGTTGACTCTGAAAGAAGAAGCTTGCTGATATGCAGGGAGGGGCCTAACATGAAACAGAGGACCTACTCAAGTTATTTATGGGAGGTTTTTGTTGTTGTTTTTTAAGGGTCTATTTATATGCTGGTAACACCGAAAGAGCTGCTAGCATGCCTATGTCCAAAGGGATAAGAGGAGGGAGTGGTAACTGGAATTTTTAATTTTGGGCTTTTATAAAGGGTATTTATTTGGGGTAAGAGCTTGCAGTTACAAGGCCCTAAAGAGTCCAACTCAAGGCTGCTTTCTCACCAAAGTCAGTTGCCACGTGTTGAAGCAAGACGGTCGCTGATCTCTGTCTGGTCTCTCCCTCCTCGGCTTCCTCTTCCTCTTAAGGCTCCGTGGGCCCAGCTTCTTCCTGATCTGAGCTGTGGCCTGGCTCAGGGCTTGTCTCTCAGGGCTTCCTATATCAGTCTCGGCTCTCTTCCCAAGGTCAGCGTAAGCTATCAGGCAAATGGTCCATCTCTCCCTGGGGCTTTAGCTGTTTGAGCCTTCTCCTTTCTGTCACATGGCAGGATCAAAATGACAAAGTTCTCTCTTCTGTGCCGGTAACTGGAGATTGCAAGGAAAGAGACCCATAGAGCAGGCTGCCTTTAGAGGAGGTTAGAGGAGAAAGCATTGCAGGCTTCAACTATAATTCTTGACTTGTCTATTTCTCCTTTCACTTGGTATCTTTGCGCCATATATTTCTGGCTTTCTTTTTAGGCACATATTTTATTTATAGTTGTTTTTGCTGTATTGACCTTTTATCATGATGGAATGTTCTTGTCTCTAGTCATATTCCTTGCCTTAAAGTTTTTGTTTTTTTCTGATATTAATACAGCCACTCTAGCTCTCTTACTGTTTTCATGGTATATTTTATGTTCTTTTACTTTTAAATTATGTGTGTCTTTATATTTTAAGTGTGTTCCTTGTATCTATCATTGGATTTTTCTTTTTCATCCAGTCTTAGTCTTTACCTTTACTTTTAATAGAATTATTGCTATCCTCGAATTTAAACCTGCAACTGGTTGTTTTTTATTTTTCTCATCTTTTTTGTTCTTGTTTCTTTTCAACTGCCTTCTTTGGAGTTAAACAAATATTTCTAGTAAAGCAGTTAATTCCTTGTTGAGTTTTTTATCTCTGTTGTTTTTTTATGTCTTTTGTTATTGTTAGTTTTAGTAGTTGCTTTAGGGATTAGGACGTGCATGTCCAGCAAACCACAATCTCCTTCAAATTAATCCTGACTTACTGGTAGTGAAAAATAACAATATGCACCAGGACAGCCCTCTTCCCTCTTCCCCTTCTTGCACTATTTTCATCATATAAAAAAGTGCCATAAATTTTGCTTAAACTGCCACATACATTTTTTTGAAAAAAAGAAGAAAAGAAAGTTATACACATATACAGCAACACACACACACACAATCCTTTATGGCTACCCACATGTTTACGCCGTCTGCAGGTCTTCATTCCTGCACGTGGATCTGAGTTACCACCTGCCGAGAATTCCCTTAAGCCAGAAGAACTTCCTTTAGCAGCATGATGCTGCTATTCAAGGATCATTTCATCTTTTGTTTTATCTGGAAGTCTTTATATCGCCCTCATTTTTGAAGAATAGTTTTGCTAGAAAACAAATTCTTGGTTGGTGTTTTTTTTTCTCTCTCAGTGCTTTAAATTTGTCATTCTATTGTCTTTTGGCTCTGTTGTTTCTGACAAGTCCACCGTCAGTCTAGTGGCTGTTTCCCTCTATGTGATGTATCAGTTTTCTTTTGCTGCTTTCAAGATCTTCTCAGTCATTGCCTTTCAGCAAATCGCATGTTTGCTCTAAGTGTGGTTCTCATTGTGATTTTTCTACTTTAGATTCATTGTACTTATTGGATCCCTAAGTTAATGTGTTTTTACCAAAATTACAAAGTTTTTTAGCCATTATTTCTTCAACTATTTTTCTGCTACTTTCTTCCTCCTATACTTTTGGGACACCATTACATGTAATATTAAATGCCTGATGTTGACTACAGATCTCTGTGGCACTGTTTAATTTTTCAGTTGTTTCTCCCTGTTCTTCTTTAGACTGCATAATTTTGTCTGATTTACCTTCAAATGCATAGATTATTCTGCCATCTCAGATCTGATGTTGAGTTCATGTACAAAATTTTTCATGTCATCCCTAGAATTTCCATTTTTAATTGCTTCTATTCTTCTGTTTATATTTCCTATTTATGGATTATATTAGCATATTTTCCTTTGATTCTTTAAATATATTTCCTTTGAGCTGCATAAGCATATTTATAACAGTTGCGTTGAAGTCTTTACCTGTTAAATTCTACCTAACAGCCTATTCACAGTCAGTTTATGTTGACTGCTTTGTTTTACTGAGTATGGATAATGTAGTAAAAAAAAAATTGTTGTTAAAAAGTGGACATTGTAGAAAAAAAATTATTATATTTCTGGATTCTCATTGATGCTTCTGGATTTCATTGGTTCATTGTTTTAGTAACTTGTCTAGATTCAGACTGGGAAATAGGTTTTCTTGTTGGCTTGCAGGCGCTGGTGTTTTTGCTCAGTATTCTTTAAACTTGTCTCCTTAGGGTTTTTTCCTCCAGTCCTACAGAGTTTATTTGAGCAAGTTTATGCCCAGAAAATTGAAGTCCTCAGTCTTCCACCCTCTGCTGAAGGTGCTGTGTGTGGTTTGGGGAGTGCTTTCAAAGGCATAGCAAGTCTCAATTCTCCCAGACTTGCAGTTTTCACCATGTGTAATTTAGTGGTCAGCTAAGAATATGTAGAGAGTTTCTTGTCTCAGCCTTTCTATGACTCTCTGGCTTCAAAATTCTCCCTGATAAATTTCTGAGTGGTCCGCTGCCCTCCTTGCACTGAAACTGCCACCATCACTTAGTAAAGCTGTGGGTTTTTACTACCTGCTTCAAAGCAATCCACCATCTTCACCTAAATCTGCAGGCTTTTGTCCCACCGCCAGGTAGAGGGAATAAGAACACCTCTAGGCAAATGCTGACAAACTTGCTATACTTACATAATGTAGACCCAGTTTTTCATGAATAAAAGTTTCTCAAGGTATTTTCTGCCTGTGGTCATTTCCCCGTTCCCTGAAATATTTGGTTTTTAAATTTTTTCCAGTTTTATTCTTGTTTTCTGAAGAAGGAAATCGTCCAACCTCCCTACACTGCCGTTACCTGGTGTAGAATGTTTTTGTTAGACTTTTGACACTTTGTTTACTACATGTCAAAAACTTCAGATATTTGCAAGGATGATATATAGTGTTTGTTATTGCTTAGTAAATGGTATTCTGGGCATACATAATTAAAAGAAAAAATATAATTAATTTTAAGAAAATGCAATCTACACATCTCTAGATATATTTTTCCCATAGTTCTTGTTACCGTATGTCATAATTTATATTTTACTTTTTTATTTGCTTTATCATCTGTCTCCTCTCTACTGGAATGTAAAATTCCTGAGGGCAGGAAAGATCTACTCTCTGCTCTATTTCCAACATCAATAATTGTGCCTATCCCCTATGAGGTCCATAAATATTTTTTAATAAATAAAAATTAATGAACACAAGGTTACTTTTATATAGCTTGCCCAGCAAATTCAAAGCACAAATCTAGGATGAATGTTTTTTATATCTAAGAAAACAACTGTGCCGTAAAATATATTGAACTTATTTTTCAGACAAGTGGAATACATTTTATTTCTTAATCCTGGAACCCCTTGTATTGATAAGGAAATGGAGAGTGTGTGCACATGGTAAAAACATGACATCATTCCAGTCCACTGAACATTTCCTTATCTTTGAATATTCCTAATCCATGAAAATAGATGATAAGGGTACTACAAACACTTAAGTCAAAGGTATCTGGAGTACTTGTTTTGTAGGTTGAAATCTGTATGGGCTCTCTCTAAATAGTTATTAAATTTGGCATTTGGTTTCCTGTCATAAAGTAAAATTCACAATGAGAGTTAGCTTCCAGTTGTAACTGACATGTGAAATACGATTTTATTGGAAAGTAATGATGTCTAACCAGTTGAATAGTGTAGACAGCTGTTTCATCTGCGTTTTTTTGTTTTTTTGTTTTTTTTGAATTCCTAGTGTGTTTTAGAACTACATTTTCTTATTACTTTTTGTTTTTAAACTTAACATATAGACTTATTTTTAGAATTCAGGTAGCTTCGCCCCCACACTTCAGTTTTTGTGACTAGACCACCATGGGACTTCCATACCATTTTAGCCAACAGAGTGGTTATTGTGTATATAGAAGGTAATCTATTTTGTAAGGGAATCATGAATGCTAAACACGACGTGTGTGTTTGTCTAATGCTCATTAACTCACAGCTAAAGCCTCTGAGGCAGAGCAGCTGAAACTCCAAGAATCATCTAGTCCAGCAGCCTCTGGTTCAGTCTAACCACTTCTGTCTTCCCTCTCAGAAGCTCATATGAAGCTGACATGGGGCCACCGATTCAAGCTTATATCTCAGTCCTATTGATAAAGGGATAAGATTCAAGGGGCCTTAAGCCAGTTTCTCCTCTTGTAATTCTTGTAATACAGTCGTTATTTTCAAGGGATACCACTCTTAATCCTGCCTCCTGGAAGTGTTCACTTCTAGGTTCCAGGCACCTGACCACAGGGAATTGGCCAACTCCCTTGTAATACCCTAACAAATATAGGTGAGGACTTTTGGAGAAGATGCAATTTGGTATATTTGTACTTATACTATTGAGTGAGTGTGTGGCTTGATGGACTACTGTCATTCTTGACACTTCTTTCTCTCATAGCCATTTTTTTTAAACAAATCAATTTTATTGAAACATATTAATAAAGCATACAATCCATCCAAAGTATACAAATAATGGTATTTGGTATAATCACATAGTTGTGCATTCATGACTTCAATCATTATTAGAGCATTTTCATTATTCCAATAATAATAATTAACAAAACACAGAAAAACAAACAAAAACTCATCACCTCTCAATCTCTCTATGCTCCCACTGCCATATCTAGCTGCTGTTCTGTTTCTGTCTCTCTGGTTTATTTGTATTTATATTTTGTATAGATGGAGTCAAGCAATATGTAGTAACTTGTGTCTAGTTTCCTTCCCTTAATATATTTCCTTTTTTTTTTTTTACCCTTAATGGAAGATTATTAATATATTACTACATACTACTGTCTATAGTTTGCTTTGGTTGTATTTTTGCCTTATATTAACATCTTGTAACATTAACATGCATTTATTTAGTTTCAAAGAATATCTGTCTTATATATGCAATATTATCTATATTCATATTTCACACGAGGTTTCACTATACTACACAGTCCCATGTTACAGTTTTTAGCTCTCCTTCTAGTAATATACATGACCTTAGACTTTCCCTTTCAACCACTGTAATACCCACCTCATAACACTGCTAGGTACAAACACTATGATGTGCTTTCACCTTTTATATTAGTTTCCAAAGCTTAACAAACATCTTTTTACCAATTCTGCACAGGTTAACCCTCAGTTTTCCATTCTCTAACCTCATTCTATTTTTCTGGTGATTTATATTCCAATTATTGACTCCAAGAATTTACACAATATATTTAGTTCATAATAGCACAATCATATTATATTTGTCCTTTTGTGTCTGACTTGCTTCACTCAACATGTCCTCCAGCTTCATCCATGTTGTCATGTGCTTCATGTCTTCATTTCTTCTTACAGTTGCATAATATTCCATCATGTGTATACACCACAATTTGTTTATCCTTTCATCAGTTGATGGACACCTGGGTTGTTTCCAACTTTTGACAATGGTGAATAATGCCGCTATTTCTGTGCAGATGTCTGTTTTCAGACATATCACTGCTTTCAGTTATTCTGGGTATATACCTAGTAGTGGTATTGCCAGGTCATGTGGCAAATCTATATTCAACTTCCTTAGGAACTGCCAAACAGTCCTCCACAGTGGCTGTACCATTCTACATTCCCACCAATAGTGAATAAGCATTCCTATCTCTCCACATTCTTTCCACCACTTGTTGTTTTCTGAATTTTTAATAGTGGCCAGTCTAATAGGTATGAAATTATATCTAATTGTAGTTTTGATTTGCATTCCCCTAATTGCTAGTGATGTTGAACATGTTTTCATGTGTTTCTTTGCCATTTATATTTCTTCTTTGGACAAATGTCTGTTGAAGTCTTTTGCCCAGTTTTTAATCAGGTCGTTTGTCTTTTTATTGCTGAGTTGTAACATGTCTTTATATATCATGGATATTAAACACTTATTGGAGATGTTATTTCCAAATATTTTCTCCCATTGAGTTGGCTGCATTTTCACCCTTTTGACAAAGTCTGTGAGGTGCGAAAGCATTTAATTTTGAGGAGGTCTCATTTATCTATTTTTTTCTTTCATTGCTCGTGCTTTGGGTGTAAGATCCAAGAAACCACTACCTACCACAAGATCTTCAAGATGTTTCCCTACATTTTTTCTAGTAGTTTTATGGTCTTGGCTTTTATATTTAGGTCTTTGATCCATTTTGAGTTGATTCTTGTATAGGGAGTGAGATAGGAGTCCTCTTTCATTCTCTTGGTTATGGATATCCAGTTCTCACAGCATCATTTGTTGAAGAGACTGTTTTGTCCCAGTAATGTGGACTTGGTAGGTTGGTCAAAAACCAGTGGGCTATAGAGGTGTGGGTTTATTTCTGGACTCTCAATTCTTTTCCACTGATCGATGTGTCTGTATTTATGCTAATATCATGTTCTTTTGATCACTGTAGCTTTGTAATATGTTTCAAGGTCAGCATATTACTCTTTTTTTTTTTTTTAAGGATGTTTTTTGGCTATTTGGGTGCACTTTCCATTACAAATAAATTTGGTAATTGCCTTTTCTGTTTCTGTAAAGTAAGACTGTTGGGATTTTGAATTGGTATTGCATTTAATCTAAAAATCATTTTAGGTAGGGCTGACATCTTCACTAAATTTAGTCTTCCAATCCATGAACACAGAATGTCTTTCCATTTGGTTAGGTCTTCTTTGATTTCTTTTAGCTTTGTTTTGTAGTTTTCTGAATATAGGTCCTATACATCTTTGGCTAAATTGTTTCCTATGTATTTGAGTCTTTTTGTTGCTATTGTAAATTGAATTTTTTTCCTGATTTCTTCCTCAGATTGTTCAATACTGGCATACAGAAACATTATTGATTTTTGCATGTTGATCTTGTATCCTGCCACTTCGCTGAACTTGTTTATTAGTTCAAGTAGCTTTGTCATAGGCATTTTGGAATTTTCTAAATATAGGATCATGTTATCTGAAAATAGTGAGAACTTTACTTCCTCTTTGCCTATTTGGATACCTTTTATTTCTTTTATTGTCTAATTGCTCTAGATAGAGCTTCCAGTACAATGTTGAATAACAGTAGTTAGAGTGGACATCCTTGTCTTGTTCCCAATCTTAGAAGAAAAGCTTTCAACTTTCCCCATTGAGTATGATGTTGGCTGGGTTTTTTTCCAAATATGCCCTTTATCATATTGAGGAATTTTCCTCCTATTTCTATCTTTCAAAGATTTATATCAAGAAAGGATGTTGGATTTTGTAGAATTCCTTTTCTGCATTGATTGAGATAATCAAGTGTTTTTTTTTCCGTTCAATTTGTTAATGTGGGAAATTATGTTAATTGCTTTTCTTGTGTGGAAACACCCTTGTATACCAGGAATAAATCCCACTTGGTCTTGGTGTAATATTCTTTTGAAAAACTGTTTGTTTCTATTTGCAAGTATTTTGTTGAGAATTTTTGCATCTATGTTCATTAGAGAGTTTGGTCTGTAATTTTCTGGCTTTTGTATTGGGGCAATGGCTTCGTAAAATGTGCTGGGTAATTTTCCCTCCTCTTTAATTTTCTGGAAGAATTTAAACAGGATTGGTACTAATTCTTCTCAAAATGCTTGGTAGAATTCACTTGTGAAACCATCTGGTCCTGGGCTTTTCTTTGTTGGGAGTTTTTGTTTTGTTTTATTTTGTTTTTTAAGGAGATACTGGGGATTGAACCCAGGACCTTGTACATGGGAAGTAGGTGCTCAACCATTGAGCTGCATCTGCTCCCCAATGAGAGTTGGTTTTTTCATTTGTTTGTTTTGTTTTAGGAGGTACCAGGGATCAAACCTGGGACCTCGTATCTGGGAAGCAGGCAGTCAACTACTTGAGCGACATCTGCTCCCCTGTTGGTAGATTTTTGATAACTATTTCAATATCTTTAAATATGATTGGTTTGTAGAGGTCTCGTATTTCTTGTGTATTTCTAGGAATTTGACTATTTTATGTAGGTTGTCTAATTTGCCGGCACACAGTTTCTCATAATATCCTCTTATGATCCTTTTTATTTCTGTGGGGTCAGTTGTAACATACCCCCTTTCATTTCTGATTTTATTTATTTGCATCTTCTCTCTTTTTTTCTTTTTTAGTCTAGCTAGGGGTTTGTCAATTTTATTGATCTTTTCAAAGAACCAGGTTTTCTTTTGTTGATTTTCTCTATTTTTTTTTCTCAATTTCATTTATTTCTGCTCTAATTTCATTATTTCTTTCCATCTGCTTGCTTTAGGAATGGTTTGCTGTTCTTTTTCTAGTTCCTCCAGGTGTTCAGTTAGGTCTTTGATTTTAGCTCTTTCTTGTTTTTTACTATAGGTGTTTAAGGCTGTAAATTTCCCTCTCAGCACTGCCTTCTCTGTATACTATAAGTTTTGATAAGTCGTATTCTTGTTTTCATTTGTCTCAATATATTTATAAATTTCTCTTACAATTTCTTCTTTGACCCACTGATTGCTTAGGAGTGTGTTGTTTAGCCTCCACACATTTGCAAAATTTCCCCTTTCCCATCTCTGACTGATTTCCAGTTTCATTCCATTATGATCTAAGAAGGTGCTTTGTATGCTTTCAATCTTCTTATATTTATTGAGACCTACTTTGTGACCTAACATGTGGTCTATACTGGAGAAAGATCCATGAGCACTTGAGAAGAATGTATAACCTGGTGATTTGGGATGCAACGTTCTCTATGTATCTGTTAGGTCTAACTTGTTTATCATATTGTTCAAGTTCTCTGTTTCCTTGTTGATCTTCTGTCTAGTTGTTCTATCTAATGATGTGAGTGGTGTGTTGAAGTCTCCAACTATTATAGTAGAGATGTCTATTTCTCCCTTCAGTTTTGCCAGAGTTTGCCTCATGTTTTTTGGGGCACCCTGGTTATGTGCATAGATTTTTATGACTGTTATTTCTTCCCAGTGGATTGTCCCTTTTATTAATATATAATGGACTCTTACAACTTTTATAACTTTTTTGCATTTAAAGTCTGTTATTAGTATAGTTGTCCCTGCTCTTTTTTTTGGTTACTGTTTGCGTGGAGTATCTTTTTCCAACCTTTCACTTTTAGCCAATTTGTATCCTTGGGTCTAAGGTGAGTCACTTGTAAGTACTATATGGATGGCTCATGTATTTTTTATCCATTCTGTCAGTCTATATCTTTTGATTGGGGAGTCTAATCCATCCACATTCACTTATTTTCATCTGTCTTTTTATTCTTTTGGTTATCCTTTCTGTTAGTCTTGCCTTCAACACTTTCCTCCAAGCCTCTCTCCTGTCTTTTTCTTTTGGACTGTAAGGCTCCCTTAAATGCTTCCTGCAAAAACAGATTCTTTTTTATGAACTCTCTTAGTTTCTGTTTATTTGTAAATATTTTAAACTCTCCTTCATATTTGAAGGACAATTTTTCTGGATAAAGAATTCTTGGCTGGCCATTTTTCTCTTTCAGCATTCTAATTGTTTCATACCACTGTGTTCTCACCTCCATGGTTTCAGATGAGAAATCCATACTAAGTCTTACTAGCATCCCTTGTATATGATGGTTTGCTTCTCCCTTGTTGCTCTCAGAATTTTCTCTTTATCTTTGATGTTTGACATTATGAGTAGTATGTGTCTTAGAGTAGGTCTATTCAGATTTGTTCTGATTAGGGTACGCTATGCTTCTTGGACATGTAAATTCATTTCTTTCATGAGAGTTGGGAAATTTTCAGCCATTATTTCCTCAAATACTCTTTCTGCCCCTTTTCCCTTCTCTTCTCCTTCTGAGCTCCCAGGACACGTATGTTGTTTTGTTTCATGTTATTATTCAACTCCCTGAGTTCCTGCTCAACATTTTTCCGTTCTTTTCTCTCTGTTTCCTTCTCTCTCTTTAATTTCAGCTGCTCTGTCTTCTGCATCACTTATTCTGTTATATGACTTTAATGTATTTTTAAAATATATTTTTTATTTTTTCTAAAAGATACTTAGATTACATAAAATGTTACATAAGAAAATATAAGGGATTCCCATATGCCCCACTCCCCACACTTCCCAATTTTCCCCACATTAACAACTTCTTTCATTATTGTGGTATATTCATTGCAATTGATGAACACATTTTGGAGCACTGCCACTAATGATGGATTATAGTTTGCACTATAGTTTATACTTTCTCCCACTCAATTCTGTAGGTTGTGGCAGGATATATAATGGCCTGTCTCTGTCTTTGCAATGTCATTTCAGGACAAATCCAAGTCCTAAAAGTGCCCCCATATTACACCTCTTTTTCCCTCTCCCTGCCTTCAGCACCTCCAGTGGCCACTGTCTCCACATCAATGATATAATTTCTGCCATTGCTAGAATCACAATAAGTCTATAGTAGAATAACAGTAAATCCATTCTAGTCCATATTTTATTCCCAGTCCTGAGGATTTTGGGATGGTGCTGCCCACTCCACCTCTAAATGAGAGAGGGCTTCTATCCCATATGGCTGATGGATGGGACTCTCTTGCTTGTAACTGTAGACTTTCTCGGTTCCTTGGTATGGTGGTTGTCAATCCTCACTTCCTTGTTAGTTGTCCTGGGTGAGTCCAGTGAACTGGAGAGTAGGTGTTGCATCTCCGCTGAGGCTCAGGGCCTAGCTGGCACATGGGGAGCCCAAAGATTCAAGTATCTTGGGTGTACACCTACCAACTCCAGCACCAACTATAGGGTCAAATAGAAGGGACAGAAGAGACATATGTAAAGAAGTCACAGCTGAGTCCAACTCTGTCACACTTAGGAGCACAAACTCCAAAGTAGGACCCACTGGCAAGGCACCAGATTCTGGAGCTATCTGACATGACCATAGGACCTGGGTGTCTCCAGAGCCCTCAGGAGCCCCACTATTTGGAAGTAGTATCCACTTTGGCAGTCTATGAGATCCTGCTGAGATGTGCAGAAGCATGACCTCTGGGATGACCTCCTGACTCATTTTGAAGGCTCTTAGCCATATAAACTCATTTGGCTTTACCTTTTCCCCCTTTTATTCAAGTTCTATTTTCAGTTGTATTGCTAGTTGGTGCTTGGTAGTAATCCCTGGGTACCAGGGAGGCTCATCCCCGGGAGTCATGTCTCATGCTGGGGGGAAGGTAATGCATTTATATGAGGAGTTTGGCTTAGAGAGAGGACACATTTGAGCAACATGGAGGCTCTCAGGAGGTAGCTCTTAGGCATGCTTCAATACTAGGCTAAGTTGCAATTTCCAGAGCAAAGGCTCATAAGCATAGTCATCAATATCAAGGGCCCATCAGTGGACCATCGTTCTTCACTAGTCATTGCTCCTGTACATGGGGGATTGTTTCTGTTCCATTAGAGAATTTGGCAGAGCTCCCCAGGATGGGAATTCAATAATCTTTCGGCTATTGTGTGAACCTCCACCCACTGTGACAATGCCCCATGAACATTTGAACACATTTATATACCTTATATGTATGACCTGGTGAACTTCCTCCCATGTATCCCCCATCACTGACACCCCACACCAATGATCTGTTTATGTCAATATTACATAATTGATTTTCTTGTGTTGAACCATCCTTGCATACCTGGGATGAAACCCACTTGGTCATGGTGTATAATTCATTTGATGTGTTGTTGAATATGATTAGCAAGTATTTTGTTGACAATTTTAGCATCTAGGTTATTTAGAGAGATTGGTCTATAGTTTTCCTTTCTTGTGGTATCTTTGTTTAGCTTTGGTATTATGGTGATGTTGGAGTCATAGACTTCCATGATTCCATAACTTGACTTCTATTTTTTGGAAGAGTATAAGCAGGATTGGTGTTAGTTCTTTCTGGAATGTTTGGTAGAATTCACCTGTGAAGCTGTTTGGTCCTGGGCACTTCTTGGTTGGAAGGTTTTTGATGACAAATTCAAGCACGTTACTTGTGACTGGTCTGTTGAGTTCATCAATTTCTTCTTTCATCAGTGTAGGCTGCTTGTGTTTTTCCTGGAATTTGTCCATTTCCTCTAAATTATCATTCTTGTTGGCATGTAATTTTTCATAGTATCCTCTTATGATACTCTTTATTTCTGTGGGTCAGTGGTGAGGTCCCCTTCCTCATTTCTTATTTTGTGTATTTGCATCTCTTTTCTCTTTTTTTCTTTGTTAGTCTAACTAAGAGTTTGTCAATTTTATTGATCTTCTTGAAGAACCGCTTTTGGTTTTGTTTATTTTTTATAGTGCTTTTTAATTTTCTATTTCATTTAGTTCTGCTCTAATTTTTGTTATTTCCTTCTTTCTACTTCCTTTGGGGTTAGTTTGTTGTGCTTTTTCTAATTCATCTAGGTGTACAGTTAGGTCTTTGATTTTAACTCATTTCTCTTTTTTAATATAGGCATTTATGGTTATGAATTTCCCCCAGTATAGCTTTTGCTGCATACCATAGGTTTTGATATGTTGTGTTGTCATTTTCATTCATTTCAAGGTAGTTACTTATTTCTTTTGTAATTTCCTCCTTGACCCACTGTTTGTCTAAGAGTATGTTGTTTAATTTCCACATCTTTGTGCCTAATATGGTTCTCTGGCCCTTACTGATTTCCAATTTCATTCCAGTGTGGTCAGAGAAATTACTTTGTATAATCTCAATCTTTATGAATTCATTGAGAGTGGTTTGTGGACTAGCATGTGGTCTGTCTTGGAGAATGATCCATGTGCGCTCTAGAAGAATGTATATCCCGTTGTATTTGGGTGTAGTGTTCTGTATATGTCTATAATATCCAGATCCACTAATGTACTATTCAAAGTCTTTGTTCCTTTATTGATTCTCTGCTGAGATGTTCTGTCTAATGGTGACAATGGTGTATTAAAGTCTCCCATTATAATTGCAGAGGCATCTTTTTCTCCACTTAGCCTTTCCGGTGTTTGCCTCACGTATTTTGAGACACCCCAGTTAGGTGCATAAATGTTTATGATTGTTCTTTCTTCTTGAAATATTACCCCTTTTACTAATATATAGTGTCCATCTTTGTCACTTAAAATAGTTTGCATTTAAAGTCTATTTTGTCTGATATTAGTATAGCTATTCCTGCCCTTTTTTGGTTGTTGTTTGTTTGTAAATTGTTTTCCAGCCATTCACTTTCAGCCTCCTGAATCCCTGGGTCTAAGGTGGGTTTCTTGTAGACACCATATAGATGGTTCATATTTCCTTACCCATTCTGACAATCTTTGTCTCTCGACTGGTGCATTTAATCCATTAACATTTAGTGTTATTACTGTTAAGGAATTATTTACATTAGTCATATTTCCCCTGGGTTTATGTATGTCATATGTTGCTTTTATTTCTTTTTTTTTTTCTTACTCTCTCCTCCAACTCTCTCTCTCCAGTTTTTTTCCTTTCAACCTGCAGCACTCCCTTTAGTATTTCTTGAAGGGCAGGTTTCATATTGGCATACTCTCTTAATTTCTGTTTATCTGTGAATATTTTGAATTCTCCATCATTTTTGAATGCCAGCTTTGCTGGATAGAGAATTCTTGGCTGGAAGTTTTTATCTTTTAGCACCTTGACTATGTCATACCAGTGCCTTCTTGCCTCCATGGTTTCAGATGAAAGATCAGCACTTAATCTTATTGAGCTTCTCTTATACGTGATGGATCTCTTTTCTCTTGCTGCTTAGTTATTCTCTCTTTGTCTTGAGCATTGGACAATTTGACAAGTATGTGTCTTGGGTTAGGCCTGTTGGGATTTATACTGTTTAAGGTGTGCTGCGCTTCCAGGACATATATATCCATCTCCCTCAATAGGGTTCAGAAGTTTTCAGCTATTATTTCTTCCAACACTCTTTCTGTCCCCTTTCCCTTCTCTTCTTCCTCTGGGATGCCTATAATGCATATGTTTGTGTGTTTTGTGTTGTTTTTCAGATCCCTAAGTCCCTGCTGTATTTCTTCTTTTTTTCTATCTGTTCTATTATCTGTCTAATTTCAGATGTACTGTCTTCCACATCGCTAATTCTTTCCTCTGCTGCTTCAAGTCTGCTTTATGTGCTTCCATTGTATTTTTGATTTCTTTGATTGTGACTTTCATCACCATCATATCCATTATCTTTTTGCATATGTTTACAATTTCTTCAGTATGTTTTCCCAATGTCTTCTTAATATCTTAATCTCTTCCTTCGCTTCATTAAGTTGGCTCATGATACTTGTTTGGACAACTCTGATTAGTTGTTCCTTGTTCTTTATCTCCTCCTGGTTTTTAGTTTGTTCATTGGACTGGGCCGTGTCTTCCTGTTTCTTAGTATGGTTTATAATTTCTTGTTGGTGTTTAGGCATCTCTTTATCTTGATTGGTTTATTTAGTTGATTAGTTTCTCTCTCTACTCTGGGATTTTGTTTAGTTACTGTTTATGTGTGAGTGGTAAGTTTTCTCTTTGACACTTTGTTCCTCTTATTCTATTTTCTTGCTGTTGTCTATGTTCCCTCAAAAGAAAAAGATTAGGGCCAGAGAAAGGAAAAGAGGTAAGAAGAGAAAAAGGATAATAGTAATATTAATAGTAAAAGAAGAGGAATGGTACAAGACCTAGAAAATGAATAATTAGCTCATGTAAGAAGTTCAGTGGAATAAGAATAAAAAAGTGGGGTACAAACAAGAAAATGAGAAAAATATCTAGAATGAATGAACAGGCCTGAATAATAAGAAGAGAGGGAAAGAGAAAAGGAAAGACAATAAGAAAAAAAAGTAAAAAAACGAAAAAGAAAGCAGAATAGAGGAGATAGAAATAAAAACAAGAAAAATTGATGACTAAACAGAGAGAGGTGGAATGTACGAACAAAAACAGAAAGCAGTAGTTAGGAAGATGAAGGTAGGAAAAGAATTAGCATAGGAGGACAAAATTGGTATACAAAAAAAGGGGAAACAAAAAGGAGGGGGAAGGACAGCAAACAAGATAAAAGACAGCAGCACCTAATTTTTTTAAAAAAGGAAAAAAATGAGGGGGATTGAGAAAGAGAAAAAAAAAAAAAAAAAAAGCAAGTAATCAAATAAAAACTTGGGAAAAACAGCCTTCCCTCTTAGGTTCCTGAGGAGCTTCTCAGGCTGCCAGTGTTCATCAGTCAATTACCCTGCAGCCTGCCCTCTGCAGGTTTTGAATTGGGTTTTAGTGAGTAAACTAATTTACATTTTTTAAAAAGCAATGTTTTTTTAAGAAAAATAAGAGAATCAAGAGAAGCTAATACAAAAATAATGTCTATATGTTCCCTGCCCTAAAGTATCAGCTGGGTGTTTGATAACCCGGTGGATCACTACTCTAAGGAGAGAGCCAGGAATTGAACCAGGGACCTTGTATGTTTAAAACAGAGACTCCTCCACTGAGCTAAACTTGGGTCAGTTAGCTAGAGAGCTATCCAGTCACTTTCCCCCCGGAGGTTTGACTCTTTGCAGTTGGGTAGATTCCTGCTGATTAAGAGCTCGTCTGTCCCTGCCCCCTTTCTATTCTTATTACTTTCTCTCCCAGGGCAGAAGGGTGTGATAGCCTGTGTGATCAAATCCCCCCTCGCCTCTCCTGGTCAGGTTGAGTTCCCTTCTAAAATTCAGATGGGACCCTGGTGACCGAACTCACCACAGAGAAATGTCTCTCAACCCTCTTCCAGACCTCCCTCTCCTCCCAGGGGACCTAAATAGGCCCTTGGGAGGTTATTAAGTGCTTCCTACTGCCCTCCTCCCTTGGGGGGGTTGGAATTTGATAGTTTTCAGCACCAGTCTAGTCAATTGCCAGACTCCGCCCTCTCGCAGCCCAAGTTTCTCTATCCCAGGTTGGCTCAGTAAATCAGGCTGCCTAAGCAAATTCACCTCTCCCCTCTTCCCAGGGCCACCTTTTGCCAGCTGGTATGCTCCCTAAAGTTCAAAGGGGGTCCTGGTAACCAAACTCACAGAAAGGAAACCCCTCTCCACCCTTCACCCTCTTAGTCTCGGAGAATGCTCCCTCCCACTTGGGGGCCGGCTGGAGTTGGGGTTCACAGTGGTTTTTGCATTGAGAGTGGGGCTTGGCCGCCTGCCTTTTCCAGCCACTGGGGTGAGAAACTCGTGGTTTTCCCTTGGGCTTTATTATCTCTTTGCCCAGTTCCCTCTAGATCAATGCCCTGAAGCCTCCTGCTCTGTGGGTTCCAAAACAGCTCACTTAGGCAGAATCTTGCCCCTTCTCAGCCGTTTTTTTGCGAGAGAGCTGGTGAGTGCCCGCTTAAACCGATGCCATCTTGCTCTGTGTCCTCTAATGTGTTTTTGATCTCCACCTATTGTGTCTTTCATTTCCATAAGCTCTGTTATTTTTCTAATCAGGCTTTCAAATTCATCTTTGTGCTCACCCAGTGTCGTCTTGATATCCTTTATCTCTTTAGCCACGGTGTCTTTCAATGTGTTGATTTAAGAGTTTTGTATGAATCTTATTGATTAGTTGTCTCAAATCCTGTGTCTCCTCTGGAGCTTTGCTATATTCCTTTGCTTGGGCCATTTCCTCCATTTTTTTAGTATGGCTTATAATTTTTTCCTCGTATCTAGGCATTTGATTATGATGATGAGTTTAATCTCTCTTGCCTATGGATTTAGTGGTGAGAGGCTGTGTGTTACTGCTGTTCTTTGATTACTGGTTCAACCTGTTCTGGTCACTATGCTTGTTCCTGTTTAGTTTCTCAAATCTGGGCCATAGACTCAACAATGGGTTGCAGACCCACTTCCAAGGGCCTTGGTGAGGGAGGCCGTGAAGGCCAGAAAAAGCCTCTCTTACTTATTTACTTTTAATTTCCTCATCTGCACGTCCTTGGCCTGCCACAATGGTGCTCTTTGACAGTCTTCTCAGGTTAAACCTTGTTTGGGATGTATTCGCTGCAACACTGACTGCAGCGGTGTGGCAGAGGATCCTGCCTCCAGGCTATTCATAGCTTCCCATATCAATCTTTCCCAGAGTTGTTCTCCAACCTTTGCCAGAAGCCCCCTTACTTCTCCAGGGTAGGAAATAATTCCACTCCCCTCTGCATCCTCAACAACCAGTCCCAGTCAGTATGGTGCGTGATTGAGAGAGTTGGATCTCTTTTGTCCCCTTTGCTGGGGAGGTGGACCCCTGCGTCCCCCTCTGTCCATAGCCATTGGCCAGAGACCAGAGAATTCAAAGCTGTCTCCTCTGGGGGTGAGGGGATGGGTGCCTGCAGCTGCAGCTTTTTCTCACAGTTTTCCCATTAAGATTCTTTTCCTTTGCCCTTCTCTCTTCTAGGTGGTGTCCAGACTTTCCCTGGTATCCTAAATGCTAGAACATTTCCCCCCAGGCTGTTTCTGCCTGTCCTCTAGCTATTTTTCTGGGAGACGAGTCCTGTGTCTCTTTAATCCACCATCTTCCTGGAAATCCTCCAAAACATATTTTTAAAACCACATCCCTTGTGATTTTACCTTCTAAGTGCAGTCTATTTTGCTACTGCTTGTGTTTCCTTGATGAGAATTACCTCATGTGTAATTGGGAGGAAGGGATTGATATCAGTATAATGTTATCAGTTGTACTGGCTCATATGTGATTTTTTCTAGTCATTAAAGTTTTGGAACTACTCAGAGACAATCTTTCCTACAATTAAAAAATACAATCTTAGTATATATGAAAACTTTAAGAAAAAAGCCCCAAACTACAAGTTCTCTTCCTCTAGTCCAAACAAATTGGTATTGTGGCTTCAAAAATCTCTATACTTTCCACTCATTTTAGCTGTTTGCCAAAGCTTTGCGTAGAGAAGAAGAGGCAGGAAGGACATCGCTCCCATTTTAAAATAGGGTATAGTTTTTTGTTTTGATGACAGTGGTCTCTATCAGAAGCAAATGCCCTTTGGAATTAAAAACTCAAGGAGGAAGCAAGAACCCCAGGTTTAAGACTGAAAAGGACTGGCTGACTCTGAGGATGGGTGGCAAATGCCAGTAGAGAGCCAACTGTGTTGGTATTTTTATTGTTTGTCATAACTCTTGTTTGTGTTCTGGTTAAATAGTTTATATTTTTGTTGTATGACCCTAATTCAATTTTTCCTTTAAGCTCTGTTGTTTTTAGCTGTGATTTTGCAGGATGGAAGACTTTTTCCTGGGAAGCGTGTATACAAGTATGGAAGGAAAGAGTCTGCCTGCCTGAAATATTTTAGGAATATTAAATTTGCTTTTGTAGCTTGTCTGAGAAAAAGAGTACCAACAATGTATTCCAATCTTCATTGGACGTATGACCAGAGAAAGAAATAAGCACTCGTGTTAAGCTGCTTAGCTTTTCTTTGTTGTGGCTATTGTTACCCCAGGGAAACCTGTCCTCTCCTAACTGATACCATCATATTTTTATATCTCCTTGTATTATTCAAGTTTATTTGACTGTGGTTGGATTTGCAAAGGCTACTCTACATTCCACACTTTGGGCAAATACTTTAATATAGTTTCAGAAATAGTAGACCTTTACTTCTTCCTCTCAAGTAGGCAGATAATGTAAATTAGTATAGCACACCAGTGTTAGGCAATCGGAAGTGGTGGGGAAAATGGCAAACTGAAGGGTGCATTTCCATTTAAACTGGGGAACTGATATTTATTTTTGGAGGTTGAAGAAGCTACTGTGTTTTTGGCTTTTGGGGGAGGGGGGGCGGGCTATTTGTATATGTAAAATGCTTAATTAAAGAACTGGGAAACTTACCAGAAGCTGCCGTTTAAATGTGGCTACATGTAGATTATGTTGGCTCCTCTGTAAAGAGTTTTGGAAAAGTGTGAAGTAAATCAAAACACAACACTAAAAGGTGATTGCCTCTGTCTTCCTCCTCAGGTTATCTCCCCTCCAGAAGGCTGAAATAGTGGATTTGGTTAAGAGGCACGCAAGGGCCATCACCCTCGCCATCGGGGATGGAGCCAACGACGTGGGCATGATCCAGACGGCCCACGTGGGTGTGGGGATCAGCGGGAGCGAGGGCATGCAGGCCACCAACAACTCGGATTTCGCCGTCACACAGGTGAGACGCTGGGGTGAGTCGCTGCACATGCAGACTTTGTTAATGGGTGTCATCCACCCAGAAGGCGGGTACCATGTCTTTGAAGCTGCTTTCTCCATGAGACCCAGCACCAGCACACGTGCAAGTCTCTGCAGCGTTGTCCTTACACACTTTGGAGCACTCAAGGTTTCCTTGGACTAGCGATGAGTGAGCCAATCTGCTGACACCAAGAATCTTCAGCCCTGCTAATTAACCACACCTCTGACTCCCCAAGCTCTCCCAATCTGTACTGTGTGTTTTACTTTGTGGTATTTCTTGATGAAGAATTCCTAAAGACATACGTCCTCCCTCCCTTCCTCCCTTCCTTATTAAGAAGGCACTTCCTCTTATCCGGCATTTAAATGAAGACCGTGTGGCCCAGCACTAAACAGACCCTGTGTGTTTATGTATATGATCAGTGGAGGCTTCCTGGTGAGGCTGCCGGGAGCTGAAGGATCTGGAGCAATGGCCAGCCTTTGGCCCTGATGACCCTAGAGTCAGGAGCAAGCGAGTTTCTCTCTTACTCGTTTCTCTGAAGCAGTATCTCCTAACACGGTGAATATTCCCAAATGTCTCTCCTTTGCAAGCTTCCCTAGGCAAAATAACCAGTCTTGTTAAAGGAAATTCCTCCTTAATACAACTGTTTCTTAACTGAGGAACGGAAACAGACAACCTCCTGATCCTGGAGAATGGAGGTGGGGATCACGCTGACCAAGTCGGGCGTTACCAGGAGCCAGAACTCACCACATAACCAGAACGCCCACCCTCCCGTTTCTACATTTTAACATTTTTTTAAAGAGTATAATATTTTAATCAATAATTTAATAATTGACTCTTTAAGGATATAATATTTTAACCACATCTGACAAATTAATAATAACACTTGCTTCTTTCTTGCTGAATTCAGGACCCACAAGCCATTCTTGAAAAGCTCCCTAGGAATAACCATAGGTCTCCGAGTAGGCCATCCTAATTCAGGGCTGCTCTTCCTGTGGGCTATCTCTAAGAAGTTAAATAATTTAGTAATTTGCCCACAGGTGCGTGGATGCCTAAATCTAGAATGGTAGCAACATGAATTATCAGGGTTCTTCAGCATGGGTGAAAAGCATGTTGTCCCTATATCTGAATCAGTTCTGAGATTCCCCCGCCTACTCAAGCATTAAGTTTTACAGATGGGACAACTGGGGCTCCTATGTGTTAAGCGATTTGCCTTGAGCAAATTGTCAATAATTGTCACTAGAGCATGACGAACGTACCAGTCTGTGAACAAGGAAACAGTCACACCAAACTCATGGTTTTCCTTTCCTTGTTTAACTGCTAGGTCCAGCAGGATACCTGTGTGCTGGGATCTTGGCACTTATGCCATATAAGCCTTCAGTTATTGATACCAGAGACATATAAGGCTGGCAGGAATCAGGTTTCCTGGGGACTTTCAGGGGAATATTTTTTTTGCCCCATAAGTAGGGAAGGAGATTCCCATCTTCTCTAAATCCCAAAGGGATTTAGATTCTTTGTTAGGTGGTTCTCTTCAGGTTTTATGCAGCTGCCCCAAGCTCTAGAGCAGCATCTGTCCCTGCTAGCCTAATGCTGTCCACCCCGGGAACCCAGGTCCCCTGTTTACCTCTGTTCTCGGCTCTCTCAGCACAGCTGGATTCCTGATGAGACTGGTAGGGGTGAGTTCAGGCTTTCTTTTCCTCCTTCCACACCAACCCTGAACTGCCACACCGAGCCAGTCACTGATGCAGAAGATTGATTTGATCATGCTTTGGCGTCTATTAGAATGCTATTTCAGGCTAATGAGAACAGTTTAAGACACATTGACTTTTTGCTTCCATTTTAGTTTTATCCGAGAGCATCTTTTTTTTTTTTCCTATCTGGTTGCGTCATCATCTTTTCGGTGCGTCGCTTTGTCGCGTGGGGACCTGTGCCTCTCCGCCTGCCTCCATGCAGATCTGGGACGCCTTTTTTCTTTTGTTACCAGGAGGTCCCGCTGATCCAATCGGGTCCTCCATATGGTAAACTGGAGCGTAATTGCCTGAGCCACAGCCACTGCCCCCCAGAGCATTTTTGACTAGAGAGATAAAGAGGGTATTCTGCCATGGTGCGTGCATTGTTACACTTCTCCCTAGAATGAGTGTTATCCCCGCTGCTGTAGTGGAAATTTTTGCATCTCTGCCCTAGCTGCCTTCCTTCCCTTCACCTGCACTGTGGGTCAAGACAGACAAGCATCTTTTACTTTGATGCCTCTTGGTAATGTATAACTTGCTCCTTTCTCAGATAATAGCATCTCAATAAACATTCTGCCAGTAACCTAGATCTTTTTATTCTCTGAAGAGAATTTATTTGCTTTCTCCTTACTCCAAACTTCGTAATATTTTAGTCATTCCAAGGAAAAGAACTCTGATTTAAAATTTTCTTCCCTGGAAATAAAAATCTCAAAACTAAAAATTTAGGCAATAGAGATGTTGTCTATAATGACTCGAGTGGCAATATCAGGTTCTAGGTCAAATGCAAACTTCCTTTTTTAAAATTCACTTTTGAGTTAGCTATCCATTTCATGATTCAACATCTCCCTCCCCACCCTCCCCACTCCTGTTCCAAACTCTTAGATAGCCTTTTATTGAAAGGTTTATTTTTCCCTTTTGTACCAACTTTGATGTCAGTATTTAAATTTGGAAGTCACTGAATTACTACTAATTACCATATTTTCAGGAATAACTCTCCTGAAAATTCATTTTTTAAAAAAATGTTTATAGCATGTTTATCACATGCTGGGCATGTTTCTAGATATTCAGGATTCATCAGTGAATAAAGGATACAACGAGTCCTGCCCTCATAGAGTTTGCGTTCTAGCAAAGGAAGATGAAAAAATAAGGAAAAATTACAATAAATAAAGTGCATCTTATGTTAGAAGACAAACAATGCTATAAATCATACAGAAAACCAGTCATTGAGCCTGAGATTCTTGTTTCCAATATGATGTTCTTTTCATTAAATATTTCTGACCCCTTCTCATGATTAAGATCCTAAACCTGTGTCAGAAATAAAATAAAATCCTTACACATGGCAAGTGAAAAATCAAGTAGCATTTGCTAGGCAAAAAAACAATTCAATTTGGGGAGAACAGTAAGATAAGTTAATTTTAGGAGGTTTTAAATAATTCCCTTATAGAACGGCTCTGCCAGGTTATCTGCAGAATTGATTTTATTCTACTTACCTTCCCAGTTGTATTCTATCCACAGGGAATTGCTGAGACCTGAAATATTGGGGGAAAATGACATTCTGTGTTTTTTGGTCACTAAATGGTAGGTTCGCTTGAACTTCAATTGACGGTTGTTTCTTTTAGTTTAGAGACTTGGAGAAGCTTCTGTTGGTTCATGGAACTTGGGATTATTTTCGAGTGACCAAATGCATATTGTATTGCTTCTACAAGAACGTGGTGTTATATATTATTGAGGTAAGAAAGGAGATCTTCCTTTCATTGAGAAGTTGGGTTGAAAAAACACCTAATAACCTTTAACAGCAGGCCTGGTCATTTACGAATTTCTTGTATTTATCTTGTTTAAGTGCTGTCATACAAGCCTGCTTTAACATTTTGTTCACATAAAAGTGACGAGGAAAGAGATGTTCTGACATCACGATGCTCCTCAGCATAATCTGTGGCAAAATACTCTGTTTGGAATGTAGCACTTCTCCGCCAGCTGTAAATCCTTCATTAATTAAGCACACCAGAAACCTCTAGGCTCTTTTAGTCGTGCTCCTATTGACATGGACAATCTTTGTGATGAATCTACTGCTGTCTTCCTTAACACTTCCTTGTTTTCACAGATACCCTCCCTGTCTATATATATATATAAAACTTAGCATTGGTGTTGAAATAAATGCAAAAAGAAGCCCTTTTAATTAGCATTGTTTCTACACCAAGAAAATTAATTTGTCATTCCTTACCTCCTCCTGTTTGCAGAGAAAGCAGACTGGGTGTCCTAACAGTTGTTGGCACTTTTTGCTCTCACACAGCTCTGGGGCCTCTGAATGAATGCCAACACAGCTCTGGGAAGCCAGGTCCCTCTTGTTTTTTCCTTAAAATGTACCAAATGAGAGTTTTCTAACTGCATTTTTTCATATAATCTGTTTGTTATGCAATGATCACTTCTTTAAAAATATGCTCTCTCTAGTGTGTGATGCATTAGGGGGTTGGGAGGAAGGTAAATAATGACTCATCTAGCCACCATCCTGACTTAAAAATACTTGTATAAGCCTTAAGTTTGGTTGGTAAAATATAGATTTTAACCTTTTTATTTTGAATTCTGAGGAAGTTGCAAAAACTGTGTGCAAGGCTACAGTGTTCCCAAGCACCCTTCACCCAGTTTCCCCCAAAGGTACCGTCTTGCATGACTATAGTACATTAGCACAACCAGGAAACTGGCATTAGCACAGTCCACAGACCTCATTCCGATTTCACATGTGTTACAGGTACTCACGTGTGTGTGTGTGTGTTTGTGTGTGTGTGTGCAGGGATGGGTCTATGCAATCTTATCAGCGTAGGTTTGTGCAACCACCATGACAATCAAGATTCAAAATTGTTCCGTTTTCACAAAGGCCCCTCATTCTATCCCTTTACCAGCCCCACTCATCCCTACCTCCTGGAAATGATTCATGTTCTCCATTTTTATAATTTTGCTGTGTCATGAATGATGTAAAATTGGAATTAAGCAGTATGCAACCTTTTGAAATTGATTTTTTTTCATGCAGTATACTTCCCTTGAAGATTCATCCAGGTTGTTGCATGTATCAATAATTCAGTCCTTTTTATTACTGAGTAGTATTCCATAGTGTGGCAGTTTGGTATTGTTTATGAATTCCAAAAATATATATTGGGTTGTGTTTGTAAATTGGTCTGTTCTGCTGGGCATATTAGATTGTATTAGATTCAGAGGTGTCACTTTTACTTTATTAAATCAAGATTAGGGCTTTTATTTGACCACATCATCAGGCGACTTGGTTTGAGTCCCCGCCCGGCCCCCTTTGTGGGCTACATAAACAAATGCTCAATCAAAGACAGGGAAGTAAATACATGGAGAAGGAGAACACAGAGAGTTTAGTTTTGGACACTGGAGCCCCAGGGAGAGAGCCGAGCTGTTTGCTTGGTAGTTTGCAACTGAAAAGATCAGAGCCCTGAACAGCTGAGAAAGCCCAGAAAGAAACAAGCCCCAGGGAGAGAGACAAGCCTTATGCCAGCCTACAGCTGAGATCAGAAGAAGCTTGGACCACTGAGCCTTAAGAGGAAGGAGGAAGGCTGAACCCTCGCAGACATCGCCCGCCATCTTGTGTCAGCATGTGGCAGCAGACTTTGGATGAGAAAGTACTTATGGCACCTTGAGTTGGACTCTTTAGGACCTGGTAACTATAAGCTTCTACCCCAAATAGATACTCTTTATAAAAGCAAAGAGAGTTCTGGTACTTTGCATTAGCACCCCTTTGGCTGACTAATACACATAGTTTAGAGGTACCACTGTTTGTTTAAGGATATTTAGATTGTTTCCATTTTAGGCTATTATGAATTATAGATTTTTGTGTGAATATAAGTTTTCATTTCTCCAGGACAAATGCCCAAAAGTGGAATGGCTGGGTCATATTGTAGTTATATGTTTACTTTTACAAGGAAATTGCCAGACTATTTTCTAAAGTTTCTCCACATTCTCATGAGCATTTGGTGTTATCACCATTTTTTTTTTTTTTTTTTTTTTTTTGCCATGCTTATAAGTGTGTAGTGATATCTCATTGTGGTATTAAGTTGCATTCCCCTAAGGGCTAATGACGTTGAACAACTTTTTCTGTGCTTATTTTCCATTTATATGTGGTTTTCTGTGAAAATGTCTGCTTACATCTTTTGCCCATTTTCTGATTGCACTGTAGTGTGGATTTTTTTACTAAGTTTTGAGAGTTCTTTTTATATTCTAGATATTAGTACTTTGTCATATAAAAAACTATATACTGGGAAAAAAGCTATATACTGGGGAAGAAAACATTTTCCCCCAGTATATAGCTTGTTCTCAGAGCAAAAGTTTTTTATTTTGACAAGTACAATTGATCAATTTTTCCTTTTACGGATTGTGCTTTTAGTGCCATGTCTAAAAACTCTGCCTAGTCCTAAATTCTGAAGATTTTCTCCTGTGTATTTTTCTAAAAGTTTTATGCTTTACATTTACATTCATAATCCATATTTAGTCAATTTTTGCCTAAGTTGTGATATTTAGATTGTGGTTAACTATTTGCCCACCATTGTCCAATTGCTCCAGAACCATTTGTTGAAAAGTCTATCCTTTTTCCATTAAATTTCTTCTGCAGCTTTATCACAGATCAGTTGGACAGATTTAAATGAATCTATTTGTGGGGTCTCGAATCTTGATCCATTGATCTGTATCCTGCAAACTTGCTGAACTCCCTTATTGCTTCTAGGAGTTTTCAAAATAGACTCATTGGGATTTTCTATGTAAGCAATCATATCATATGCAAATAGCGGCAATTTTATTTCTTCAGTCCAATTCGTATGCCTTTTATTTCTTTTTCTTGCCTTTTTGCTCCAGCTAGAAATTCTGTTGTAATTGAAGAATTGCCTTGTTCTTGATCTTTGGGATAAAGCATTCAGGGTTTCACCACTAAAAATGAGGATAGCTAAAGGGCTTTTGTAGATGCTCTTTATCAAGTTGAGGAAGTACTCTCTGTTCCTCGGTTGCTGAGAGCTTTATTATGATTTTTTATGTGATCATATATTTTTTTCCTTCTTTAGCATTTGATATGTTGGGTTACATAGATTGATTTTCAAATATTGAACTAGCCTTGTATCCTGAGACTAAGTCTCACTTGTTTGTGGTGCATAATTCTTTCTATACATTGATTGATTTGATTTGATGATGTTTTGTTGAAGATTTTTGAAAGTACTTTTTTGGCAGTCAGAAGACAAGTAGAGTGAAAGAGGATCCTTTTCCAAGAAATAAAGCACTTAATGACTTTAGTTCTGTTTTTTTCATAAATAATACTCAATTTGAGGAAAAAGTGAGGAGCTTGGAAGGCCAGCAACACTTGGATGAATTTTCTACCAACTCACCAAGTCCGAGTTAATTTAGCTAAACTTTGACTTTCCCAGTTTTGGATTGATTTACTTACACTTTTTCTATACACATGAAATAATAAAATATAATTTCTATAAACAGCTAAGATTCAATGAACTGTACATGCCAATTTAGGGATTGTGTCAGTCTGTTTTGATAGTGGGACACATGCTGTGTGGGCATATCTATTTTCAACTTGAGGGTCACTCAAAATGACGTCTAGAAATTGGCCCATACTTAACTTTTGGATATGCATTATCTAGTTTGAAAGACAGAATTTATAGTATGTTAAAAAGCCATAATGTATTTTGTGAATAAATAACATCAAAAAGAAGCAAATTTTATGAGCATTTTAAATATTGTGCTTTATCATTCCCCCCATATCATCAAATGGAACTTTGCCAAAATATAAACAAAATCAAGTTTGTGTGTTTAAGCTTAGCAGAAAACCTTCCCATTTGTTTTAGAATTCTTTTAGAAATTTTCTTTAATTTTTTGTTGTTATTTCAATGAAATGCTTAAATCTAATTACCTTATAAAGTATTGCTTCAATACAGAGTGGAATTGAGTTGTAATGGTTCAGAATGACTTTGTTTATGGATTCAACATACAACAGCACCTGCAACTAATAAGTAATGCCATTTACAATTGGCTCATCAAAATTCTTGTAATGAACATCTGTCCAAGTCCTTGGCTATTTAAAGAAGCTGCCAAAGTCTCATAGATATGTTGTAGTCAAGGGTGGTATTTCAAGTGAGAGATATAAATTCTTATATTGGTCTTATTTGGTCTAGGATCACCTGGTACTTAGCTACTGACTGGGAAATTTTTTCAGGAAATATTTGTGTCTTTCAACAACTTGGATGAATTGGGCCCATAAACCTTGTCTTAGATCTTAATGGTGATTCATGGCTTTGTTATTTTTCAAAATATACTTGATTATAAAATGTATGTCATTACATCTAATTTTTTGTATGGTTATTTTTTAATCTATTAAACTTCAGAGCATGGATCATATTTTATAAATATATTTTGTTGATAATTCCAACTCATTCTCGAAAGGATTTGAAGCTTATTTTTTAAATTATGGCTCTTAACATGATATGTGGTTAATTAACAAAAATAACATGTATTGATATAAATATTTACATCAGGCACTGTTATAATCATTTTTATATACCTTATTTAAAAATTCCAAATCCTATGAGAAACTGAGGCTCAGAGAGGCCAATTCACTTGTCTCCTACATTCACACAGCAGTGAGAACTAGGAACTGATATAATTGGGATTCAAGCTCAGGTATGTCTGACTCCAAATTGCATGTATGTAAAGACTACCTCTCACAGTTGAAAAGATGGAATTGATGTTCATAGCTCCATAAACTTAAACTATGAAATGTAGCTGAAGAGTATTTTTTCTAATGTATTATGTTAACTATATGAAAAGTCTTATTAACAGATCACCTGTAAAAGAGGGTTTTAAGAATATAGTCTCTGAATCAGATGGATCTGGGCTTGAGCCTATCTCTGCCTCTTACTAGCTGTGTGATGTGAGTGAATAATTTAGCCTCTCTGAACCCTAGTTTCCACAAGTCTTAAGTTGAGATAATAACACTAGTCATTCCTCATTATTCATGGATTCCATATTTGCAAATTTGCCTACTCACTAAAATGCATTTGTAATCTCCAAATCAATACTCAGGGCACTTTTGTCATCTTTTATGGACATGCACAGAGCAACAAAAAATTTGTGTCTCCCAATGTGCACATTCCCAGCTGAGGCAAACAAGTCGATGCTCTATCTTCTTGTTTCAGCTCTCATACTGTAAACAAGTGTCCTTTTTGCAGTATATTGATTGCTACATTTTAAAATTTTTTTTTACTTTTTGGTGGTGAGTTTTCTGTTTAAAATGCCCAAGTGTAGTGCTGAAGTACTGTCTACTGTTCCTAAGTGCAAGAAGACCATGATGTGCCTTACAGAGAAAATGTGTTAGGTAAGCTTTGTTTAGGCATGAATTATATTGCTGTCAGCCATGAGTTCAATGTTAATTAATCAACAATATATATTACATAATCAACAATATATATTATGTAATATAGAAACTCACAGAAAAGCTAGTTTATGTATTGACCAATTAATGAAATGTGACCAGAGTCTTGAAGGGACCTAACTCTATATTTGCCCTAGAAGCAATGATTCGTTATTTACTAATTAATTATTTATGGTGGCTTAATGGAACATAACTATTGCAAGTAATCAGAATCAACTGAACCTACTTTATAATATTGCTATGAGGCTAAATATGGTAATTCATTTAAATAACAGACTGTGGCTGGACTATTTTAAGTGCTCAGTATATGCTGGTTAAGACTATTAATAAATTGCAGTAGAGAAAGGATATTTGTGGTAACTGTGTCCATAGAAAACATACAATAAATCCTTTACTAGCTGATTTGAGGAGATTGCTTGCAAACGGCCTTTGTAAGAAATTAATATTTTAGTATAAAGATGTATGCCATTAACTGCAGAAGTACATCCATAATTTTAATATTAACATATGGTATTTGAAATTTATAATTTATGAAAGAACAATGATATGACCCTCTCAGTAATTATTGTATAGCAGCCTGAGAGCTAAGGGGGGTGTATCTTCTATCCCATTTCTTTTTTAATAATTGGATATACTTAGGTCAGTATTTATATAAAACTTCATTTGGCTTCTCTTTCAGCTTTGGTTCACCTTTGTTAATGGATTTTCTGGGCAGATTTTATTTGAAAATTGGTGCATCAGCTTGTACAATGTGGTAAGCATTCTTTCTCTCTCCTTGTTAACATGCAGAAATACAGTGACATTCCTTTACTGTTTATGTCTGGGAAGTATCTAAGTCCATCATCAGTATACATAGATGTATACATCTTTAGGGCTTTTGTTGCTGCAACAAATCATGCAGGAGTCAAACTCTGCCCATGTGTTTTCAATCACACCATATCATTCTAGAGTAACTACAGGAAATTTGTACCCAATATATTTTGATAATAAATCTGAAGCCTCTTTTTTCTATGCCTGTGTAATGTTTTTATGCTTTTAAGTCAAGTGAAGATTGCTGAACTCTATCTAAACCAGTCCATTGGTAAATATAATTCTGATTTATCTAAGTTTATATATGTGCATAAGATTACAGTGTAATTCGGTGTCCTTTTAAACCTCCTAGTAGAAAAATGTGTCTGTCTGGAAGTATATTACCCTCTACACTCTCTGTACTAAATGGTGAATTTTGATCCCAAGTCCTATAGTAAATACTATTTTCCATTGTCATGGAAGTTTTTTTTTGTTTTTGTTTTGTTTTTTTAATGTTTCCATTCCATTACTTGATTGATCAGAATTCAAAACCTAGATATAAGTTAAAAAGTAAGGCTAAATGGTTTATTAGTTACATTACCTTTTTATTTTTGTTTTGCTTTGTATTTGTTGTTATTTTTATTCCACTTCAAGGACTGGAAGATAGGGAAATCTAGTATAAAAATCAGTTTCCCAGAGACTGTAGTATGACTGCACTACATTATCACAATCATAATATACTTTGCAGGGTCTGTGCCCTAACCCCTAAAATTCTATCTTGTAGGAGAGTGAGTTCTGAAACAGAGCAGACAGGTGGAAGTCACTGGAGAAAGGTCATTGAGTGTTCAATAATATAAAAAAATTCAAGTATTATGAATATTTACAGTTTGTGTAGATGCCACATATATTTGGTCAGAACCTGCTTCAATGAGGCTGAAGTCATATGTACATTTGTCTCTACCAGGATCTTGGTCACAGGTGATGACACCAACCAACTTTCTTCAAAGTTTCATAAGGAACTGGAGCAGGGAGTAGCAGAATCTCTCCTCTGTGTCAGAAAAATCACTATGAATGCATAAGCTACAGATATTGGTCAATAGGATCTTAATTTTTTACAAAGGGAAACACAGATGCTTCCATTTTTTAAAATAAGCATTCTATGAGGATACAGTAGGAAACTTAAAATTAGGCACCAATTTAAGATAAAATATGATGACTTATTAATATCATTTACTTACTAAATCTCTTCTCATTACACATACATTTTTACAGATAGAAAAAAATGAGGCCAGGGCATTTCAAATAGTTACTGTGCCAGAGATAGACTCTGATTATTTGATAGCTAAATGTAAATCAATTGTCATACTATTTCTAGATGTCACATATTACTACTGCTTCTGCCTAGGAATGAGTAACTGCTACAGGAATTGCTCTCCTGCCAGAACAAAAAGATGAAAGCATCAGGAAAATGTATAAAATAATGATTTTCAGATACTAGACAGCAGCTTGCTCAAGACTATGATCCCTGAGTGTCCCAGACATCTGCTGGAGGCTGCCATTGGGCCTTTGGCTGAGAACTGATCTGTGAATGCATAAGAAAAGTCTACAAAACTGGGGAAAGCAATATGCTGAAAAATTCTTGGAATTCATTCAGGACTGGGATAGTTCCATCAGCCAGAATCGGAAGACCTCCTATTACAAAGGATGTTTGGTAAATTCTACACTTTCAGTAGTAAGGATAAATTAGTCCCATAGTAAAGGCTACTCTGGACTCACTGTAACAAAACTTAAAAGCGAGCCTCAAAAGACTCAAACTGATTTGCAAGTTACCTGCATGGTAGAACACATCAAACAATATATATATATTTTTTTTTATACTATTTTTTTTTTATTATTATGGGTAAAAATCAAAATTCTCACAATACATACAAACATTTGCAAAATGATATATAAATATATATGCATATATATAAATATGTGTATTTGCTTACAAAAATGTTATTTATATATATATATATATACATATATTTTAAGAGGTGCAAGGCAAAATTTAGCACCTAACAATACAAAACTCACAATGTTTGGCATACAATAAAAGATAATAGGCATGCAAAGAAACAGTAAAATAAGATTCATAATCAGATGAAAATATCAATAAGAATAGACACAGAAATTATTAAGATGAAGGAGTTAGTAAAGGAGCTTAAAACAGCTATTATACATCTTATAAACATGTCCAAGAATATAATGGAAACATGAATATAATGAAGAGGAATATGGAAGCATAGAAAACAACCAAATGGAAGTTTGTGATTAGAAAACAAAAATATATGGAATGAAATTTTTTCTGAATGAGATTACAATTTGATTAGAATCTTTAGAAGAAAGAATACAGCAATAAAGAAAAATGGAGAGAAAAAAACCAGATAAAATGAACAGAGCTTCATTTTGCTCTGGGACAATATCAAGCATTCTAATATTCCTGCACTTAGAATTTCAAAAACAAGAGGGGGCAGAGAAATATTTGAAGAAATAATGGTTGAAAAGTGTCAAAGTTGATTAGAACTATAAACTCACAGATCTAAGAATTTCAACAAATTCTAAGAAGAATAAACCTAAAGAAAAACACACAAAGCCTCTTCATAATCAAATTGCTGAAAGTCACCAACCAGGAGAATAATCTTTAAAGCAGTTAGAGAAAAAAGAAACATTATATACAGAAGACAAAGATAAAAATAGAGCTTACTTATCATTGTGAACCTGGCAGGCCAGAAGACAATGGAACAATATCTTTAAAGTTCTGAAAGAAAGTCCATTAACCCCGAATTCTATACCCAGCAAAAATATCTTTCAAAAATTAAGGTGACCAAGAAAATATGAGAGAATTCATCATCAGAAGACCTGCAATACCTGAAATGGTAAAAGAAGTTCTTCAAGCAAAAGATAAAAAAATACCAAAAAGAAATTTGAATTTACTCAAAGAAATAAAGTACACCAGAAAATGTTAATTATGTAGGCAAATATAAGAGACTTTTTCGCATGCAGTCTTTTTAACAGATAGTTGACTGAATAGTGGAACTTGTGATTTATGTAGAATTAAAATGTGTGATACTATAAAAAAAATCGGAGGAGGAAATTGAAGTATACTGTTGTGAGGTCATGAAATTTTGTGTGAAATAGAATAATAGTATTTGAATTTTGTGATACATTACATATGTGTACTGTAACCTTAAGGACTACTAAAAAAGATATGGCTAATCAACCAATAGTGGAGATAAAAGTAGAATCTTAAAAAATACACAATTAATCTAAAAGAAGGCAAGAAATAAAACAAAAGGTAAAATAGATTCAACAAATAGAAAAGAAATAGGAAAATGGTAGATTTAAACACAACCACATTGATAATTACATTGAATACAAATGGTCTAAACACTCCAATTGAAAGGCAGAGATTGTCAGGTTGGATTAAAAAATCAACACCCAACTATATAATTTCTACATTAAACCTATTTTACATATAAAGACACAGATAGGTCAAAAGGAAAAGGGTGGAAAAATATTTGCCAAGTAAAAAGTATTTAAAAGAAAGCTGGAGAGGCTATATAGTAATAGCAGAAAAAGAAGATTTCAGAACAAGAAATATACCCAGGAATAAAGAGAGACCTTTCCTAATTGTAAAGGGGTCAGTTTATCATGAACACATTGCAATCCTAAGTAACTAATAAGAAATATTTATAAATACATGAGGCAAAAACCTGATATAATTACAGTTACAATGGAAAATTTCAACACTCCTCTTGGTATAGAAAATTTGAACAACATTATCAACCAACACGACCTAATTGACATTTTTTTCAGGCATATATGGAGCTTTCAGGGAAATAGGCCACATGCTAGACCATAAAACAGGTATCAATAAATTCAAAAGGATTATAATCATACAGAACATGTTCTTTGACCATAAAAGATTAAAACTAGAAATCAATAACAGCAATATATTGGGAAAGTATCTACATACAGTCATACGTCACTTTATTATGCTTTGCTCTCTTGCGCTTCGCAGATAGTGGGTTTTTTACAAAATGATGGTTTGTGGCAACCCTGCATTGAGCAAGTCTATCAGAACCATCTTTCCAACGGCATGTGACCACTTGATGTCTCTGCATCATGTTTTGTTAATCCTCACAATATTTAAAACTTTTTCATTATTATTATGTCTGTTATGGTGATCTGTGATCAGTGACCCTTAGGTGTAACTACTGTAATAGTTTTGGGGCACCACACACTGCACCCATATCAACTGGCAAACTTGCTGGGTAACTGTGTGTGTTCTGGCCGTCCCCCCAT
Organism: Tolypeutes matacus; assembly: GCA_026826555.1. Taxonomy (NCBI): domain Eukaryota; kingdom Metazoa; phylum Chordata; class Mammalia; order Cingulata; family Chlamyphoridae; genus Tolypeutes; species Tolypeutes matacus. Next base: position 21,281,388 of record JAKSZT010054335.1, read on the forward strand.
CTCCCTCCCTTCCTCTCGCCTCCCTCTTCCCTGAGGGATATTAAAATTATGCCAGTTAATAGCCCTACAACGGCCTCTAGCTGTTCAAATGAAAGAAAGAGTCAATCAGCGAGGCACACTTCCCTGTCGACTTATTTTCAAGAAATTGCCGCAGCCACTCCACCTTCAGCAACCAGTACCCTGATCAGTCAGCAGGAGCAAGGCAGGACCCCACATTATTCAAGGCAAAAAGATTACGACTAGCTGAAGGCTCAGATCATGGCTAGCATTTTTTTCAGCAATACATATTTTCAAATTAAAGTATGTATGTTGTTGTTTTAGATATAATGCTATTGGACACTTGGTAGACTACAGTATAGTGTAAACATTACTTTTATATACCCCGGGAAACCAAGAGATTTGTGTTACTTGCCTTATTGTGAAATCTGCTTTATTGTGGTGCTCTGGAGCGGAACCCCCGGTGTCTCCGAGGTAAGCCTGCACAACCGTTGTGACTGCTCTCACTTTCAAACCACTACCACTAGCCTCATGAACCCTTATAAGAAGAGAGGAAACACAGGGACAGACGGACAGGGAAGGGCCATGTGCCAGTGGCGGCAGAGAGTGAAGTGCGGCAGCTGCGAGCCAAGGCACGCCAGGGACTGTCGGCAGCCACCAGGAGCCGGGGAAGCCAGGAAGGATGCGACCCGAGGGCCTTCAGAGGGAGGACGGCCCTGCCAGCACCTTGATCTCCAACTTTTAACCCCCAGAACTGTGAGGGACTGGACTTCTGTTGTTTGAAGCCACCCCCAGTGTGTGGTAACTTTTACTGCAAGCTTAGGAAACCAAGACAGGCTCAAACAGCCCTCCTCTCAGGAGGCTTTCCATAGCACTCTGGGCCCTCCACTGCTCCTGCTCTCCATTGTCCTCTCTCCCCTTCCTCTCTGCCTCCTCTCTGGCTCACTTTTCTCCTAATGGTATGCCTCCGGTTCCAGGATCCCTCCTAGACAAGATAAAGAGCTCTTTAAGGGATTATGCCCTTTTCATTTAACATAGCTCCTGGCATAATGGTTGTTCAACAAATATTCAAGGAATAAATTAACCGGAAACATCTTTTTTTCTGATTATGATGTTCAAGATGAAGAATTCTTGTACATTTTTTTCATTTAGCCTACTATTTCCTTCATAATATTTATTGAGTTGCTACTATTTGCCCAGTTCTAGCAGCTGAACTACTACAAAACAGCTGCTTCTTATGGGGGAATATAGATGTTATTATTTCTACAGTTAGCCGGTTTTATGCCTATTATGTAAATAGCTAGATGCTTAATTTATTTATTTTATGCCCACAAAGCAACATTTACATAGTTAGAAGTCACTGAATCAAAGGGTTGGGCCAATCAGAAAACTAAGTTGTGATTTGGTAGATCAGTTGGAATCAATGTAATGCAATAACTCCTTTGTAAATTACTTTTATTTTGAAATAGATTGACTCACCAGAAGTTGCAAAAATGGTAGAAAGTTCCACTTACCCTCCACCCAGATTCTCCCAATTATATCTTAATAATCATACTACATTGTCAAAACAATATTACTAACTCAGGTACAGACTAAAGGTCTTTTTAACGGACCCTGTTTTCTGTGTAGGTTTTCACTTCATTACCACCTTTTACTCTGGGAATCTTTGAAAAGTGCTGCAGTCAGGAGAGCTTGCTCAAGTACCCACAGCTCTATACGATTTCTCAGGGAAAGAACATTTTCAACACAAAGGTAAAAAGAATTTTGCATGTCTTTCATCTTGAATTGACTCTAAATGTACCTTTTGCCTCTTCCCTTTCTGATGTTTTGTGAACAATGATTTTTTAAAACATAAGGAAGTACAGCCCTGTGCGATCTTTCTGCCAGAATAGCCAGGGATCTGGGGTTCAAATAATGGTATGTGAGAACAATCTTTGTGAAAAAGAAACAAGCCACCAAGCTACCTGTACAGGGCCCCAGCCTGTCCTGCCCAGCTTCAGGAAGCACGTTGTGTAATGGGAGAGTCCTGCGAAGGACAACAGAGGGCTGCAGGTCTCGTTTTAGATGAGACCTCCAAATCCCTTTGGAATGGCTGCTTCCTCGGATAGGAGTTGAGACTGAGTGCAGGAGTTAAAGGGATTTTACAGGCCGTGAGAGCAATAATATACATTGTCAGTTGTGAGTAACCCTATTTGTGCATATCAATCTTATGGGAAGTTTTTTTTTAAAAAAAATACAAACAGCTGGAAGAAACATGGGCATATTAAATTTACTGAGGCTTATTTTGTGGCCCAGAAGACAGTCTGTCTTCTAAATATTTCATCTTCACTTGAAAAGAATGTACTAATTAGATCAAGTTGGTGATGGTGTTGTTTAAATTTTCTCTATCCATACTGATTTTCTCTCCATTTGTCCTATCAGTTATTGAGAGGTAGTGAAATCTCTCTAGCCGTAATTGTGGATTTGTCTATTTCCCTTTGAAGTTCTGTTTTTTTCCTGGTGTATTTTGAAGCTCTGTTATTAGGTGTATAAATGTTTAGGATTATTATATTCCTTATATTAATTGACCCTTTTATCCCTGGTAATAGTCTTGCTGTGAAATCTACTTTGTCTGATATTAATATAATTACTCCAGATATTTTTAGTGTTTGCAGGGTATGTCTTTTTCCATCATTGTATTTTAACATATTTACAGCTTTCATATAGGCAGCTTGTAGTCCAATCTGAAAATATCTGCCTTTTAATTGGAATGTTTAAAGCATTCCAATTTAAAGTATTTATTCATATGGTTAAAGTATTTTATTATAAATTTTCTATTTGTTCAATCTACAATTTGTTTCCCTTTTCTTCATTTTATTTGTGCTTTTGGATTAATTACTTTTTATGACTTCATTTTTTTTCTCCTTTGCTGGCTTCTTAGCTACTTCACATATAGTATAAGAAACTTAGAATAGTATACTTCCATTTCTCTCCTTCTGACCTTTTTGTTATTGTGGTCATTCATTTTCCATTTACATATATATGTTATAAAAATAATATTTTAAAACATTTTTTGAAGTGATTTAAATAGTAACAGAAAATCTTATATCTTTACCCATGTATTTATCATTTTCAGTGATCTTTCATCCTTTGTGTAGATTGATATTATTATCTGTTATCATTTTCCTTCTGCCATGTGGACTTCCTTTATCATTTTGTGTAATGCAATTCTGCTGGCAATGAACTCCTTCAGCTTTTGAATATCTGAAAACATTTTTATTTTACCTTGATTTTTTTTAAACGATATTTTTGCTTGGTATAAAATTCTAGTTTGATAGGTTTTTTTTCTTTCAGTGAATTCCCCTGTTTTTCTGTTTGCATTGTTTTGATGTGAAATCTGCTGTCATCTTCTTATATGTCTCTGTACATAACATGTCTCTTATTAAGATTTTTTTAATCACTGGATTTGAACAATTTGGTTATGATTAGTTCTTCATATTTTTTGGGCTTGGACTTAATGAACTTATTGGATCTTCAGAGTCATAGCAGGAGAGTCAGAAAACTATGGCCTATGGCCAAATTCAGTCCTCTGATTGTTTTTATTAAAAAATGTTTATGGGAATATACCATTCCCATTCACTTACAAATTTTCTGTGGCTGCTTTATTGCTACATAGGCAGAGTTCTGTAGTGGCAACAGTGATGATATGGTACCCAAAGCCTAAAATGTTTACTTTTAGGCACCTAGTTTTATAGTATTTATCTAATTTTGAAAAATTTTAACCACTATTTCTTGAAATATTTTTTCTAACTTATTCTCTCTTCTCCATTTTCACTTCCAATTACACATATATTAAATTACTAGAAATTGTCCAAAACCACTTAAAGCTATTTTTTGTCTTTAAATCCCCCTATCTCTGTGTATTTACTTTTGAATAAATTTATTGCTTTGTTCTCAAGTTTATGTCTGCAATGTCTAATCTGCCATTAACCCATACAGTATATATTCTTATGTCATACATTGTAGCTTTCATATCTAGAGCTATTTGCGTATTTCTCTTATCTTCCATGTCCCTACTTTTTGAACATATGAACATAGTTATAATAGCTCTTTCAATGTCCTTGTCTGTAGATTCTATAATCTGTGTCTATTTGGGTTTGGATTTGATTGATTATTATATTATCTACTGCTTCTTACATGACTGGTAATTCTTGATTGGATTCCTGACATTGTGAATTTCACATAGTTGAGTGCTGGAGATTTTTGTATTCCTATAAATATTCTTGAGTTTTTCTCTGGAGCACAAGCACATGTTTGATCCTTTTAGGTCTGGCTTATAAGATTTGTTAGGACAGGAACAGTGCTGTCTAGGGATAATTATTCTTTACTATGGTGGTAAGAACTTTCTGCGTACCCTATCCAATATCCCATGAAGCTTGAGATTTTCCAGTCTGGCATTAGCTTTCTTTTTGAGCCAGATTTTTACATTCTTTCCTAAGAACTGCCTTACTCCAGGAAAATTCTGGGTCACAGGCTGGATTTTTTCCCCCATATTCTTCTCTAGCCCATTGTTGTTTTTCTGTCATCTCCTATCTTATGTGTACCTTGTTTGATTGACCCTAGAGATTTCATAATATTGAGATTTCCTTTAGGATAATTGTTGCAAGTTCTGATAATAAAAAGCAGAGTGAAAAATAAAATATTTTGACTGGGGTCTGTGTGTAGATGAAAAGGAGCAAATATAGTATGAAATTATATTTTAAATACTATAATTTAAAGATTGAAATTATTTTTTATAATCTATTTTGAAAATTACTTCTGGTTCTGTTTCACTGGAAAATATATCACATATGAGTTTTGCATTTTTTCATTTAATAAATTTGCTACTCAAATAATATACCCTATAATTTCACTGGTAGAATAGTGATATTTATTATTTTCAATCTTCAAGGATAATATTTTAGCTTTGTAACTGTGATACACACAGAAAGTATACTTAATGTCACATATTTTTAGATTTAGATCAAGATCAAATTATTTTGACCTTGAACTTTTTGGTTGATTTTCTTTTAGGTGTTCTGGATTCAGTGTGTGAGTGCTTTTCTCCACTCCTTCATTCTGTTCTGGTTACCCACAGAAATGCTAGGACAAGGTAATGGATTCATTGTTTCAAATATCAGCAAAGAACATGTTATTCTCACTACAGTTGATGTTTGTATAAGTGTGTGTGAGTCCTCAGAAAGAAACGGAGGATACAACATTTAGAGAAAACAAAATATTCACCTAAATCTAATATTAGGCATTCCTTTGGTAAACAGATTGTAGTTTGAAAATTTAATGGTTTTAAAATTTTAGACCTTTAGAATCCATTTTCTTTGCCTCTGACGTATAAATTGAGAACTAGTGCCTTCATTCTTAATACATAATAAATATTTTAGTCATTAAGTTTGATGGAAAGCACAATATTTCTGATAAATGATATATGTCCCCTGTTAGTGAGTTTGAAATTTATGTACTTTATTTCATATTTTCACTTCTCTAACTTCATACTTCAGTTTAGAGTATAACACAAAATCTTAGAAGGAATGTAATCTTATAGTTTATTACCATACCAATTTTCTTTTTCCTGACATACAACTTTTCAAGTACAATTGAGTGTGAAGTATTTCTCCAAACTGGCTTGTGCATTACAATCTAATGCATTCAGAACTATGAGGTATATTTATGAAGTATGTTAATGATGTGCAACAGTTCACATTTACATAAGCCACAAATTAAGGTGTGAAATGTAATTATTTTCTTATTATGGATTTAATTTTATTGGGTATTTCTAGGAACACGTTCTTTGTTTTGGTCATATTTAAATGAAAAATAATGAGTTTGAGTTTTGTGTTTATTTGAATTTAAAAGAATGAGTCCACCATTATATTTCTTGGGATTTTCCCTTTTAAAAGGAGCAAAAGTTTCAACTGACAAAAACAAAAATAGCAAAGTCAAAAGTTTATGAATAACAACAACAAAAATGTTTATGAGCACTCAGTTCAATTTCTGTGAAACAGGCAAATATGGTTGTATTAGTCAGCCAAAGGGGTGCTGATACAAAATACCAGAAATCTGTGGGCTTTTATAAAAGGGTATTTATTTGGGGTAGAAGCTTACAGTTACCAGACCATAAAGTATAAGTTACTTCCTTCATCAAAGTCTGTTGCCACATGTTGGAGCAAGATGGCTGCCGATGTCTGCAAGGGTTCAGCCTCCCTCTTCCTCTTAAGACTCCATGGTCCCAGCTTCCTCCAATATCAGCTGTAGGCTGGGATAAGTCCCATCTTTCTCCCCGGTGCTCATTCCTCTCTGGGCTCAGCTGCTCTGTTCTCTCCACAAGGTCAGCTGTAGACTATCAGGCTCTCTCTCTTTCTGGGGCCTCTGCCATGTCTATGGAGCCATCTCTATCCCTCTCTGTTCTTCTCCTGCATGTTTACTTCCCGGGGCTCCAGCTCAAAACTCCAACTAACTCTTCTGCCATGTAGTTTTCTCTGTGAGTCCCCACCCACCAATGTCCTACTGATGTGGCCCAATCAAAGCCTTAATCATAATTTAATCAAGCAAAAGTGAAATCTCTGAATCCAATACAATCTAATATGCTCAGAGGAACAGACCAGTTCACAAACATAATCCAATATCTATGTTTGAAATTCAAAAACAATATCAAACTGCCATCATGGTGAAAACTTTTTTTTTTTTTTTTAAAGCTCTATGAAGTTCTGCAAATATTCCTAAGGGCACATAGCAAATGAAGAAACATTTATTCAAGAAAATTGACTAAAGTTTAGTAAGAATAGTGAGAGTCTGTTGCATTTGAGCCACATTTCACTTCCTCCCTCCAGGCTACCTCAGCTTAGCTTGATGGAAACTCCACTCCAGGGAGATTCCAGACATGTGTGGCCAGGAAGCCTAGGCTCCATCTCCTCTCAGCTAGCATTCAAGGGTTACTGTATATCAGCCAGAGGGTAGGATACCAGCATTTCTCATTTCATCCCCCACCCACCCAATGCTGTGTTGAAGAGGCTAAATTCCTGGTGAGTATGTCCATGAGATCAGCCATACCTAGAGGATAGAGGCTCTACCCAACTCAGGGTAGAGCAAGAATACTGGGGTTCTGGTTACCTTCACCTCAGCTTGCCTGTAGATCAGAGTTTCTATACTGGGAGAGTCAAGTCAAAAAGACCAGAGACTACCACTCCATCCAGTGCCAAGAATAGTGGCTTAAAGATTGTGTCCATGGGGAGAGGCAGTATAGAAGAAAAGAAAGCTCCAAAGCTGAAAAACAATAGTCTACACATCCAAGAAGATCAACTCCAAATTAAATAAATGCAAAGAGATCCAGACTGAGACATTTCAAAGTGAAAACGCTAAAACCAAAGACAAAGAAAAAATTTTGAGGGGAGTGGATGTGGCTCAAGTGGTTGAATGCCTGCTTCGCACTTGGAAGGTCACAAGTTCAGTTCCCAGTACTTCCTAGGAAAAAAAAAAAAAGGCAGAAAAAAACAACTCAGGGAGCCAATGTGGCTCAGTAGTTGAGCACCATTTTCCCATATGTGAGGTCCTGGGTTCAATCTCCAGACCCCAGTACCTTAAAAAAAAAAAAGAAGAAAAAAATTTGAAAGCAGCAAAAGAAAAATGGTTCAGCACATAGAAGGCAACTATAAAAATATCATCAGAAATGATGGAGACTAGAAGACAGTGGGATGGCATATTTAAGATGCTAAAAGAAAAAAAACTACCAACTATGAATCTTATGCCCAGAAAAAAATGAAGGCAAACTAAAGGAATTCTAAGGCAAAGAAGAAAAAAAACAGAGAGAATTTGTTGCTGGCAGACAAGCTTTACAAAAAAATAAAGGAAGTTCTTCAAGCTAAGGGTAAGTAAACCCAGATTTCCCAGATATTCAAATTCACATAAAAACAAAGAGTACTGTTAAGGTATAATTATACAAAACAGTATAAATGCATACTTATTGATTTCAAAAGCAGTTGTATAAAATAGTATGTGCATAATTGTAATGTCGGGCCTATTGCATATTGAATTTATTTGACAACAGCACAAAGAAGGTGGGTGGGCTCAAAAGTTGCATTCAAATAAGGAAATGATACCAGATGAAGAGAACCAGAAATGATAAGTAAAAATGTAAATTAAGCAAACTCTATAAATATATAATCTCCTTTCTTTTCTTAACTGCCTTAGTAGGCATAAAATTGCATAAAGTAATAATTATAGCAATATAATTTTGAGTATGTAATGTGCACAACAAGAGCACAAATATGGGGAACAAGAAATAGAACTATATAGGAATAAAATTTCTATATCACTAAAATAAAGTTAGCATGAATCTGAATTAGATTCTGATAAGATGTATAAGGTAAGCCTTAGAATAAATACTAAGAAAATAGCTAAACTATATGATGAAAAATCATTAAAGAATTCAAAATGCTACAGCAGAAATATTCACTTAATGCACACACAAGAAAGGAGTAAAGGGGGAATATAGGAACAAAAATAAATGAGATCTATAGAAAGCAAAAAGTGAAATGGCATATGTAAATCCAACTAAGTCAATAATATTAAATGTAAATGGATTAAATAAATTAGACCTCATCAAAATTGAAAAACTTTGTGTATCAAAGGACATCATCTAAAAATTGTAACGATAAACAAACCACAGAATGGAACACAATATTTTAAAAATATATGACATGGATTTGTATCCAGAATATATAAGAACGCTTACAATTCAACAAGAAAAACAAATGACTGAATTTTTTTTTAATGGGCAAAGGATTTGAATAGACATTTCTTCAATGAAGATATACAAATAACCAATAAATATGAAAAAATGCTCAACATCATTAATCATTAATAAAATGCAAATTAAAACTACAATGAGATGCCACTGTACATCCAGTAGGATGGCAATAATCAAAACAACAGGTAGTAAGTGTTGGTGAAGATGTGGAGAGTCTGGAATCCTCATACACTTGTGGGAATGTAAAATGGTGCAGCTGCTTTGGAAACCAATCTGGCATTTCCTATTTAAATGGTTAAACAATGAGTTGCCTTATAGTCGAGCAGTTCTACTCCTAGGCATGTACCCAAGAGAAATGAAAACATTCATCCACACAAAAACTTATACATTAATGTTCATGGCAGACTTATTCAAAATAGCTCCAAAGTGGAAACAACCTAAATGCCCATTAAGTGATGAATGGATAGATGAAATGTGCTATATCTTTAGTGGAAATTTATTTGTCATTAAAAAAGAAATGAAATATTTATATATGCTACAACAGTGATGAACCTTGAAAATTACGCCAAGTGAAAGAAGCCAGTCACAAAGGACAACATATTGCATAAGTCCATTTATATGAAATGTCCAAAAGAGGCAATACTGTAGAGACGGAAAGTATATTAGAGGTTGCAGAGGGCTATGGGCAATGGAGGGATTTTGAGGTAAGAAGTTCTTTTGGGGTAGTGAAATTTTCTAACGTTGACTGTGGTAATGCTTGCACGACCCTGGTAATAGTCTCAAAGCCCTTGAATTGTACACTTTAAATGCATGAATTGTATGGAATGTGAATTATAGTTCAATAAAGCTGTTTAAAAACTTGTTAAGACTCAAGTTCATAATATATCAATTAGTCCTGAAAAAAGAAGGCTCAGTTATGATGATTCAATGCTATGAATAGAATATATTTGGAATCATACATCATCTTCAAAATATCAGAAAGGAATGTGAACCATTGTGGTAATAATTAATCCAAATCTACACTCCGTTAATATCATGATTTTATTGAATTAGTATTTTACAGAAGTTATATTGTTAAATGTCAGGCATGCCATCAGCTAATACTTTTTAGAATATTCCTTTTTGTAATCTTTTCCCCTAAAATTACTAAAACTCCCAGTCTTCTAACTTTAAAATGCACCCCCCCTCACACACACATACACACAATACCCACAGACTCTCCATAAGGAATAAACAATTATTATTTGTGTTTACTGGGTAGGAGGAAGATTAATTAAAATACTTGTTTGCAAATTTCCTTAAAAGTTTATGGGACTGAACTATTTAACTTCCCACATCACCTGGTGCAATGCTTTTGCAACAATAGGTTTAATACATGTTTAATTTTATTTTAAAGGTGTTTTGTACTTAATGGACAAGCAAACGACATAACCTCAAAATATCACTCATCATCGTGAAGTGTTACAAAGTGAAATCCAGAGTTTCAGTGTCTTACTCTGTAAATTTAGCCTGGCTGTGACGTGCTATCTCTTATCTATCTAGTGGTCTGGCCTCTGTTTCAACAAGGATCCCAGGAAACTATTACTGTAAGACACTGACAATAAGTGGATGCTGAGATAGGGTCATCATCTCCATACCATCCTCTAGTTTAGTGGTTCCCAAAGTTGTCTTTCCATTAGATTCACCTAGATATTTTTAAATTTTCTATTAATGGGTGTATTTTTGCTGGTGTTTTCTGAGATCTGCAGCCCTCAGCCAGCCTGGTATTTACTTTACACAGAAGAAATTTTATTATCATTTACCAAGCACAGCTCTGTGCTGACATGAGCTGCTTAGAAGCCCTCATTAGCTTTTTGAGTCTGTAGATTGTTTCCTAGTTTTCCTGCACATGGATTTTGTGGAGGTTTTCTTTGTTTGCACTGTTATTGTGCGTAATATCCAGAGGGAAAGGAATTTCTGGTTCATATCAACGTGTTCATACTTGAATTTTCCCTTCCTTCCCAATACAGCTTATAACTTCTCTTTTTTGTGAATACTTCTATGGGCATCCTAACCCAATGTCAGCTTCCTAAGCAATAGCATTCTTTGCTTTTTTAAGTTAATCACAGTATCGTTCCTGTCAATTCTATTGCTCTCACTGCCAATAAAACTCACCAAGGTTAGGCCTATATGGAATCCTGACCTATGATTGTCACTCCTAGCTGGTCTAATCTGACCCACATATTTATCTGATGCCCTGAATCAGGGCTCTTAACAAGGGGTGCACGGACCCCCAAGGGGTCCATGGAAAGGTTTCAGGGGGTCTGTGAGCTTGAATTGAAAATTCAAAAAAACATTATTCTTGTGGGGATGTGTTCGTGCGGGAGTGATATATTTATTAAGTGATACACAGAGTGTGGACTTAGTAAGAGGTCCATGGTTTTCACCTGACTGGCAAAGGGGTTCGTGGAACTAAAAAGAACTCCTGCCCTAAATATTCCACTGTATATAGGTTTTAGTAAATGAGTATAAGCTTCAGTATTTTAGTGAGGTTGTAACTCTCTCAGAAGAAAACAGATTAAATGAGCTTCAATAATATGTCTACTACCTTAATTGGTATTAAGGTCAGAAATTTGCACACCAAACTTACCTTATCAGCCAGGACCAGAGACCACAAATCTATAGAATTTAAAAAACGAGAAGAAGATCTGAAGAAGTCATCCTTAATCTTGAAATAGCATTGATCATTCAGATAGGATGACATTCTTAAGTTTTACAACAGATTTAAGAATAATTGAAAAGAATTATGAAATTCAATCATAATTTCAAAGTATTTTTAAAATATACTTTCTAATTTTTTTTAAAGATACTTAGATTACATAAATGTTACCTATAAAATATGGGGTATTCCCATATGCCCCGCTCCCTACCCCTTGTGCATTTTCCCACATTAACAGCATCCTTCATTAGTGTGGTACATTTGTTACAATTGATGAACACAGTTAGGTTTAGTATTTTCATGATCCTAGGAAAAGGAATAATGTGGAAAATGTGATAACCGATAACCAAATTCGTAAAATTCCAGTCTTGTTACCTAGCACCATTTATTGGGTTGTGTTAATGTTCAATTTATGGGTTCTGCCAGATGGTTTAGATACATGTGAAACTATGTTTTGTATCACATTCATGTACTCCTTGTGATTTATTTATTCATTTGTTGCTTAATAAATCTTTGGAGAGAGTGTCAGATGGAAAAAAATGTCACAATTAGTGATAGACAAGGGAATCATTGTTGTCACTGACAGAGCAATTAAGAAATGTGACCAATAACTGATAAATATTTTTGAGTTCAGTATGGGTTCCTTTGGTAAAAGTAATACAAAATCTGTTTCAGACTCTATAAAGATTTTAAAAAATAACCTTTTCATTTTGCAGATACAGTCTCACCTGGTGGTTTCACCACAGACTATTTGTTTCTTGGAAATATTATTTATACGGTAAGATCGTCCATGTCAATTAAATCACTTTTCCCAGTTTTTAATTGAAAAATACAAGCATTATAAGGACTGTATCCCATGAACTTTAGGTCTCTATCACAGTCCAATATCCTTCCCCAAAAGAAACTATTGTAATGGTCTTATATACATATTTCTAGAAATGTGAAATACATATACAAATGCAGATGTGCCCCACCATTTTTTCTTTTTCTTTTTTGTTGCGTAAGTAGGGGGGATACTTCTCTATATCCTGTTTTTTCATTTCACAGCATGCCTTGGAGATGGTTTCAAACAAACCCATAAATACCTCATTCTTTCAGGGCTGCTTATATGAATAATTCACCATTATTTATTTAACCAGCTATTAGCAGACAGGAAAGTTGTTTTTGACAGTTTGCTATCACGAGAAGTGCTTCACAGATGTCCTTTATGCCCATGAGTAAGTATATATTGGTAGGAATACATTTCTAGAACTATAATTGTTGGATCAGAGTCAATGGGGAATTTTGATAGACATTATTAAATGTTCCTCAAAAAAATTGTGCCAATTTAGTGATAAGACTGTCAGGTTCCCCAAGATCTCATAGAAAGCAGTCATATCACAATCTTTGATCTGATAGGTGAAAAGGTAGCTTATTGCAGTTTTTGCTTTGAGCATAAGCATATCTGCACGTGGTTAAAAAACCACTTTTCTTTTTCTGTGAATGGCTTGTTCACTTTCTTTGTCCATTACTCTATCAGGTTGTTGGTCTTTTTCTTATTATCAGGAATTATTTGTATGTTATTTTCTCATATCGTTACAAAAATAAGTCCTAGTTTCATATTTGGACTTTTTATAGAATTTTTGTCATGCATGTTTTCTGAATATTAATTTTATGTAGCTACATTTATCTGTATTTTTCTTACAACTTCTAAGTTTTGTGTCCACAAGTACTCTTAGTAATTTCTTATTCATAGTTCTAAAAATTCTAAATGCTCATTCAACTTGCATTGTCCCTTTTGCATGCCAATATAAACAAATACTTCTGCATCTTGCTTTTTTTCATTTAGCAACATATCTTGGAGCAACAAAATCATAAATAATTTTTTATATAAGAAGCTATTTATTGGCATATTCACTTTAGTTTATTATATTTATTATTTCATATTATTGGTTGTGCTTTTAACTCTATATAAATGTATTTCAAATGTGGTAAACTCTATATAAATATATTTCAAATGTGGTTAGGTAGTATTTTCTTATTTGTTTGGACATGTGCATAAAGCAAGTTACCTTCTTTCCCAAACCCCACATCTTCAAGCCTTACCTTTTCTCAACACCAGAAAAAAAAATAAAATCCTCAGGTAGGATTTTTGTTTGTTTGTTTCATTTATTTGTCAATATTTATTGAGTTCTACATCTACAAAACACTGCTGAGTATTGGACATGTGGTCAACTCAACTGAGTCCTCATGAAAATTACATTCTAGAGAAATGGAAAGATATTAAATACATACATACATGCATACATACATATATATATATATATACACACACACACATACATATATATATATACATACACACATGCATGCATACAAGATTCCTATTTAAGATGCCAGAGTAAACTGATCCCACAGAAACTTAGTCTCCTGTCCCAAGGCCTGGAAAAATATATAACCAAAAAATAAAACCACCAACAAAAAACTAGTAAAATAATTCACTATAGCAACTAAGGAAGAAAAGAGGAATAGACAAATGCTAAAATCCTAAATATGTAATGCCAAAGGAGAAATGAACAGAGATGGCAGGCCAACATGATGTGACCACAAATCGAACTCTCACGACATGCTGATTCCAACATTAGTTAGACAGAGCAAAATACTAAGCCCAAAGATAGCCCTGTGGGAATAGGGTGACCCTTTGGTAAAGTGGAGGCAACCCTGGTGCTGTCGAGGAATCGTAAAAGGTCAGTTTTATAACTGTGCATTGGGCAGGGTAATGGCAAAGATGAATCTGGGTAGGGACTGGCCCCTTGGGACCTTTCAGGTAAAGGATTGTGAAATAGCCTAGAGGAGATGATGAGGCTTGCTAGAATGCTGGTACTGGAGATAGCAAAGTAGACATATCAAAGATGTATCCAAAGTAGAATTTCAAACATTCGGTGTTTCACTTATCTGCTGCTGCATAAGAACCCACTCTGCAACAAAATTATACTTGTTAAAACCATGAAAGCTCTGTCTTTGAGAATGGGGATAAGGCAGAGATGCTCAGTGTCACCACATGTCTTCAGCATTGTAGTGTAATTACTAATCAGTGCAGCAATACAAGAAGAAAAACTAAGAAGTATAAGCTTTGGGAAAGAAAAAAACCTGTATTAAATCACAGATGATATGATTTTGTATAGAAAAAAATACAAAGAAAATTATAGATAAATTATTAGAATTAATAAAAAGAGGTTGGCAGTTAGCTGGATACTCATCAATGTTTTTAAATTAATTATATTTCTGTATATCAGCAAGAAATATTTAGAAAATGCAAAATCTTAGATACCATTTTATAATAGCATAAGACATATGAAGAACATATAAACAAATCACACAAATGCTATTAAGGCCTCTTTGAGAAAAATTAGAAAATATTGGAGACCTTAAAGAGCACATAAATGGAAAAACTATGTCATGTTCATTGACTATAAGACTCAACACTATAAGGACATCAAGTAACCCCAAATTCAATTATAGATCGACTGTAATCCAAACCCAAAGCTGCAAAGGCTTGATGAGCTATTTCTCAAATATATACAGAAATGTAAGAGACCAAGAAGAGCCAAGACACTCTTAGATTTATAATGGTTTCCGTCTACCCTGCTGAACTGTGTTTTTTCATCAGTAGCACTCAGATTCCTAGGCAGAACCAAATCTTTCAAGCTATTTATAAGGAAGGTAATTTTGAGAGCTTGTGACATAAACATGGGTTTTAGTCATATGTTAAAGAACGTCTAAACATAGAGAATTTATTGAAAAAAATACTGCGTGCTCTCCAGAACTAAAACCCAGCAAAACACTTAGCAACCTGTTGTCATCAGAGTTCACCAGACATGGAAGAGAACTGGGGTAGAGTGTCAGGAAGGGAGTAGACAGACATGGACTCTAACGAAAAGTTGTAACACAGTTTTCCAATCTCTTTCCCCCTCCCATCTCGCCTCACACAGTATGTAATTGTTACTGTTTGTCTGAAGGCTGGTTTGGATACATTGTCTTGGAGTGCAGTAAGTATTCTTTAGAACTGCTCCTCAAAGCAATAGAGTTGTTTATATGCTATGATTTACTTTTAAACTTTAGAAAAACAATAAGCAGTTTTTCTAGCCTCCGTATTTTCTTATTTTGGTTTGCTTATTTAAATGATTAGCATCATTGACTTGGACCAGGGTATATCAGCCATCTTTAGAATATTAGAATATCTTTATATTAGACTATCTTTAGAATATCTTTATTTATAATACCTTCAGAATATTCATTTTCTTGCTTTATATTTGAAATAAATTTAGCATGCCATGGAGACACTTAAGTTATTATTATTACTCACTCTTTTAGTTTTTTAAATAAATATAATGGTTTGGCTTAACTACAGAAATTTATTGGCTCACAGTTTCAGAGGCCAGAAGGCTGGCTTCCTCCTGGGGTCAGTATTCCTGCTGGCCCACATTCTGGGGCTCCTTGGCTCTTCCATCGCGTGGCTATGAACATGGCGGCGTCTTCTCCTTACTCTTCCGGGTTCTCTTGACCTCCAGCTTCTGGCTGCTCCCTGTGGCTTCGGTCTCTGTCCAGTTTCCTTTGCTTGGGAGGATTTCAGCCATGCTGGGTTATTAGGGTCCACCGTCACTTAGTTTGGGCACACCTCTGCTAACAACATCTTCAAAGATCCAATTTCCAAGGCTCACACTCACAGGGCCAGGTGTTGGGACCTGATTCAATCCCCAATACCCACATACAGAATCATTATAGCACATTTAGAAAATACAGAAAAAAAGTATATTGTCCATATCTTTCATTGTAAATGACATTGACATTTTGGTTTCTATCTTTCAGGCTTTGCTCTGTGTTTGCTTTCTTTTTTCCACAAAAATGGTATCATAATCTACCTAATATTTTGTTACTTCCTTTTCCCACTATTAATAATATATCTTTAACATTTTTCTGTATTTTTAAATTTATACTTCATTTAATGACTGTATAATATTCCATTACATGGATAGTTCTTAGACTATTTTTAGGATGATTGTTTTAACTTTTGTTATGATAAACAATACATAATCAATACTTTTATGAACATATATGTACTTGAATATTTATAGATGGATAATAATTTCCTTAAGATATTATTAAAAGTGGCAGGATTTTAACTCTTTTTAATGAACTATATATAACTAAGTTGTTTATCAAGTTATCCTCAAAAAGTCCATGAGAGAAAATGAATTTTTATTAGTTGATCACCTTTGAAGAGCTAAGATTATATAGCATATCACTTTTTTTCCCCCTCTGATGCAATCATTTGGGGTTCTAGTTGCTACCTTCCCAAGTGGATATCAACCCTAAGTTGTGACTGAGGAGTTCTGAATGAAAATATTTTACTAGCAATTAATGAGGCATACTAATTATAAGTGTGGTCTTATGCCATATAAAATAGCATAAACATAGAAACATTTTTTCTATTCCTCCTTTTAATGGTTATTAAATTCCCTCCAACAGGACTTTTCTTAGATCCATGACCACTTACGTTATCCACATACAGTGAATCTAATTTAGAAATAAGGCAGTACTTAAAGGTCAAATCAAACTTAACAAAAAGCAGAGATCTTTCTTCTGACCCAAGATGTGCTGGGCTCCTGCCCTCCAACTCAGAAGTTTAAGAAGGAACTTGGGGACTGGGGCAAGAAAGAGAAGCAATTGGCCGTAGCTTTTTGCTCTTATGTCACTCTGCCCTGTGGGGAGGTGACAAGGAGAGAGGCCCAGGACTTCATCATCAGGGAAGAGAAGGATCCTGGAAAGCCACTGTTTAGATACAGGCAATGAGCTGGGGCCCAAAAATACCAAAATACATCTCAGAGCCACAACAGTGGTTTGTCACCAGCCCCAAAGGGAGGGTCTCTCACAGAGATGTAAAAGCCCGACAGAAATGCCTGCCACGCAGCTAAAGCACTACATCGACTGCAAGGGAACCAGTACACAAAAACGCACTGTTGTTTGACTTGAATTCTCCATCATTCCTAAGAGAGGAATAGATTGAGCAAGTTTATTTTCCCAAGAATGTGAAAAATTACCTTTGAGGATGACTCATAAACATATATCAACAAATACTTTGAGAAACAGACATTTTTTTTTTTGTCTCAACATTCTTGTTACTCAGACATGATTAAGTAATGAGCAGAATCTACTAGGATGAGTGCATGTTAGCCCTTAAGAAATCATCTCGTGTAGCTAATCACCTAATTGTTCACAGATTATAAACCTCAGGCCTGCAGAGGTTAAGTGGGGGTACCTCGCATAGCAAAGTTTAGAATATGGGTCTCCTGGTCATTTTCCTCACTATTCATTACTCTGCTAACACAACTGTACTAAGAAATATGTCAGATAAATAGTTAAATCTTCGATATTTCCCATTGTGGAATTTGGCATAAGTTCCCAGACCCAGACATGGACTGTGATCCTTCAGGCCAGAGTTTTTACAGTGGTCATAAAAGGACTTATTATACAGAGAATCCTCCGGTTTCATTCAGTCTGAAAACTGAAACATCTGCCATTTTCCCAGAACTACTTAGACAGATCAAGTATAATCAGGTCAGATTTTTATCCTTGTTAATGATATCTGTTCAAACTTTTTTTTTTCCCTAAAAAAGGATTTGTATTAATAAGGCAGAAGCAGATAGTCTCATTAACTAATCCATAAATTGTATGAACCACTTCTGATTGAAAGTTGACTATTTTCACTGAAGCCACTGGAGGACACTTGGCTTGGGGTGACCAAGGTAGTATTGTTTTAGATGATATATAAACACTGACCCCATGAGTCCGTTGCCAAACATTCTGAGAAAGACATTACAAAGAATGTCTCAGATAGTAAGTAATTAAAAATGATCAATAGATTAATGAGAACGTGTGACCTGGACAAGTGCATTTTGTTATTGAATATAGAGAAATAATTTTTCTTTTTAATTAGAAAAGACTAACATGTTTCAATGATACCTTTCTTTCTGCAGTACAGTCACTTGGCAATTTGGGGAAGCATAATACTCTGGTTGGTGTGTTTTGCAATTTACTCTCACTTCTGGCCCACCATTCCTATTGCTCCAGAAATGCATGGACAGGTTAGTTCTAACTGTCCTTGTTAAGTATGTTTTACATTCATGAAAATTTAAGTTCATTAACAATCAAAGCAGGTGTTACTTACTTTAAACTAATTTGGAAAGAAAAGAAAATAATGCAATAAGAAGCAGTCACTGATCCGATTAAATTCTAGTGACCTATCTGTATTAACCAAACTTTCCACAATTTGTATCTTCTGTTCATACTGATAAAAGGTTTAATAATTTCTGAATCAGCTAAAAAAAGAAAGAAAATGCTGCAATTGTATTTTTCATGTAGTGTGCTATATGCTGAAATTGTTTGATAGTTGGTAACCCATGCATGGCAAATAAGAAAACATTTTTATTTAAAATGTTTAACCAGAATAGCCATTCCTCGGTGTGCCAGATAGAATTCATGGTATAAGTTTCTAAATATTTATTTATTTATTTTATTTTTTTTTTTTTTAAGATTTTATTTATTTATTCATTTATCCCCCCCTTGCTGCTTGTGCTCGCTGGGTCAGCTAACCACGCCGTGGGGGCGGGCTTGCCTTCACCAGGAGGCCCCGGGAACCGAACCCGGGGCCTCCCATATGGTAAACGGGAGCCCTACTGATTGAGCCACAGCCGCTTCCCTCTAAATATTTAAAGTTATATAGAAGCTGTTATTTCACTTATGTTAAACCTCAGAAGTTAAAGACTTTTATACTTATTTAAATGTTTAATTATTTTAAATTCTACTTTGTGCCTATCGTGGGGCATAGACCCTCTATGATCACAAAATGGATCATAGAATTACACTTTATTAGGACTAGAAGTAACCTTGGTCCTAACCCAATCAGTTGACCAATGAAGAAATGCAAGTTCAGAGTTCAGTCCCATCAGTCCCTGCTTTTCTCTGTATAATAGGAAAAGTTCCTGGTATCTCCAGGCCAGGGACAGTCCAGAGCCCAGTAAATATGAATTGTGAGAGACTTTCTGTTTTAGCCATGACCAAGTGGCTAGTATTGGAATAACCTGACAAAAACAAGAATGAAAAATGAAAAAAAAAATGTAAGAAATAACAAAGGATGGGCAAGAAACCACAAGAGATAATACTTGAGAGTCTATGATCCTTGAAACAAGGGAAGTATTCAAGGTTGCTGTCACATTCTTGCTGGCTTCTTCTGGGGTACTTCTCAGTTTTCTGTGTAAGAGAAAAGAATCCAAAGATAATGCAGTGATCTTACTAGGCTAGGATGGTGGAATTCAGCTCAAACTTGAGAGACAAGGTCCTCAAGAGTAATGAGTGACAGTGAAGTGAGATTCAGAATCAGTGTAGAAATTCTTCTCAATTCCTAGGCTACTTCTTAAACAGTTTCTTGAAGGATGAGACTTCAAGAAACACAGCAAAAAACAGATGGCAATCTGAAGGGATGAGCAGAAATTTAGCACCCACCAAAAGCTGGGGAAACACATTGGAATTCAGGCCATCCCAAGTTAGAGTAATGTTGGTAAACATCCATGGTTTTCTTGAGACCCCAGGAAGCCATGCTCTAGGACAAAGTATCACACTCTAGGATTAAGACACATGGCTGTTTTTAAGGGCAAAAGGAACAAGGACTAACAAAGCTTCAAATCAACCTCAACCTGCTCAAGGTCTTTCTCTAGTATTCCATATTCCTCACTTAAAATTTTTTTCTAAAACTCTTTGGAAAAATAAAACATCATCAAGCACCTCTACAATTTTTCATTTGTACTGTTGGAAATTCAATTAAAATATGAAAACATGCTTAGAAAAGATAGTCTGCAAGCCAGGTGAAAAAACATACAGTAGTAATAGACTCACAAGGGATTAACAAATTAGAAATTATGGAAGAAAAAAATAGGGAATCTGAAGACAAAAAAATAGAAAATATCCACAATGAAATGCATAGAAAAAAAGAACAGAGCATCAGTGAGCTCTTATCTTGATCAAGACAAGATCAGTGAAATTGTGTCCATAAAAGAGGAAAGGAAGGTGGAGGACATAAAAAATACTTGAAGTTATAATGTCCCCAAATCTCCAAATTTGATGAAACCAATAAATAAACCTACAGTTCACAGAAGCTCAATGAATCTCAAGCACTGGAAACATGAATAAAATGCACTATGACCAAGTGGTATTTATCATAGGAATGCAAGATTGCTTTAACATCTGGAAAACAATCAAATTAAAACACCTTGTTAATAGAATAAAGGATAAAACCCACATGATCATCTCAATAAATACAAAGAAGTTATTTGACAAAATCCAACAACTTTTCCTGATAAAAATACTCAACAAATTAGGAATAGATAGGGATTCCCTCAACCTGATAAAGGGTATGTATGAAGACCACACAGCTAACATGATATTTAAGGGAGAAAGACTGAGTGCTTTTCCCCTAAGATCAGAAACAAGATCAACCATTCCAATCAACATGCTACTGGAGGGTCTAGACAGGGAAATTAGACAATAAAATGAAATAAAAGTTATCTAGTTTGGGAAGAAAGAAGTAAAACTATCTCTATTCACAGATATCATGTCTGCATATAGAAAATCCCAAGGAATACACTATTAGAACTAATAAAAGATTTTAGCAATGTGGCAGGATACAAGATAAATATACAAAAATCAGTTGTATTTTTAAACACTAGTAAATGAACACTTTGAAAATAAAATGAAGAAAACAATTCCATTTATAATGCCAGCAAAAACAATAAATTGTTTAGGGACAAATTTAACAAAGGAAGTGCAAGACTTGTACACTGAACACTACAAAATATTGTGAAAGAAAGAACAGCTAAATGAATGGTAAGATATCCCATGTTCATGTTTCAGAAAACTTTTTAAGACATTGTTAAGATGGCAATTTCCCCCCCAATTGATATACAAATTCAATGCAATCCCTTTCAAAATATCCATGTCTTTTTTTCCCAGAAATTGATAAGGTGGTTCTAAAATTCATATGGAAATGCAAGGGACCCAGAATAGCCAAAACAATCTCGAAAAAGAAAAACAAGTTGGAAAACTCTTACTTCCTCATTTCAAATTTAATATGAAGCTACAGTAATCAAGACAGTGTGGTAATGATATAGGAAAAGATATATAGATCAATGGAATAGAATTGAGAGCCCACAAATAAACCCTTACATATATGGTCAATTTATTTCCAACAAGTGTGCACAGCAACTCAATGGAGAAAGAGTTACCTTTTCAATGAGAGATACAAGGGCAAACAGATATCCACATGCAGTAAAATAAATTTGGGCACCCACCTCACACCAAATACAAAAATTAACTCAAAATAAATCATAGAAATAAATGTAAGAGCAAAAACTATAAAAATTCTTAGAAAAAAGTAAATGAGTACATTTTTATGACCTGGGATAAACAAACCCTTAAATATAACAACAAAAAGCTAAGCAAGAACTGAAGAAATAGATAAATTCATCAAAATTAAAATATTTTATGCATTAAAAGACATCATCAAGAAATTGACAAGACAACCCTCAGACTGACACAAAAATATTTGTGTGAATATTTATACAAATATATATATGAAGAGACATATCCACAATATATAAAGAACTCTTATAACTCAACAATAAAAAAGGCAAATGACCCAATTAAAAATATGCAAAGAATTTGAATAGACATCCAAAGAAGAAATATGCACATGAAAACAGTTTGACATCATTAATTATTTTAAAAATGCAAATTAAAACCATTAAGGATGTGGAGAAATTGGAATGCTCATACATTGTAAAATGGGGCAGACTCTTTGGAAAACAGTTTGGCAGTTCTCAAATACTAAACACAGAGTTACCAAGTGATCTAGCAATTCTTATTTTAGGTGTACCCATATTTCCACACAAAAACTTTTACACAAATGTTCATAGAAGCATTATTCACAATAGCCAAGTAGTAGAAACAACACAAATGTCCATCAACTGATGGATAAATAAAATGCCATATAGTCAGTCATATATTAGAAATTTCTTCAGCAATAAAGGAAGGCATGCTACAACAGTGGTGAATTTTGAAAACATTATGCTAAGTGAAAGAACCCTGTCACAAAAGACCACATGTTATATAATTCAATTTATGTAAGACATCTAGAATTGGAAAATCTACAGAGACATAGTGGTTATTAGGAATTGGGAATGGAAAATTACTGCTAATGTGTACAGTTTCTTTCTGTGCTGTTGAACAAATTCTAAAATTAGATTGTGGTGATGATTGCACAATTATATGAATATAATAAAATCACTGAATTGTATACTTCATATGTATGAACTTTATGGTATGTGAAATATTTCTCAATTAAGGCTGTTAAATAAACTACACAGGGAGCAGATCTGGCTCAAGCAGTTGAGCACCCACCTCCCACATGGTCCCGGGTTTGGTTCCTGGTGCCTTCTAAAGAAGACAGACAACAGACATCGAGCAAAAACAACAAGCAAAAAACAAAAACGAGCAGGGAGCAGATATGGCTCAAGCAATTGAGCGACCCCTCCCACATGGGAGGTCCCAGGTTCAGTTCTCAGTGCCTCCAAAAGAAAAAACAAAAACAATAAGCAGACAAAGAGTGCAAATAATGAGAAAAACAACAACAACAACAACAACAACAAAAACCGAACAAACAGATGAGAGCACCATCTTGGGGGGAGAGATAAAAAAACTACACAGAAGCAACTTATAATAAAATTGCTTAAAATTATTGATAAAAATACTTAAATAGCTAAAGAAAAAAGACACATTAAATACAAAGGAACAAAATCGAAAATTACAGCAGTTTCTCATTGGAAACAATGAAAATGAGAAGACAGAGGAGTAAAATCTTTAAAGCCCTGAAAGAAAAAAGGTCAAACTAGAATAATATAACCAGTAAAAGCACCTTCTAAAATCAAAGGTGAAATAAAATCTCTTGAAAGACATATAAAAGTTGAAAAACCTTAATCATAAGCCAATGTTTACTAGCCTGTTAAAGAAAGTCCTTCAGAAAGAAGAAAAATTTTACCAAATAGAAATCTTGATATGTACACAAAAATAAAAAGCTCCAGAAATGGTAACTATGAGGGCAAATATAAAAGGCTTTTTTAATTTTAATATTGAAATTTCTTTAAAATATCGACTGTTAAATGCAAAAATATTAATGTATAGTCAAAATTAAAGTGTATGACAATAATAACCCATAGGCTGGGAGGGGGAAAATAAAATTATACTGTTGCAAGTCTCCTTTACTTAAAGTCATTTGTGATAAAATAAAAGTGTATACTATCAACTTCTAAAGCAACCACTAAAATAACATGAGTACAGCTAAAATAAGCCAACAAAGGAGATACAACAAAATAAAATAAAATATTCAACACATGGGACAATTAGAGAAGAAATAAAAAGATTTAGATTTATATCCAACTAATTCGTTAATTGTATATTAAGTGTAAATGATCTAAACACCCCCAAAAAAGGAGAGATTCTCAGATTGCTGTCTACAAGAAAACCACAATAAATATAAAGGCACAAATAGGTTAAAAGTAAAAGAGTGGGGAAAAGGTATAACATGCTAATACTAATCAAAAGAAATCTGGAGTGGCTACATTAATATTTGGTGGAGTAGACTGGATAGTCATATGCTAAAGAATGAACACAGTCCCCTACCTCACACCATATACAAAAATTAAATGGATCAAAGACCCAAATATAAGATTCCAAACTATAAAACTCATAGAAAAAAATATATAGGGAAGTATCTTCAGACATGTGTTAGTCGATCTTAGACATTACACCGAAAGAACAAGCAACAAAAGAAAAACTAGATAAATGGGTCTTCGTTGAAATGACCAACTTTTGTGCATCAAAAGGACTTTGAAAGTAAAATGACAACCTATAACAATGGGAGAAAACATTTGTAAACCAGGTATCCAATAAGGGTTTAATATATGAAGAAATATATGAAGAAATCCTACAGTGCAACGGCAAAAAGACAAGTCTCATTCTATGCCTCTCTTTGCACCTGAAAAGATGGCGGAACAGGTGTCCAAGTCGGTACAGTTTGTATGTCTGGGTAACATTTGTCAATCACCCATTGAAGAAGCAGTTTTCAGAAAGCGTGTAACTGATCAAAATATTTTAGATACCTGGGGGATAGACAGTGCTGCAACACCCAGATAGGCATAGGAAAGCGTCCTGATTATCGACGGCAAGATTGCGTGAAGAAGCATGGTGTGCCTATGAATCACGTTGCCCAGCAGGTTACCACAGAGGACGGCCACATTCGATTTGATACATGTATGGATGAAAGCAATCTGAGAGGTTTGAATAGAAAAGGTAATCAAGTTAAAAACTGCAAAGCTAAAATTGAACTACTTGGGAGCTATGATCCACAAAAAACAACTTAAGGAAGATCCCTATTATGGGTATGAATCCAACTTTGAGACTGTGTACCGGCAGCGTATTAAGTGCTGCAAAGCACTTTTGGAGAAGTCACAGGAAAGATGCATTCATTCTTTGCTGAAGACCTACAATGATTAACACCTTTACAGTGATGGTTTAGGTTTTTCAATCAATCAGTGTGTTAAAGGGTAATGTTTCATAGCTCAAGGCCTTTTTTCAAAGTGTCTATCTCTTATCTTAAAAAATAATTGTGATGGAAAACAAAGTTGTGTTTGGCAGAAGAATTAATAAAAATCTTTGATTCACACAGTTTATGGGTATATTAAATGTTCTTAAACAAATTGGCCCTCTTATCTTGCCCCAATTACAAAAATAGTGAAATATAACCACAAAATACAATGTTTTGTGTGTGTTTTATAACAGTAATTTCTTTCCAGTATTTAACCTTAAGGTACTAATCCAGTGACAGCTAGTATTCTCATATGCTTAATTATGATCTTGATAAATAATGAAATCAAACATCACTTTACGGCCCACATCAATATCTGAGCCCACTGAAACTTTTAAATACGCCACCTCGTCAGTAAGATGAGACAAATATCCACTATTCACCTACACAGCCTCTCATCTTTTCATCCCAGGGCCTGTTACTGAATTACATAGCCTAGTCATGGGAGTTCACAGTCTTGATTAGAAGGATTCTAATTCACATACACCTAGAGTGCAAACTTGTATGTTAAAAGGACAGCAAAGAGAGAATGATGTATGGAATTAATGTTTAGCATCTTTGATTATTTTTCATTTTTGTATTTACCAGTCTATTACAAAAGAAAGTCAGCTTTTTTGCTCCCATTTGGTCCACTTTACCTCTGAAAATTTAGTTATACAGAAAGTACACTGAATGCTGTTTTATCTTATGCTCACTTTGAGCATAAGTGTTTTTATATGCACGTATAACCCAAATGTCACATATGTATTAGTTTAAATGAGAAAAAAAAAAGTTTAAAAAGCTGGAGAAAAAGAATTCTATTATGTTGAAGTCTTTAAATAATAAATTTGGTGTTCTTTTATCAGTGTTTTATTTATAGGAGAATCTAAGTAATTTCTGTGTACTTTGAGATAACTGTAATCCCAAATTTATTTGGATAGATATCAGAAAAGATTGTTTTCAAAATAAAATGGGGAGTATAAAAATTAAAATAAAAAAAGACAAGCCAATGAAAAAAATGGGTAGAAGACCTGAATAAACATTTCTCCAGAGAAGATATACAAATGGCCAAGAAGAACATGGAAAGATGCTCAACATCATTAGTCCATCAGGGAAATGCAAATCAAAACCACAATGCAATCCATTTCACATTCACCGGAATGGCTACTTTTCAAAAACTTGGAAACAACAAGTGTTGGAGTGGGTGTGGAGAGGAAGTCTTATTCATTTGTTGATGGGAATGTAAAATGGTGCTTCTGCTGTGGAAAATAGTTCAGCAGTTTGTTTTAGCTTGCTAGGCTGCCAAAATGGAATGTACCAGAAATGTGTTAACTTTTACAATGGGGATTTATTAGGTTGCAAGCTTACAGTTTCGAGGCTGAGAAAAATATCCAAATCAAGGCATCATTAGGCGATGCTTTCTCCTCAAAGCCCTGCTGCTGGAGACCCTGGACTCCTCTGTCACAAGGCACACGGCAGCATCGGCTGGTCTCTCCCTTCTTCTCCGGTTCTCATCGCTTTCAGCTTCCTGGTTTCCATGGCTTCCTCTCTCAGCCTCTGTGGGGTTCTCTCTCTGTGTGTCTCTCTATCTTCATCCCGTTTATAAAGGACTCCAGTAAAAGGATTAAGACCCACCAGGGGTCACACCCTTCCAAAGTAGCCTAATCAAAATTCCCACCTACAATAGGTTTATGTCCAGAGGATTAGCTCTAAGGACATCATTTTTCTGGAGTCCATGCAGCCTCAATCTACCACACAGTTCCTCAGAAAGCTAATTTTTAAATTAATATGTGACCCAGAAATCCCACCTCTAGTCATTCACCCAAAAGTATCAAAAGCAGGGAAAGAAGGGACTCAAACAGATATTTGCACACCAATATTTGTAGCAGCATTTTCACAATTGCCAAAAGATCATAGCAACCCAACTGTTGCTGGAATAAAACCTATTCGATCAAAATATTTATTTGGTTTATTTTTTTGTGAATATACTATTAAGTTAATACTTTTTTAGGTTTTATACCTATGTTGAGTTAGTGGTTCTAGAGTCATGTGACTGCCTCCATATCTTTTCTGGCATCTCCAGGTTTTGATAATGGGGAGGAAACTGACAGCTGTACTTGGTACGCAATATTGACAAACCTAAAGATTCTTATTTAAATATTCTTTATTTCTCTTTCCTTCCAGGTCAATATGATCCTGGTTTGTCCACTCTTCTGGCTGGGTTTTTTCTTGATCCCCATTGCTTGTCTGATTCAAACCGTAATGTGGAAATCGTAAGTTGAAAAATGATGTGGTAACCAAAAAATACATTGTCATAATTAACTACTCTTTTCCAGTGTCTTTCAAATTAAACTGTGTGCCACCTTGCAATACCTAATGTCATGGGGCTTTTAAATAAAGTAAACGCCCTCTGCTCTTTTGCCACTGGAGAGTTACTGGAAATCAATATAGGAAAAAAAAGTTGGGATCAAAATGCATCATATTATATATGAAATTAGGTGGTGATATTACCTCATTCGTGATTGTTTCTGAAAAAAGGTCCATATCTTTACTCTTTGAAAGTGTGACTTATGAAATTTTTATCTACTTTACAGGAGCCAAAACCTGATGCCCAAGGATCACAAATTAAAAAGTAATAATAAAATAAGAAATAGGAGGTAGATATTCAAACTAGAAAAGCATTAACTTTTTCAAAAACTTTGGAGTGGGAAACGGATGTGGCTCAAGAGGTTTGGCGTCCATCTACCATATGGAGAGACCGGGGTTCGATCCCCGGTACCTCCCGGTTAAAAAAAAAAAAACTTTGGAGTAAGAATGTTTCAAATATACTTCTTCCAGAATATTTAAGTATTAGATTATAGGATCCCAATGTCTTTTTACCAAGTCTAGCAGGGGAAAAAAAGCTTTAAACTAAGGTATTAAAATCCCTAATGTAAAGATCCATGAAATTATAAGGTTTAAAAATTAGAAATAATTAATTTATAATATGAATTATTGTACATATTTTGTAACATAAACAAAAAGGCTCTGAAACATAAATTTCAAACTAATTAACAGAAAAGGACATAGTCTAAAAGAGAATTTTGCTTTTCAATGTCCAAATCTTCCTAAATAAAAATACCGGGCAACTTCCCTGATTCTTCTATGTATCAGGGCAAACATAATTATTTGTACACCCCAAAGAACTGAAATTTTCCAAAGTTTTTCAACAAAATTATCAGGGTGTATGTGTGTGTGTGTGTATGTGTGTGATTTTCATTCATTCCTTCTTCAATAAGAATTGTCTAAGAGTTTAAGAAGACTTCTTAAGAGCTCTCTTCATATTGGTATTAATTTGTCAGCCAAAATTGCAGTGGGAGGTGGGAAGACACTAGAGACAAGTCTGTAATATCTATATTGATTTGTATGATCCTGAAAGTAGACGTGAGGTTTGGGAGACAGAGAGACAATTATTACTTACCTAGAGCAATAACTACCTTGGGTTGAACTGCTAACTCCATCACCTACATTTACCATGCCACAAAACAAAACAAAAAAGTTGCACAGTATCTTCACTCACAGGAAGAAAGGGGTCTCAAATAATAAAAAAGGCAATGAAAAATTCAGGATTACTGTTACTTGCCTTTGAAAGGCACTTGGAGGCTGGTGGATCCTCTGAGCTTACTCAGTTACCTAGGAGACGTGTGACGCACACGGCGAGGACTCCCTTCCTCTGAGCAGCTGTGAAGGCGGTGGAGCTGTGAGGATGGTGGTGAGGTAGGGAGGAACTGAGGGAGCAGGTACAGGGCCAGAACCAGGGAATGGCTGGTAAATAGGTGCGTCAAATATTGTTCTTTCTGCTTATGTCACTCTTCCAGACCCTGCCGTCAAAGGAGCTATCCCTAGAGCTGCCACCCCAAGTCTGTTGATCCCAAAAGACTTGTCTTCATACTGTTGTCTTCATACTGTTGCCCCAGGGCTCTGGCTTTCTGCCATGCAATGGGAAGAAAACACACTGGCTTAAGGGGTACCTTGATTATCGGGAACATCCTTCCTCTACAGCCAGACCAGTTACATCTCTATGTGATTTATACTTAGGTGCGGTTCCAGGATCGAGGAGTGCCGACTACACAGTGTCATGAAAACTAATATGGTTTAGTGCCATTTTAATTTCATATAAAATTTACAAACGTTTTATTTAATCCAGTACCAATTTACAAATCTTAAATTTTAAGTTACAGGACTTTATCACATGAAATTATGATTCAATGATAATATATAAAAAGTACTTAGAAAATTACCTGCCATATAGTGTCTTTATTTATTTATCACATGTAAAACTTCTATAGTCTTCTAGTTTATGAGGTGGAAAAGGCATAAGTGAAATATGCCTTTATATTACTATTTATAATCCATTCCTAGATGTTAGAAGATGTCTTTACTCTATCTTAAACTTTCTTTTCATAAAATAAAAACCCTTTAATTTAGATAAACAGCAAATATCTATGCCTCTGCTTAAATTGCTTTACAAATGTTCTCTTTTGTTACTCTTTTCCTTTTTTTTAGGTTGTGATACTCAAAAGTGTCCTTAGATGCACATACATTAGGTAGAACATTTTTATAATGGGTAATCATGGACTTTTGAACTTCTGTAATAAAGTTTGGCTCTTCTTTTCCAAGATCTAAACCATATCTTGTTAGGGGCTGCTGCTGCTGCTTCTTTTCCTCCTTCTTTGTTAAATTATTTCCAAACAGTAATTTCCTGATATGTCGTGATATTAGGTAACCTCATGATCATCTGTGTGAAGAACATGGTAAAGTGTAAATTTGTTTGTAATTTAGTCATACTATATTAATCAGAAATGTTTGTAAAAGATAAATGCAATGGAAACAGAGTGAGTTTTCAGTTAAATTTTTCATAGAGTGATTGGTTGCCAGGGCAGAAATGACAACTTTGTTTTTTTTTAGGGAGCAGCTTAGAAAATTCCTTAAATTGAAGAAACACATTTGAGTGTTTCTTCAGGTGTACATTAGCACTTAGGCTTGTAAATTGTTTTATAATTTTATTTTGAAGGGCACATTATCACATTCTTTGACTCTATTGTTTTAAAACTTGGCCACTGACCTCTCCATTTTCCCGCAGTCCACCAGTCCTTTCTTTACTTCCCATCATTTCCCATCTTAGTCAGCCTAAAGTTCATGAACCATCGATTCATTAGCACTCTTACTGATATCCTAAACTCTTTTATTGCAATTGCCTGGGGAGGAAACAGCTATGGCTAAACCACAAGTGCAGGAGGCTGTCCTTGACACATGTCTCTGCCCTAGCCCTCACAGTATGCCCATCACCAAATTCTGTCAACTGCCACTTAAACAGTTCTTACATATAATGTAGTTCCTCCAGCTTCACAGTTTCTAGTCAAGTCCAAGCCACCATCATTTCTCGTCTGGATATTTTCAATAGACAGTTGATCCTCATTATTCCTGAATTCTGTTTGCAAATTCACCTACTCACTAAAAGTTATTTGTAACTCCCAAAACAGTACTTATGGTGCTGTCATGGTCATTCATGGTTACGTGCAGAGCAGTGACAAATATGAGGCATCCGATACCCACATTCTCAGATGAGGTCAAGTAAGGCAATATTGCCTTCTTGTTTCAGCTCGCACACTGTGAACTACTCGCAGAATGGTACTATTTGTGGTATATGTAGTACCATGTTTTCCACATTTTGTCCCTTTTGCTGGTAATTCCACAGTGTAAAACATCCCCCACACATAGTGCCGAAGTGCTATCTAGTGTTCCTAAGCACAAAAAAGCAGCGATGTGCCTTACGGAGAAAATACGAGCATTAGATAAGCATGGTTCAGGCATGGGTTATAGTGCTGTTGGCTGTGAGTTCAATGTTAATGAATCAACAAATATATATAGTAAATAAAGTACCTTCAAACAGAACCACACTTAAAACAAGGTTATATATTGACTGGTTGACAAAAATGTTGTGACTAGAGGTTTACAGAAACCTAAAGCTACATTTCCCCTAGGAGCAATGGTCAGTATTTGCTAATTCAGTGCTCGTGGTAACTTGATAGAACATAACTACCGTGAGTAATGAGAAGAGACTGTACGTAAAGTCTTTCTCCACATCCTCTCTTGCTTCCTCTAGTCTGTTCTGCACACTGCAGACAGATGCTATTTTAGAGACAGGTATCTGATCATGTTACCCCAGTGCCTAACACCCTCTGTGCTGCCTTCACTCTTAGGAGAAAGGCCCATTCCTGCTGAAAGCCAATGGTGGCCTGGCCCATGCCCAGCTCTCAAGGCTCAGTTCAGCCCATGCTCCCCTCTTGCTCAGCTGCCAAAGCTCACTATTCTCTTCCCACCACAGGGCTTTTGCACATGATGTTCCTGGAATTCTCTCACCTACTCTACCCTAGTTGCTGCCTCCTTCTCCTTTAGCCTCCAGCTCCACACACCAATTCCTCTTTCTCAGAGAAGCCTTCACTGGTACACTCGACAAGCTTCTACCATTCTGTCCCATTCTGCCCCACTACCACGTGGCCTCCCTTCTATAGTACTTGTCCATCTGACAGTGCTCAGTCATTTGTTCACTGCCTCTCTCCCTCTCTGTATTGGAAGCTTTATGAAAACAGAGACAATGTCTACTTTTGTCCTGACACCTAATTGTGGCTCAAGGAATATATTTAGCATCTGAGTGAGTGGATGAATGATGAGTGCCTAAATACAGATTTGGACCCCAAGGAAAACAAGTTGCCAAAGAAAGACAGCATCTGTCTGGGTCACCCTGTAAATTTCAAGTCAAGAGTCTGCACATTAATGTACGAACTACTGCTAGGTAAGCTCTGCTGTCACAATTCCTGTTCTTGTACTGCTGTGAATGGCACGGCGCATGCCAGGGCTCTCTGATTGAAATAAGGACAGGAGCTAGCAGAATGACATTTTTAGCATGTCATTTGGGCAGCTGGCTGCTGACGTCCACTGCCCATGCCTGTCCTGCAGTCTCCTGGTAGTGCTTCTCAGCTTTTACGAAAAAGGAGTGTGGCTTGCACGCAGAGGCTGTGAATGCTGTGTTCCATTCCACTATTCCACCTCTACCAAAGGATGCCCAGCTGTCGACTAAGGGGGAGAAATCATTCTTTAACAGTTAAAGCTCATGTGCTATGCTCTTTTTGTCTTTCCTATGTGATGCAGGGTTAAAAATACCTACAACAGAAGTTTCCTAGAGCAGATTCGGATGCTGGAAGGTAGCCAAGTGAAAGAACTAGATTGTCTCAGTAGAATGATTGAGAGCAGGTGAGGCAGTCCTGGTGCTCCTGAAGCTTGTTAAGAAAGTTCTCCTTGCTTTCTCCCCACCTGCCTCTCCCAAGTATTTCCATGCTTTCCCTATTTTTCCCAGGTTCATTGAGTACTTATTGTTGATTAAGTTCTTTTTTCTCAAAGCAGTAGCAAATGTTGGGAGGCGAGGTGAGCCCTTGAGAAGGTGGCATGTTCTCTGGGTCACTGAGCTGGCCCCTGGGAACAACTAGGGGATCCACAGGGTGCCCTGGAACACGAGGACCCTCAAGTGCATAAAACCGAAAAGTTGAACTTTCACATCCAACAAAAGAGGTCCACTTAGCCTGGGGCCCCCTTCCCCATCTCATTTTTCTACCCCCCTTTTCAGCAACACTTCTAAAAAGAGTTGTTTTGTACACACAAACTCCACTCTCTCTTCCCTAATTCTTCATCAAACTCCCTGCAACCAGACTTCCAACTTGTGAAATATGATGTTTGGTTCTTAGTCCTAATAATTATTTGACCTATTCTCAGCATTCCGCACATCTCCCCCTCCTTGCAGTATTTTCTCCACACTCTTAGCTTGCCTTCAGTTTCACGGGCCACTCAGCCTCCTTTCTGGCTCCTTCCCTTCTAGGCCTCTCTCTATTGGCTTGCCGCCTGGCTCAGTGCTTGAATCTCTCCACTTATCTGTCTACACTCATGCCCACAGGGGTTCTCATCAACTCTCCTGGTTTTAAATATCGCCCATACATGGACATCTTCCAAAAGACAATCTCCTGCCTGGACCTCTTCTTTGAACTGCAGATTAATAAAGCCACCTGCCGTGTATGTGCCCACCAGGCTAACGTACCGTGTCCAAAGGTGCAATCGCACCTTTCCT
Organism: Tolypeutes matacus; assembly: GCA_026826555.1. NCBI lineage: Eukaryota > Metazoa > Chordata > Mammalia > Cingulata > Chlamyphoridae > Tolypeutes > Tolypeutes matacus. The sequence goes on from JAKSZT010054335.1 coordinate 21,314,731, forward strand.
TCCGTACCGCTCCCCAACCCCCTCTCCCTGCCCCCGCTCCCCACTCCCACCCCCCCTTAGCTAAGGGAGAGCTCTGGCAGTCATTGTTAATTCCTCTCCCTCATATCCCACACCCAGTGTGTCAAAACCCAGTACTTTCTACCTTCAAAATAAATTCAGGATTGGGTCACTACTCACGCCTCTACTGTCCTTGCACTGACTCAAGCCACTATTGTCTCTCCTGGTTTACCGTGATTGCTCTTAACAGGTCTCTCTGCTTCCACCCTTCCCCATACAATCTTTTCTCAACACATTAGATCATGTCACCTTCCAGTGACTTCTCCTCTCAGAAGAAGGCAAGATCCTTTCAATGACCTGCAGTGCCCTTCGCAATCCGTCTGCATGCGCGCACACCCACAGCCAGGTGGAGATGCTTTCTTAAGGCATTCTCTCCTAAGGTCTGGTCATCAGGCAAGTTTCAATGCCTGGTTTTGAAAGATTATGTTTCCATTTCACTTCCAATGCTTTTAAGAAAAGCTTTATCTTCTTCACAGTCTCCCTTACTGTTATTCTAACAGAAGGCGCATTAAGCTTACGTACACAAACTTTGCTTTGACATATGCAGGTGCATTAAGCTTACACACACTAATGTTATTTTAACTCTGATATTTTAACACATAGCTATTGTAGACCAGAGAATCTGATAATTTCCCCTGCAGATTTTTGCACAAATGCTGGGACATGTGGGGGTAAGTAGCGCCTCCTTCTTAGCTGACGCTATGGGAGCAGGGGCATAGGTGGCTGTGCTACAGAGGAAAAGGATCAGGTTTCTTCCAGCATCTGCACTGATCCCCTTCTTGCACTGCCTGGGAGAAGAAAATCATCAGTGTTTGCTCTTGCAGTTGATGCCTTATTCCCATTGCTCCTTAAATCTGATGGCATTGAGAGAAGAACTTGCCAAGTGCTAGATGTAACAGAAGGCTTACAGGAATTAAATTTGTATTCACATTTTGAATCCCTGCACCCAAACTATCTCCAGAGATAAATGAATCCCAGTTGTCCAACATAACCTGGGTATTTCTCAATAGAAGTACCATGTTCCTTCTCAATAAAGACAGCAGACTTTTGTTCTGTGTTTTTACTGAGACCTTGAGTTTTGCATAGGCTTTCTCTGAATCTGGAATATTTGCATAGGGATTATGATAGAGAAGAATCCATCTACAGACTGTGTTAAAGAATTTTGAACACCTTATTAGGAATTAAGGAAAGAGTAAAAAGCAACTGGTGACATGGTCTGGTTAAAGAGGCCCAAATGTGTAATGAAAAATATTCAAGGAGCAGCAAATCTATACATACAAGCAAATTTAAAGTAAATGAATGGAATGAATAATTAATATCCATGTATTTGACATCTACTGAGTACTCAGCACTGAAAGTACCAAGTACTGGTGAAGATGCAGAGCAACAAGAATTCTTATGCAATCATTTTGGAAAACTAGCCATTTCTAAACATTTTAAACAAACATCTACGTTATGACTCAGCAGTTCCACTTCTAGGTATTTACCCAAGAGAAACTAAAATATATGCCCACCAAAGACTTGTATAGTAGTTCTTTTAGAAACTTTATTTGTAAAAGTCCCAAACTGGTAACAACCCAATTGTAATTAAATGTAAGAAGGATTGAAAGAAAATTAGGCATATTCATAGAATGGAATATTATTCAGCACTAAAAAATTATTAACTATTGATATACGGGAAGTGGATGTGGCTCAAGTGATTGAGTGCCTGCCTACCACATGGAAGGTCCCGGATTCGGTTCTCGGTGCCTCCTGAAGAGAGGAACAGCACACAGCAGGCAGACATGGCAAACGCAGGCAATGAGGGGGTGGGGGGGGGAAATAAATAAATCTAAAAAAAAAAAACCCAAAAACTATTGATAAACACAAAACAAACCATGGGTGAATCTCAAAAATACTATATTCGAAGAAAGAAGCCAAGTACTAATGGGTACATACTGTATGGTTCAATTTATATAAATTTTCAGACAGGGAAAATTAATCTATAGTGACAGATTAATATAGTGATAGATTTCCATGGAAGTATTGACTGGAAAATTTCAGAGGGAACTTTCAGGTGTAAAGGAAATATTCTCTATCTTGATTTGGAAAGTGGGTACAAAGGTAAAGCCCCTAATGAAAACTCATCACACTGGACATCATTTTATCATATGCAAAATTAATCTCAAGAAAAGAAACAAAAAATATAAACACAATAGAAATGTATGAAAAGAAAGTTCACACAACAAAGGACTAATCCCCCAAATAGATGAAGTGTTTCCAGAAATCAGCAAGAAAAAGAACTCCAAACAATAGAAAAACTGGCAAAGTATAAACAGACAGTTTACAGAAAAGGAACTACAAATGGCTCTTAAGCATATGAAAATATTCTCAATTTCACTCATAATTAGAAATGAAAATTTAAAACATATGGAAAGGATAATCCTCATCTATCATAACTGGCAACCCTTTCTTGGTTGAAGATGTGGGAAAAGACTTATGGCAGTTAATTTGACAGTATTTATCAGAAATGCAAATACGTATAGCCTTGGACTCAGAAATTCCATTTCTAGGAATTTATCCGCCCCCCCGCCAAATTATTTGCATATATCTCAAGTTAGGGACTGCAGCATTATTTAGAATAGTAAACATTTAGAAATAACAATACTATGTATGGTACATCCACACTCTGAAATACTATCTATCCAGCTGTAAAAAGGAATGAGGAAGTTCTCCGTATACCAAGACGGAACTCTCTCTTAAGGTACATAAACAGAAAAAAGCAAATACAGAACTTTATATAGAAAATGCAACCTGTTGTGCAAAAGGACGAAGATAATAAGATATATAATCAGGGAGGAGATGTCCTGGGTTCGGTCCCCAGTGCCTCCTTAAAAAAAAAAAAAAAAGCTATATAATCACATTTACTTATAAAGAACCTCTACAAAATTACATAAGAAATAAATTCTAGTAATTTTCAGTAAGAAATAGAGGTAAGGAACCAGTCAGGGGACAAGGAAGGTAGACTGTTAACTTTCTACCTTTACATATTTTAAAAATTTCAAACCATGTAAATGTGTTACCTATTACAAATTTAAGGAATAAAAAAGAAGAAATGCAAATGAGTAAATGGATTCTGGAAAGCTGAGGGCCAATTACATCATAGCTTATGGGTGGATGAGCAAAAGTAGAATCCTAATCTGGCTCTTCTAACTACTTTGGGAAAATTCACCCCTTCACTTTCCTCTTCAGCCAGTCCTGAGAAACCTACTCTGAGCAGAGGGGCATCCCCCTGCCTGGCAGGAGGCAGGGCTTCCTCATGCCGCTGTGTCAGCCTCAGGAGCAGGAATGGAGCTGTGAGGGGAAGCTGTTCAAGCAGGACTGTATTGACTGGTATTGTGACAAATGACAGCTGTAATTTGTCACGCAACCTCCAGAACCCTTCAAGTCCCTGGAAATGCCAGGGTATGTGCGGCTAATCCCATCACAGCATAAAATCCCTGTGTCATCTCAGAAGTGAGGAAACAGGGAAGGCTAGACTGCATGGGTGTTTTCTAAACTCCATCTTTCAGTTAAAAGGAAAACAAACAAAGAGACCATGAACTTTCCTGAGTGTGCTGGTATCTTTATCAATAGCAGCCTTAGGAAAGGCAAGTTCATAAAATGACCCCCAATCTTTGGAATCTAGAAAGGGTTGCACGTGGATTTCCAGTGTGACCCCACAGTGAGCCAGGGGATCTGCAGAAGGAAGATTCTTTCGACTAAAATTCTCAAGAGTTTTGAACCTGTGCAGTGTATTGCTTTGCTACTAGGAAAGGAAGTTGTGACAAAGATTTTAATACCCACACCATAAAATTTCTAAGGGTGCTCTGGGAAGCCAGAGGGCAGAAAGGACAATTATCATTTAGTTCAATTATGGGGAAAGGACAGTTGGAAGAGTTGTATATAAGACATATTTATAGGCAAACACTGTTTTAGAAGAAGCACCTTGCTGAGAATGTCTTAAATATCTATTTTATTTTAAATTGAGCAGTCTCTAAAGTGGGGGGAGACTTTTTACTTTGTTTTGCAACTTGATTTTTATTTTTTACAATAATTTCCTGTGGGGTCTGTTCAAATGAACTAAAATCAGGCTGTGTTTGATCTATTCACAGGGTGAAGTCAACAAACCACCTGTCCCTGACTAAGCAGTCCTGTGAGGTTGTCTTCCGAAATCAGTCTGTTGATCTGAGCCTCCCACGTAAGTGATGTGCTGTGAAGTGGGTCAAGGCACTGAGACTCCATCTACTAACAAGATGGACGAGTACTTAAAAGTAAAGTGGTTCTAATGGGGAGAGAGGGCCGAATTAGATTCGTGAAATTAGTGCATTTGGCCTAAAATAAAGGCAGATTGAATGGCAGTAATTCCTGGCCACCCAATCCTAAACGACAAAATCCTTAAATATAAAATCCTAATGTTGTCAAGATCCTCAGATTCCCCAAAAATATCATTTTAAAGGTAAAAGTGATGTTTGGTTCCAAATAATTTTTATCCAAAGAAAACTTACATACCCTTTTTGGTATAAATGTTAATATAGGCCAGTCAGGCGTTAGAACTTTTTGAAGTATTTTAAAGTATTTGAACCTTCCAAGAACTGCCAGGACGGGAGACTTGGGCCCTGTGACGCTCCTGTCAGGGGTGAATGCTTAATGGTATATTGGGACTTCTGGGCTCTAAAACCATGAGCCAATAAATTCTCCTTGTTTAAGCCAACCCTTTGTGTGGCATTTGTCATGGCATCCTGGCAAACGAAGACATCCACCTACCAGCTACCGACCCCCACATGCTCTGCTGTTTCAGGCGTCATCAAGGCATTGCTTCTCCCAGAAGACTGTGGCATTCTGGGGCCGGTGACCAGCAATCCTTGGTCTTGGGCTTTTCCATCACATGGCAATGCACATGGTGACGTCTCCTTTCTCTTGCTGGTTCTGGCTTCTGGCTGCTCCTTGGCTTTTTCCCTCTCTGTAAACTTCCCTGTAAGACCTTCAGTAATAGCATTACTAGGCCACTGCATTGCTTTGCTCCTATATTATATTCAGAATCCGGACACTTCTCACTCCCAATTCACCCACTTCAGCTGGGCCACAACTTAACAGAAGTAATTTCCTTGAAAAAAAAAAAAAGGTCATATTTACAAGAGTTCCTACACCCATAGTAATGGATTAAGTTTAAGAATATGTTTTTCTGGGGGTGTATAGCTCAAAACCACCACATCTGCCTTTTCATCTTTTACCGCAGATTAACTTTCCCTGCCCTTCTGTTCAGCCAGTCCTTTTGCTTGTGCCACTGAGTCCATCTGCTCTTACCTAATGCAAGAGCATCGCTCCAACAATGTTCTCCTATGTTTCCTATTTCATCCATTTTTTTGTGCTCCACTGGATTATTCTCACCAGCATATAGCAGGATGTTATTTCTTTCATCTTAAAAAAGAGAATTTTATCTTGGCCACACATTACTAATTAGATTATGCTTCAATTTCATTGCACTCCTTTGCAGCAACAGTTCTGGATAAATATAGCTATATCCATTGCCTCCAATTCCTCCATTTCATTAAGGCTTTCTCTCCCACTCCTCCACCGACACTGCTTTCACCAAGGTCGTCAGTGACCTCCATGTTGCTAAATCTTCTTGTCAATTCTCAGTCATCCTAATTGATCTATCAACAGCATGTGACATGTAGGTTGCTTCCTCCTCCTTGATACACTTTCTTTTCCTAGTTGCCAGGATATCACATCCTCTTGATTTTCCTCTGACCTCATAGGTCACTCCATTTCCAAGTATGGTTGACTTCCTCCTTTTATCCCCAATCTCTTAATATTGGAATGTCCCAAGGCTCCATTCTCAAGGTTTTTCTTCCCTCTGTCTCCACTTACTCCATTATAACCTCATATAGTCTCATGGTTTTAAATACCATCTACACGTTGATGACTCCCAAATTTATATGTCCAGCCCACACTTCTATCTCAAAGTCCAAATTCACATCTCCAGCAGCCCAGGCAACACCTCCATTTAGTTGTCCATTAGACATTTCAAACATAGTATGTCCGACACTGAACTCTTGGCTTGCTCTCCCACCAAGCCTGCTCCATATGCAGTCTTGCCCATTTCAGTGATGTAAACTCACCCAAATCCTCAGTCATGCTTAATTCCTCTTTTCGCCTTGTACATGATATGTAGTCCATTATTAGGCCACTGCATTGGCTTTGCCATTGTATTATTTTCAGAACCTGGTCACTTCTCACTCCACTGTTAACCATCCTGGTCGGAACCACCATCAACTCTGTCTGCACTACTGCAGTGGCCTCCTGACAAGCCTCCCTGCTTCTCTTCTTGCCCCTTAAACAGCAGCCAAAGTTATCTGTTTAAAACTACATCAGAACATACCAGCTTTCTGCTCAAAATTTTGCAATGGCACTCAAGGTCCTTACAACAGCCAAGAAAACCCTATTTAATCTGGACCCTGCTACTTTCCTGATATCATCTGTGGTGGTTTGGAATTGTGTGCACCCCAGAAAAACATGTTCTTAAAATTAATCCATTCCTGTGGGTGTGACCCCATTGTAGGTAGGACCTTTTGATGAGGCTCCTTCAGTTAGGGTGTGACCCACCTCAATCAGGATGGGTCTCAATCCTATCACTGGAGTCCTTTATAAAAGAATGAAATTCAGACAGAACCTCAGATGGAGCAACCAGAAGCAGCCCAGGAGAGAAGGGAGAGACCAGGAGATGCCACCGTATACCTTGCCGTGTGACAAACCAAGGACCAAGGATCGCCAGAAGTCACCCCCAGAATATCAGTCTTCAGGGAGGAAGCATCGCCTCGATTTGGACTGTCTTTTAGCCTCAAAACTGTGAGCTAATAAATTCCCACTGTTTCCGTCAGCCCATTTCATGTTATTTGCCTGAGCAGCCTAGGAAACTAAACTATCATCCCGGTTCCTCTTCCCGCATTCCACCCTAGCTTCTGTGCTTTTCTTGTAATAAACCAGGAGTGCTCCTGCCTTAAGGCCTTCAGTCTGGCTGGTCCCTCTCCTGATCCCTCAGACACCTTCATGGCTACACCTTTATGTCCTTCAAGGCTCTGCCTAAATGCCACCTTCTCAATAAAGCCCACCCCCACCTCTGCACCCACTTTAACTTTACTTTTGTCCATGGCTCTGTATTACCCTCTTCCATGTTATATGATCAAATTTGTATTATATCATTGTTTATTATCTGTCTTCATTCATAGAATTTAAGCTCCATGAGAACAAAGACTTTAATTTTCTTCACTGATTTATTCCAAGCATCTAGAAGAATGCCCAGTGCATAGTAGGCACTCAATAAAATTTTTCTTGAATGAATGAATGAGTAGTCTAAGCTTAATTATATGTGCCAACAGATACCCATTCCTTCTTCCATCCCTCCTATATAAATTATGTGCATATCTATAAGGAACCAATATCTATTGAGTAAGTAATCCGTGCTGGGACCTCTGTTAAACACTTGGCCATCTTTATTGCATTAAGTTTTTGGAGTCATCCTGTGAAGATAGTCTTAAACACTTGAGAAAAATAACAATAGAATGATTCCGCATTTTACATAAGGCCAAGCTCAGCCACAGGCCCATGTAAACAGGAGCTGTTGCCCATGCACAGCATCAGCAAGGGCCTCACAGGGTCAAAACAGCAAGAGCAACATAAACCCTAGCCAGGTTGCATTCTGCAGGTCAGTGGTTGCCATCCCTGGTTGCACATCAGAATCCCTGGAAGAGCTTTCAGAAGTGCACACTGATGTCCAGGCCCCACCAACTGAGCCATTGTAGACCCAGAAAGGGATCTTCTCTAAAAGCTCCTTAAGTGGGCTGCAAACCACTCCCTCCCTACCCCCTCACTCTTCCCCCTGCCTCAGGCACTGATGTCTTCAGCTCTGCCTGGTACATGTGGCCCCTGTGGCAGAATCTAGACAAGGCCTTGACTTGTCACTGGAATGTCCACCAGGCTGTGCGCTTAACCAATTCCCCCATGTTTTGCTCTTTCAGGTGGGTATGCGTTTTCTCAAACAGAGGGAGCTGTGATTACTCAGGAAGAGCTAGTCCATTCTTTCAGTACCGAAATCAAAAGAAAAGTGTGATATTTTCTCTTCGTTCTGATTCTGACTTGCCCGGTTGGGATCACTGTGTCCTGTGACCTCACATCCTTGACTGAGGCTGGCAGAATGAGCCCGCAGGCTTGGACACTCCATTCTGGCTTCAGCCCACCTGTTTGTTGGTTATATACTCACTGACTCAGTGTACATCCTTGGGTATACATAATGCGGGAACCCTGTTTCCTTTTTCTGAATTTGTCTTCCATGTTTTACTGAACATTTTTTCTGTAGCTATGAGATAATTTATCAGTTCCAACTGAAAAATAAAATTAAAAGCATTATGTTTCACCAAAATTTAAACTTTGGTAGAAGTTGTACCGAGGGAAAAAAAGTAAAGGGTTTCAAGTTGCACAATAGACCTACCATGTCTAATTGGAAAGAGGATCTTTTTTACCAATTAAAAATTTGTTCAAATATGCAGAACATAACAAGCAAAAAAAAGGGGTTAGACTACCTTTTATTCCAATTAAAAAAGAGTTCACCCTCACTCGCCGCTGACAGCCTTCCTCGCTGCCGGTATGCCTAGCGCCGCCCCGCAGAAATGCTTCGATTACCCGCAGTCCTTCACCAGATGAGGCCTGCATCCAAGGTTACTGGCTCCTCATCCCACTCTGGCTTATGCCAAAGATGTGAAATTCGGTGCTGATGCCCGAGCCTTAATGCTTCAAGGTGTTGACCTTTTAGCAGATGCTGTAGCTGTTACTATGGGGCCAAAAGGAAGAACAGTGATTATTGAACAGAATTGGGGAAGTCCCAAAGTAGCAAAAGATGGTGTGACTGTTGCAAAGTTAATTGACCTGAAGGACAAATACAAAACTATTGGAACTAAACTTGTTCCAGATGTTGCCAATAATGCAAATGAAGAGGCTGGGGATGGCATCACCACTGCTACTGTACTGGCGCACTCTATTGCTAAGGAAGGCTTTGAGAAGATTTCCAGTGGAAATCAGGAGAGGTATGATGTTAGCTGTTGATGCTGTAATTGCTGAACTTAAGAAACAGTCTAAACCTGAGACAACCCCTGAAGAAACTGCTCAGGCTGCTACAATTTCTGCAAACTGAGACAAAGAAATTGGTAACATCATTTCCGATGCAATGAAAAAGGTTGGAAGAAAGGGTTTCATCACAGTAAAGTATGGAAAAACATTGAATGATGAGTTAGAAATCACTGAAGGCATGAAATTTGATTGGGATTGTATTTCTCCATACTTTATTAATACATCAAAAGGTCAGAAATGTGAATTCCAGGATACCTATATTCTGTTGAGTGAAAAGAAAATTTCTAGCATCTAATCCATTGTACCTACTCTTAAAATGCTCACTGTAAGCCCTTGGTCATAATTGCTGAAGATGTTGATGGAGAAGCTCTAAGTACACTTGTTTTGAATAGGCTGAAAGTTGGTCTTCAGGTTGTGGCAGTCAAAGCTCCAAGTTTTGGTGAAAATAGAAAGAACCAGCTATTGCTACTGGTGGTGCAGGGTTTGGAGAGGAGGGGTTGAATCCAAACCTTGAAGATGTTCAGCCTCATGGTTTGGGAAAAGTTGGAGAGGTCATTGTAACCAAAGATGATGCCATGCTCTTGAAAGGAAAAGGTGATAGGGCTCAAATTGAAAAACATATTCAAGAAATCGTTGAGCAGTTAGATATCACAACTAGTGAATATGAAAAGGAAAAACTGAGTGAACGTTTAGCAAAACTTTCAGATGGAGTAGCCATGGTAGAAAAACTGATGTGGAAGCGAATGAAAAGAAAGAGCGAGCTACAGATGCACTCAGTGCTGCATGAGCTGCTGTTGAAGCAGGTATTGTTCTTGGGAGGTGGTTGTGCTCTGCTTCGATGCATTCCAGCCTTGGACGCACTAACTCCAACTAATGAAGATAAAAAAAATTGGTAAGGAAATTATTAAAAGAACACTCAAAATTCCTGCAATGACCATTGCTAAGAATGCAGGTGTTGAAGGATCATTGAGAGTTGAGAAAATTATGCAGAGTTCCTCAGAAGTTGGTTATGATGCCATGCTTGGAGATTTTGTGAATACGGTGGAAAAAGGAATCATTGATCCAACTAAGGTTGTAAGAACTGCTTTATTGGATGCTGCTGGGGTGGCATCTCTGTTAACCACAGCAGAAGTTGTAGTCACAGAAATTCCTAAAGAAGAGGAGGATGCGGAAATGGACGGAATGAATGGAATAGGTGGTGGTATGGGAGGTGGCATGTTCTAATTCCTAGAATAGTGCTTTACCATTATTAATGAACTGTGACAAGAAGCTCAAGGCAGTGTTTCTCACTAATAAATTTTAGTCATTTGAAGAAAATGACAGAAGAAAAGGCTGATGTCAGAAAATCACTGTAACCATCAGTTACTGGTTTCTGTTGACAATATATAATGGTTTACTGCTGTCATTGTCCATGCCTATAGGTAATTTATTTTTGTGTTTTTGAAGAAAAAGACATTTGTACATTCCTGATACTGGGTACAAGAGTCATGTACCTGTGTACTGCTTCCAAATTAAATCACTGAGGAATTTTTACTTATTCTGTTAAAAGCAGGATTTTAGTGCTTCCTAATCACTAGATGAGGATTTAAGAAGCAGCCTTTCTGTGGAAAGTAAGAATAAGTGTATACAAAGTAGAGAAATATCCAATTATGTGACAAACCATTGTGTAATAAAAACTTGCTTAAAGTTTAAAAAAAAGTTCAAATATACAGAAAATAACATGCAAAATCAAAAAAGGATTAGACTACCTTCTTCCCATTAATAGGAGAGAAGTTACCCAGAAACTGTCTATGTTGAATATTCACAGATTAAGGGCACTGGGCAGCATATAAATATTTTTCTAAGTAGGACTCTCACTTTGAGTCACATTTTGTTTGTTTGAAATTTGGACAATATTCTTTATTTCAATGAGCTCACATGAGTGTAGCATATACAAAGCTCAGATCTCAGAAGCAGATGTACAAGAATTTATACATCTTACTTTACATAAATCAAATTAATCTCCATTTTGATCCCCCACCCAAGAAATAGTGGGAAGATCAACCATGGGGCTCTGCCTCAGGCTTCTCCCAACCCTTCCAGGTCTTACACAATGCCAGGCATTGGATAACCCTCCTCTCCTCTGTCATCTGTCCTCACAGGTCACTACTAAGATACATGGTCCCTTTCAGCCTGGGAACCCGGTGAGACTTCTAGTTTCAGGTCTGGGGAACTGGAGCCTTTGGGGAGACTGGAAATCCCCACACCCATGGTCTAACATCCCCAGGAAAGCCATTCCTTTCCTGGAGTATGTCAACTTCACAGGGCACTTCCAAGGAACAAAGAGATATCTTTTAAATCCCATCTCTAGTCTAGGGTAAAATCTCAAACCTTTTCTACTTAGTGAGATTTTAGAAGCAAAGACCAGGAATTCCTTAAGGTTACCTCTATTTTCTGCCCTGCCAAATGCCTTTTCTGAGAAGAACAAAAAAGTCCGATACTTATTTGAATGGAGATAAGCCAAAAAGAAAAACATTGGGAGGAAAACCAGGCCTAAATTAACATCTCAAAAAATTACCCAGAGAACTCTCTTCCAGGTATTATGGCATAATTAGTACTGGACGTGTCCTCATGCTAAAAATTATTAGAAAACTGGGAAAATATATGAAACAACTGTTATCAGATATTGGATAAAGGGCAGCCTAGGACTCTAATCCCTAAGAGAAAAGAAATAAAGTGCTCTATGCCATTGCCCAGGCTTTCTGCCTGGAGGCATTTTCTAGACCATAGTGCTGGGAAGGGTGCCCAAGCAAAATACAGGGCACTTGGTGAGTTGAGAATATTAAGATGGAAGTTCGGGGAAGCTAAAGCAGCTGGAATTTGCTGAGCAGAATATTGGAGAGGAAGTAACCGTGAAGAAAAAATTTTATAGGGACCCTCTTGAGTGGATAGCAGGATGCTAAGCTACACATATGTACAGTGAAACTCAATGAAGTTAGGCAAAGACAAACTACCAGAGATAATTCCCACCCAAGGAATAGTGGGAATACTGAACAATTCCCAGAGCTCCCATAGAATTGGGAGACATTGAAGTTCTAACCAGTCAGGGTGAAAAGAGCTTGTTGAATACTTGAGACATTCCACAGAAACATCAAAAGGGCTATAACTTAAGAGTATGGGTAAGCTAGAGCAAAAATTACTCTAGACCCATCTTAACAGAGCTTAAAAACAAGCCCCCAAAGGATCAAGGTAATCCATAATTAATTTAACTGCATGCCACACACAAATAAAATAAAATAAAATAAAATAAAATAAAATCTTTAAAGGAAGAAAACAAAATCCAGACACTTAACAATGTAAGTCAAAATGTCAACCATCTAGTAGAAAACACTAAATACTCAAAGCAGGAAAATCTGATCTATAACTAGAATAAAAATAAGTCAAGTGAAACAGACCCAGAAGTGACAGCAGTGTTGGGGTTATCACACAAGAACTTTAAAATAGCTATTATATTTATAATATTTAATGACTTAAGAACAATATGAACATGATGAAGAAAGAAATGGGAACCATAATGAAAGAACCAAATGAGACCTCTAGAGCTGAAACATACAATACATGAAATGAAAAATCCACTAGATATACTTAACAGCAGATTGAACACTACAGAAGAAAATGTAAATGAACTTGAAGACCCTAATAGCTTTATTGGTGAAATATATCAAATATTTAAGGAAGAAAGATCAATTCTATGTAAACTCTTCCAAAAAATAGAAGGGAACTCTTTTCACTTTATGAGGCCAGTATTTTCCTGATATCAAAACTATACAAAGATATTATAAGAAAATAAAACTTTAGACTAACATCCTTCATGATTACAAACACAAAAATCCATAACAAAATATTTACAAATTGAATTCAGTAATACACAAAATGGATAATACACCATGACCAACTGGGATTTAACCCAGGAAGTCAAGGCTTGTTCACTATTTTAAAATAAATCAATGAAATTCACCATTTAATCAGATTAAAGGAGAAAAGCCTTATGAACATCTCTAAAGAGGCAGAAAATGTATTTGACAAAATTGAACAACCATTCAGGACAAACATTCTTAGAAGCAAGGAAATGAAACTTCCTCAAACTGATAAAGGGCATCTACAAAAATCTCACAGCTAAAATATATTTAACAGAGAAAGACAGAATGTTTTTCTCCTGAGACCAGCAACAGAACAGGAATGTCTGCTCCTACAACTTCTAACCAACACTATATCGGAGGCACTAGCCAAAGCAATATTAGAAAAGAAGAAGTACAACTATCTTTATTCTCAGATGATGGTGTATTTACAAAACTCCTAAGGGGCCTTCCAAAGAGCAAACAGACCATAAAAAAAGAATGAAGTACTGCTCCATGCTCCATGAGTGAACCTTGAAAATATCATGCTAAGTGAAAGAATCCAGACAGAAAAGGTCTCATATTGTATGATTCCATTTATAGGACATGTCTAGAATAAGCAAATCCATACAGACTGAAAGTAGATGAGGGACTGGGGGTAAGGGAGATTGGGGGGTGATGGAGCATGATTGTTAATGGATATAGTAGTTCTTTTGAGGATGATGAAAATGTTCTAAATTTAGATAGTGGTAATGGTTGCACAATTCTGTGACTACATTAAAAATCATTTAATTGTACACTTTAGAAGTGTGAATTTTATGATATGTAAATTATATGTTAATAGAACTGTTGTTTTTAAAAGCTCTTAGAATTAGTAAGAGAATTCAGAAAATTTGCAGATACAAGGAATAGACACCAAAATCAAATGTATTCTTATATACTAGCCACAAACAATTGGAAAATAAAATTTCTTTAAAGTAACATTTACAATAGCACCAAAACACATGAAATATTTAAGTATGAATCTTAAAAAAAGAATGGGCAGAATTCGTATACCAAAAACTATCAAACACTGATGAAAAAATCAAAGATTACAATAAATGGAGATATATAGTGTATTCATAGTTTGAAAGACTCAGTATTGTTAAGAGGTCAATTTTCTCCAACTGATCAACAGATTCAACACAATCCTAAGCAAAATCGGGAATAAAAATACCATTTAAAATAAGGATTTACATTTAGGGATACATTTAACAAAATGTTACTGAACACGATAAAATATTGGTGAGTAAAATTAGAGATGATCTAAATAAAGGGAGAGTTATACTATGTTCATGAACTGGGAGACTGAAAATTGTTAAGATGTCTATTCTCCCCAAATTTATCTATAGATTCAATGTAATTCTAAAGAATACCCCAGCAGACTTTTTGTTATTGTCATTGTTTGTTTGTTTTTGTAGAAGTTAACAACTGATTCTAAAATTTCTGTGGAATGCCAAATACCTATAGTAGCCAAAATAATTTGGAAAAAGAGAGACTAAATTAGAAAAACATACATAACCTAATTGAAAGACTTACTATAAAGCTAGCTACAGTATGGTTTAGTAATGGGTGTATGATTAGACATATAGATAAATGGAAAGAATGAGAGTCCATATATAATAACCCAAATATTGTTGATTGATTTTTCACAAGCAAAAATCATGCTGGAAAAATTGAATATACATATGTAAAAACCTCTACCTCATACAATTATGAAAAATTAATTTGAAATGGATGAGAGGCTGAAAAGTGAGAATTTATGTTTCAAAATTCTTGAAGAAATCATAGTAGAAAATCATTTAGACCATAGGTTCGGCAATGATTTCTTAGAACAAATAAAATACTAACCATAAAGGAAAATTTGATATGATACTTTATCATAATTAAAAACATCTGATCTTTTAAAGACCTTGTTAAGAAACTGTAAAGGCCAGTCACAAACTAGGAAAACATATCTGCAATACATTTATCTGACAAAAGACTTGTCTCCAGAATATATAAAGAACTCTTACAACTTGATAATATGAATACAATCCAATAATATTTGGGCTAAATATTTGAACAAACACTTCACAAAAGAAGATATGTAAATGATAAGAAAGCATGTAAAAAGATGTTCAGTAGTAGTCATCACAAAATGCAAATAAAAACCACAATAAGGCATCAATATGCACCCATTATAATGGCTACATTTTTTTAAAATTAACAATTTTAATTTTGGGGCAAATGGATTTCTCATACATTGCTGATAGGAATACAAACGCTGTAACCACTTTGGAAAGTTAAAGATATACCTACCTTATGACTCACTAACTCCACACCCAGGTATTCAGGTATTTATTTATTCCAGAGAAATGGAAACACATGTCCATGGCAAGACTTGTATATGACTGTTCACAGTTGTTTTATTTATAATAACCAAAAACTAGAAACAAATCAAATGTCATCAATTTGTGAGCAGATGAACAAATTGTGACATATCCACAAAGCTAAATACTATTTGGCAAGAAAAGAACAAACTACCAATAAAAGCAAAACCTTGACGAATCCCAAAATCATTAGTAAAAGAAGCCAGACACAAAACAGTACATATAGTATGATTCCATTTATATGAGATTTCAGAACAGGAACATTTAAATATAGTGACCAAACGCTGATAATTGTTGCCTGTGGCCAGACGTGGTGGGGATCGTGTGCCAAGGTGCACCAGGGAACTTTTGGAGGTGATAAAAATGTTCTGTATCTTGAACATGGAGGGATTACACAGGTGTATACAGTTGTCAAAACTCATTGAAAAGCACAAATAAAATGGGTACTTTTTATTGTATTGGACATTTTACATCAATAAGGTTTATTTAAAAAGGAAAAAATCCAGCCATATTTGAAACTGCATGGTAAATTGGGGAAATTGTATCCTAACTTCTTAGCCACATTGTAAACAGGGCTCACCAGTTGAGATACCAACAAACTATTCTGCCTTCTTCCTTGCACTTTATAATTTTCTCACTCACCCCCTCAAACCCTCTGCATGGTGGGATGGGTGAGCTGAGTACAACTAAGCCAAGTCTACAGCTTCAGGATCTGATGCAACTTCTCCTCTTCCTTTTCTTCATGTAACAAAAGCTACCCACATATATTTTCCATGCTTTATCTGCCACAAAGAGTATTTGCCCCGGGGGACCTAGCTCGGAATGGTGTTAGAACTAAACTAAACTCTCCACACTCTAATACCTTGACACCCCCATCAGTCAAAACCTTCACTGTGACTTCTAGTTGACCAATATGGCAGCATAAGATGCTCCAGGGTGCCATTCCCCCACAGAATCTTTTTTTTTTCCCTCAAGTACTGGGGCCGGGGATTGAACCCAGGACCTTGTATATGGAAAGCCAGTGCTTAGCTCAACCACTGAACCACATCAGCTTTCCTGAGTTGGTTTTTTCATTTGTTTTGCTTGTTGTTTGTTTTTGTTGTTTTGTTTATTCAGGTGGCACCACATCTGCTCCCAAAATCTTTAAACAAGTAACAAAAACTGGCAGAGCTGTCTTCTTCAAAACTCTGGAAAAACAGTTAAAGGGTTGCAGAAATTGGGCAAGTGTCAAAAATCAAGAAAACACAGCATTAAAAATGGTAAGAAAAGCTCATGGGACTTACTTTGGAATATATGACTCCCAACGTAACAGCATTAGATTCATTTATAATTTCTCTACACAAGGCTCTTCTACCCCTTTTATTTGAACCTACAATTAGCACTATACTCATTAAATATATGTCCCAGAGACATAAATCTTCCATCTGCTCATGTGCCAGTTGAGCCCTGAATATCAGCAGAGTCGCAGCCAATATCTACTCTCCAGTTCATTGGAATCACCCAGGACATCTAACAAAAGGATGATGATGGGCAACACCCATTCCAGAAAAACAGAGTATCTACAACTGTAAGCAAGAGAGTCCCATCCATCTGCCCCATGAGATCTAAGCCCCCTCTCAACCAGAAACAGAGTGGACATCACCATCCCCAAATCCTCAGGATTGAGGAATGACCAAACATAAGGGGCTAATGCAGCTACAGACTAAAGTAGACTTAATATTATTCTAGCAATGGAAAAATGTATATTATTGATACAAAGGCAGTCGCCACCAGAGGTTCTGAGGAGAGGGAGAGGGAAGAATACGTGTAAGATAGGGCATTTTTGGGAATTGGAATTGTCCTGCATGACATTGCAATGACAGATACAGGCAATTATACATTTTATCAAAACCTATAAAATTGTGTGGGGCAAAGTGTAAACTATAATGTAAACTATATCCATGGTGAGTAGCAATGCTTCAATATGTGTTCATCAATTATAACAAATGTACCACACTAATGAAAGATGTTGTTAATTAGGGAAAGTGTGGGAGGGGAAAGCAGTAGGGTACATGGGAATCCCCTTTATTTTTTATGTAACATTTACATAATCTAAAGCTTCTTTAAAAATAAAAAGAGTAAATTATTAAAAAACAAAACAAAAAACAAGTCCATCAAACTCCACACAGGATAAACTCAAAGAGAACCATGCCCAGACAATCTAACTGTCAAATGCCAAGGACAAGAAGAGAGTTTTGAAAGCTACACAGAAAAGCAATGTGTTATGTACAAGAGAGTCCCAACAAGATTAAGTGACATCTTCTCATCAGAAACCATGGAGGCAAGAAGGCAATGGGATGAAATATATAATGTGCTGAAAGAAAATAATTGCCAACAACGAGTTTTACATACAGAAGACCGTCTTTCAAAAATGAGGGAGAGATTAATACATTACCAGATAAACAGAAGCTGAGGGAATTCGTCACAACTACACCTGCCCTACAAGCAGTGCTAAAGGGAGTTCTTCAGACTGAAATGAAAGGACACTAGAGAGTGGACTGAAGTGGCATAAAGAAATAAAGACCTCCAGTAACAGTAACTATATGCATAATGATAAATGCCTATGTATTTGTTGGTATGCAACTCCACTTTTTATTTCTTACAGGTTCTAAGATGCAAATGCATAAAAGTAATGATAAATCTATGGTTTGAGGCATACAATGTATAAAATGTAATTTGTAACAAGTACAATTAAATGGGAATAGAGGAATGGAGTAGTATAGGAAGAGTGTATGTGTATGCTATTGGAGTTAAGTTGGTATCAAACATGATTATTATAGATTTAGGATGTTAAATTTAAGCCCCATGATAACCACAAAGAAAATATATGAAAGCTATATACTGAAAGAAATAAGAAGAGACTCAAAATATTATAATACAAAAAATCAAATAAATATGAAAGTAGGCATTAATGTAAGAATTGAGGGACAAAGACAGTATAAGACTTACACAGACCAAATAACAAAATGGCAAAAAGAAAACCTGCATTATCAATATTTACTTTAAATGTCAATGGACTAACTTGCCAGTCAAAAGGCAGAGATTGGCAAAATGGATTTTAAAAGGTGACCAACGATGTGCTTTATACAAGAGCCTCACCTTAAATTCATATACACAAACAGGTTTAAAGTAAAGGATGGAAAAAAATATCCATGCAAATAGTAACCAAAAGAGCGGGAGTAACTAGTCTAATATTAGATAAAATAGACTTTAAGTCAAAACTGTTATGAAGGACAAAGACTTTAACTATATACTGATAAAGGGGTCAGTTCAAGAAGAAGACATAAATATATATGAATCTAGTAGAAGAACCCCCAAAATATGAAGCAAATATTGATGGGAGAAATAGATCTACATTAATAGTAGGAGCATTCAGTATACCACTTTAATAACAGTTTAATAGAACATTAGATCAATAAGAAAATAGAAAACTTGAATAATTATAAACCAACTAGACCAAACAAATATATAGCACACTTCACCCAACAGCAGTAGAATACACATTCTTGGAACATTCTCCAGGATAGACCATATATTGTCACAAAATAAGTCTAAATAAATTTTTAAAATATTGAAATCATACAATGTATCTTCTCTGACCATGACAGAATGAAGCTGGAAATTAATAACAGAGGGAGAACCGGAAAATTTACAAATATGTGGAAATTAAACAATGCACTCTTAAACAACCAATGGGTCATAGAAGAAAATCATAAGGAAAATTAGACAATATGAGCAGGTAAATGGAAACGAAATCACAACTACCAAATGGGATGCAGCAAACAAAGTGCTAAAAGGGAAATTTATAGCTCTAAATACTTACCTTAAAAAAGAAGAAAGATCAGAGACCTAATCTCACAACTGGAGGAACTAGGAAAATAAGAGCAAACTAAACCCAAAGTAAGCAGAAGGAAGTAACAAAATTTGAGGGGAGATATTTGAAAGAGAATTAAAAAAACAATAGAGCCAATGAAACCCAAGTTGGCTCTTTGGAAAGAACAATAAAACCAACAAACCTTTAGCAAGACTGAGAAAGAAAAAGAGAGGATGCAAAAAAGAGAGGTAGGATGGAAAGCCTACCAAAACAAAAAGGCTTATGAGGACTACTTAGATAACCTAGATGAACTAGACAAATTCCTAGAAACACTGAAACAACTTATACTGATTCAACAAGGAACAGAAGATCCCAACAGGCCAATAGCAAGTAAATACATTGAACAAATAATCAAAAACCTCCCAAAACAGAAAAGCCCAGGACTAGATGACTTCACTGGTAAATTTTATCAAACATTCTGAGAAGAACTAATACCAGTCTTCCTCAAACTCTTTTTAAAAATTGAAGAGGAGTGAACACTTCCTAACTCATTGTATGAGGCCAGCATCACCCAAATACCAAAGTTAGATAAAGATACCACAAGATAAGAAAACTACAGACTAAAATAGCTTCTGAATATATGTGCAAAAATCCTCAATAAAAGACTAGCAAACAGAATCCAACAGCCATTAAAATAAGTATATACCATGATCAAGTGTGATTTATCCCAGGTGTGGTAGTTTGAGGCTTTTATAGACCCCAGAAAATTATTTCCTTAGGGCTAATACATCCCTCTGGGTGTAAACCTATTGTAGATGGGACATTCTTTTGATTAGTTTACTTCAGTAGGGCATGACCCAGGGTGGGTCTTAATCCTCTTACTGGAGTCCTTTAGAAACATGATTAATACAGGGAAAGAAAGCCATAAGACCAGGAAGCTGGGAGACAAAAAGCCAGAGGAAGGCAAAGCTGAAGGCAATAAAACCTGGAAGAGAAGGGAGACCAGCAGATGCAGCCATGTGCCTTGCCGTGTGAGAGAGGAGACCAGGATCACTGGCAGCTGGTCTTTGGGGAGAGAGCATCACCTGATGATGCCTCGATTTGCACATTTTCACAGCCTCAGAACTGTAAGCCTTTAAACAAATAAATCCCATTCTGGTATTTTGTATTTTGGAAAGCCTAGCAGACAAAAACACCAGGTATGCAAGTGTTCAACAAAGGAAAATCAATTAATGTAATTCACCACATTACAAGAACAAAGGGAACCATCACACTTCACCCTGTGGACTCCAAAAAGACATGTTCATTCCATATGCAAAATATATTCATTCCATCACAATATTTCAAAACGTCTTAAATAACTTCAGTAACAATGCTAAGTACAAAACCTCATAAAAATCAGTTATAGGCATGCAATCTGTCTCTAACATCAGGAATGATTTTTTCCAAGTTCTCCGCCACTTTAAGCATAGATCACCCTCCTTCCAGTTTGCAATGACACAGTCATCATTTCTGTCCAAGGCCTCATCAGAAGTATCTTTAGCATCCATATTTTTACCAACAGTCTCTTCACAGCAACCTAGGCCTTTTCTATCAAGCATCTCACAGTTCTTCCAGAATACCCATTTATAAAACTGTTCCAACATTTTTGATATTTGCATAGCAGCACATACCCCACTTTCTTGGAACCCATTTGTCTTAGTTTGCTAAA
This sequence comes from Tolypeutes matacus, assembly GCA_026826555.1. Classification (NCBI taxonomy): domain Eukaryota; kingdom Metazoa; phylum Chordata; class Mammalia; order Cingulata; family Chlamyphoridae; genus Tolypeutes; species Tolypeutes matacus. The sequence goes on from JAKSZT010054335.1 coordinate 21,335,782, forward strand.
ATCTGGTTGAAGCAACATACCAGAAATGGGTTGGCTTTTATCATGGGAATTTATCAGGTTAAAAGGGTACAGTTCTGAGGCCGTGAACGTGTCCAAATCAAGGCATCATCAAGAGATGCTGTCTCGCCAGGTTGCAGCATGTGATCAGCCCCACGGCGCCATTATCCAAAGATGCCTTCTCTCCAAGCTCAGCCGTGGCCATCAGGCACATGGCAGGGCACAATGCCAGCCAGCTCGTCTCTCCCCTCCCTCCGGGCCTTGTCTCTTCAGCTTCCAGCTGCTCCATGGGCCTGGCCTCTCAGGGGCCTCTTTCGTGCCTCTGTGCCCCACTGTTTCCAGCCTCCCTCCTCCAGGACCTCTCCTTCTGCCTCTGAGGCTTTTTTCTGTGTCTGCGGCTTTTTAGTCCTCTGTTTATAGAGGACTCCAGTAAGAGGATTAAGACCCACCCTGAATGTGCCATATGTAATATAATAAAATAATGCAGTATATAAAAATATAAAAAATAAACCACTAGACTGTACAACATAAACAGTAAAACCTAATGTAAACTATGAACTATAGTTAATAGTACAATTATAATATTGTTTCATCCATTTTTACAGAGGTACCACACTGATGCAAAGTGTTAATAATAGGAAAACTGGGGGGGCGGTATATGAGAATTCTGTATTTTCTGCAGGATTTTTCTGTAAACCCACAACCTCTCTAATAAAAATAAATTTAAAATAAAACCTTCACTGCACTTATGGATATAACAAGCAGTTGTATTTTCACCTGTTAGCAAAAGGCTAAATTTATAACTTACAATCCTCACCTGTTATTCTAAAGTTAGAATCATGGGGAATATGGAAAATAGAAAACCAAATTCCAGGGTGGGAATAGAGACAGAAAATTTCTTAATATCAACCAAGTGCCTAGAACTCTTAAGTCACTGAAGGAAGGAAATGTTGAATCACTGAATCCTGCCCATATCTTAAAATTGCAGAAACATAGATGATTCGGGGGCATGAAGGAGCTGTCGAACTGTTAATAAACTGTTAACGAACTACCTTTGGATATGGGAATGCTAAAAAAAGGAACAAAACAATGGCTTCTAATTCTAGATTTATTTCTGGTTACACAACATGTTTATTAGGCATTGAAAAATTCTTGATTTTTATTGGATTTATTCTCTTTTAAAAATCTAATCCCTAATAAACTAATAACATACATGTATCTGTGCATCAGAAAGGACTGGAATCATATGCCCTGAAATAGTAACAGTGATTATCTTGGGATGATGAGGATACAAATAACTTTTACCTTTGCTTATAGGTTTTCTGTAATTCTCTTATAAGCTCAAGCTCAAACTTTTGCCAGCCACCGAAAGATCTCTTTTAGTTTTGGACTCTTATATTTTCTGCTGTCCAAAACCATTCTGAGAAGATCAAGAGACCTAAGTGATGCTTCCCTTCTAGCACCTCAGTGCAAACTGTCACAAGCCTGAGCTAAAGAATTGCCAAGAAACATTCCATTCTTTGAATTAAAAACAGGGACACAATATAATACAGATACATTACATGAAATATGAATACGGGTGAAATTGCATAAATAAGACCATTTATCTTTGAAACTGACCCAAGGTGGGTTAAAACTACAAAATGCTAATATCAGACAAAAAGGAAATATTGTGCAGGGCGGAGAGCAGACACTGAGTGCTGCCCATTGTGTGCTTCCCTTCGTGTGGAGTGTGAGTATAGACCCATTCACAGAGAAGGGATTAGACTGGTGATTGCGTAGGGCTGGGGAATGAATGCTAGGGGTGTGGACTCTTTCTTTTTGGAGTAATGACATTTTTGAGGTGATGAATGTATAACATTGTGATTATGCTAAAGGTCAATGATTGTAGACTTTGGATCGATCATATGGTATGTGAATATATCTCAACAAAACTGCTGAATAAACAAATAATTGTGCAAGAGTAGCCAGAAATAGCAGATATGCACAACAGGGGAAACATAGATTGAGAGGTGAGGAATTTTCTTGTTTGTCTGCTTTTTGTTTATTATTATTATTATTGAAATAATGAAAATGCTTTAATAATGATTGAAGTGATGAACACAGAACTGTGAGATTATACCAAATACCATTGATTGTACACTTTGGATGAACTGTATGCTTTATTAATATGTATCAATAAAATTGACTTGTTAAAAAAAAAAAAAAAACAGGGACTCAAACAGATATTTGGGCACCCATGTTCATAGCAGCATCATTTGCAGTAGACAAAAGGTGGAAGCAACCCAAGTGTCCATCAAGAGATGAGTGGATAACAAAATGTGGTGTATACATACAGTGGAATATTATCCAGCTGTGCAAATGAATGAAGTACTCAGACATGCCACAATGATTGAAGGCATCAAATAAGCCAGACACAAATGGACAAATATTGTATGATTTCACTTACATGAAACATCTAGAATAAGCAAATTCAGAGAAAGAAAGTAGACTAGAGGTTACCAGGGGCCATGGGGGTGGAGAATGGGGAAATATTGCTTAATGGATACAGAGTTCCTGTTTGGGATGATGAAAAAGTTATAGCAATGGAAGATAGTGATGGTAGCACAGCACTGTGAAAGTATTAATGCCAGTGAATTGTACACTTAAGAAATGGTTAAAATGGCACACACACATAAACAAAGAATTGCCCAGAAAGAGTGTCGTGTGTCCATATGGGTTTTGTTTCTTTTCTACCAAAATATCACAGAAGTTTATGTCCGATGTAACAGCAATGTTAAAATTGACAAGTTTAATTCTTAACTGCACAAAGCAGACTTAGCCATTTAAGCATTTTTAAAGGTATTCCCTCCGAAAAACTGAGGGAGCTTTTCCTTTCCACCACCACACACCACGGTTTCCCAATAGTTCTCTTTTTGGAAGACTTTCAGTTGGGAAGTAAACTGCTTTGGGGATATTTCAGAACTTCTTTCCCCAAGAGAAAACTAATCTGGACAAGTCATATTAGTGAATAGATTTATCTGCAATTTATTTTCTTTAGAACCTAAATGCAATCACCATACCGTATAATTTTTACCTCTTCACCCCACAGTTTTAAAAAACTATGAGACTTGAAAAATATGATGGCCATATTCTATGATTTTCCAGTTAACTGAATTATTCATTGTTTTACCTCCAACAAGATAATTTTCATTATGTGTCAAAACTACTAAGTCCATGTGGGACACAAGGTCAGTCTTTACTGACTCAGAGGCATATGAATTAGTGCCAGCTTTTACCTCCCCCACAAGTGGATGGGCAATTAGCCCTTTAAAATATTTACAATTTAAAGCCACTGACTCCATATATATATATATATATATATATAATTATTTTAAAGATTTATTTTATTTATTCATCTCTCCCCTCCCCCGTTGTTTGCACTTGCTCTGTTAGTCTTCTTTGTTTCTTTCTTTCTTTTTTTTTTTTTTAAGATTTTATTTTTATTTATTCATTTATCCCCCCCTTGCTGCTTGTACTCGCTGGGTCAGCTAACCGCGCCGTGCGGGTGGGCTTGCCTTCACCAGGAGGCCCCGGGAACCGAACCCGGGGCCTCCCATA
>JAKSZT010054335.1:21339388-21529001 GCA_026826555.1 Tolypeutes matacus
CATATGGTAAACGGGAGCCCTACTGATTGAGCCACAGCCGCTTCCCTGAGCCCAGTTTTTCATTAGATTCAGCTGACATGCATTAGATTCAGCTGACATGTCTTGATTAAATTACATGTTAAGATTGGGGCTTTGATTCAACTACATCAGTAAGGTGACTCAGGGTTGAGTCCCTGGCCCCTTGGTGGGCTGATATAAATGGACACTCACTCAAGAAGACACATGCAAGAGAAGAGAGCTCTGTCATATTTGATCCTGGGGTCCCAGGGAGAGATGAGTCATTCGCCTGATTGTTTGCAGCTGAAGAGAACAGAGCAGCGAGCACCTGATAAGGCCTGCAAAGAAACAAGCCCTTGCCAGAGACTGATATAGGAAGCCTTGAGAGACCAGGCAGAGATTGCCTGCCATCTTGCTTCAACACGTGGCAACTGACTTTGGTGAGAAAGCAGCCTTGAGATGGACTCTTTAGGGCCTTTTAACTGTAAGCTGTTACCCCAAATAAATACCCTTTACAGAAGCCAGTAGATTCCTGGTACTTTGCATCAGCAGCCCTTTGGCTGCCTAATACAATGAGTATTAGTAGGTTTTATGTAATATTATTCCATCAGTGTTGTTATGCCTATTAATATAACACATGATATACATGTCTTTTCTAATGGATGACTGTAGCAAATATTGTTGGTTGGCTACCCAACATCTATTTCCCTCTTGCTTGCTGGCAGAACCCCGATTTTGTTCACATTATTAAACTCAGGGGCAAGTCCCTTTTTTTCAGTTTAAGCCAGTCATGGTGGTTCTATTCCTGTATCTGGGAGTAGTGTAGAGGTGGGCTTGAGCCCCTATGCTGGCCAGTGAGATAAGAGGGCTGCTGAGAAGCTTTGGGGAAAGACGTTGTTCCGATTAAGAAGATACTCGAAGAAACGGCCACTTCCTGCTTTTGGAGGCTTGTGTATCTGGATGTGATGGCCAGAACTGCTGTGGCAATCATGGAACCACAAAAGAGCTGGCTTAAGGGCAGAGGATGGTAAAAGAGGGAGCTGGAAAAATCCTGGATCCCTCGGATGACACAGCTGAACATCTGTCCCCATCAACTCTCAGTCCACCCTCAATAAAACGTGCCTTATTGTTTAAAGCAACTGAAGTCAGGGATTGTTGTTAATCAGAGCCGATGTCATTAACCTACCGGTGGTCGGTGGTCGTCCTCAGGCCTCACCGAATTCCTCCCTCACCAGGACTCACCGGCCGCAAAGGGGGACAACAAACCCACCTGCACCCCAAATCCCAGGGCGGATGCGCCGGGCGTGCTACCGGGCTCCCAATTCCCGCCAGGTCGCCCCCAGACAAGGTGGGCTGGGCCGGGAGCTGCTGAGGCGGGCGCCCCGGCCGGCCCTGGGTCAGAAGAGCCGGGGTGAGCAGGAGAGCGGGGCTCAGGCGGAGAGCAGGCGCCCCTGCCCGCCCTGCGGGTGCGTAGGCCTGTGGGTGCGCCCCGGGGAGCGCGCGGGCCCGGGCTCGCGCACCTTTGCGCCCCGCCGCCTGGGGTCAGCTCTGCGCCGGGCTTTGCTGCAGAGCTCGAGGGAGATGAAGAGCCGCGGGGGGGGTTCTCCACCCTCCAGCCTTCTCCCTCCTCAGCCACCACGAGCAGCGCCTCAAAAGCCCCGCACCCTGTGGCAGCGGTTCTCCAGGGGTGTTGCCCCCGCCGAATTACAGAGCTAGAAGCTGGCCTCCTGGGGCTTAGCGAGCTCGGCCTGAGCAGCGGGGACCCCACCGCGCCGCTGCCCTGCGGCTGCGCCTCCACGCGGCTCCCGCCCACACCCAGAGCCCGCGGGCGCCTTAGGGCTCACCAGCCACCAGCAGGTCCCCGCCGGGCGGCGCCGGAACCTGGGCGAATGCAAAACCCGGGAAATGACTTGTTTAGAAACGTGTTTCGAGTTCTTTCCCTACCCGGGTCGCCCTGCAGTCTGTATGAGGAATCATCTCTGAATTTTGGGAAGCCACGCGGTTGCACTTTGGGGCTGCGAACGCGTGTATCGCTGGTTTTTTTGTGGAGCTGGAAGGTCTCAGTGTCTTTTTTCAGATACCCCGTTGGGGGCAGGCGCACAGAGTTCACACGGAGGCCGACTGCTGCTTTCTACTGAGCATACAACCGAGAGTCTCGGTCTCCGGTTCCTAAAGCGAGTCCTTGGTTCTACTGGTGTGTATCGCCGAAGATTATTTTACTCTGCATTCTTCACATTATTTTAATCCACGGAAAAGTGAAAGCCTGGCTATCGTTTTTACCTTCCACGGAGAGAAGAAGCATAGGCACTTGAATGGGATGGTCTGAGAGTATTCTCACTGAAGCAGGAAAACCATCAAACACAGGAACTTTGGGACTATTAAAACTGCTTCTCTTTTCCATTCTTCCTGAGCCTTCGGATTCGCTTAAATTAAAACTAGGCCATTTTATACCATCATATAGCATGCAGACCTGTGTGGGAGAGAGTGTGGTCTACAAGGTGAACTGTGGTCCATGCTTAGTGGCAAAGCCCCAGGATGTGTTTATTCCTTGCAGGTGATGTGCCACACTAATGAAAGATGTTTATGTGGGAGGTTGTGGGAGGTGTGGGGAGTGGGGCACATGGGAATCCCTATATTTTTTTGTAACATTTATGTAATCTAAGTATCTTTTAAAAAATAAAAAATAATTTAAAAAAATTTTTTTTTAAGCAAGCAAAGGCAGAAAGGGAGGGGGGGCGCTTTTTTTCATAAAGGAGAACTGCTGGTTTTCTGTGTCCTTTGAATGTGTTCCCTTTGAAAACAACTGAGTTTTCTTATGATCTTAGAAAATTTTGCTAGCGGTTAAGCCTTGTATAGTTTCAGAGCAGCCACATAAATTACTCTCTAAGAAAGCAGAACCTCTGTGACTTTAATACTTTGGTAGAGGAAGAAACAGATAACTTCCTGTTTGAAATGCCTTTTACTGTGGGAGGGGACAAAAAGGTTCTCTTATAGAAATATCAGAGAGGAAAGCATAAATGTCAACAAAATCTACTTCAGCAAAAAAATATCGACCTGCTATGAAATGAATTGCTGACTGTTTAGCGGTATATTTAATTGATAATTACTCTGTATCCATGAGACATCTGCCACTCCTGCATCATTTCGCCTTGGTCAGTTCTAATTGTGCAAAAACAAACATTTCATGGGATCACACGGGCATTAGGCCTCATGCTGGGTGCTTGGGCTACAGAGCCTAAGGAGATGGAGCTTTTGCTCTCAAAGCAACAGGTGAGTAAATAGATTCGCTGTGCCATGTGTTGTTTCCTCCTCCATCAAAAATCACCCATTTGAAAAATACTTTCCCATAGTGTATTGTTTGGGTTTTTAAAAATTTTGTTCATGTCCTTTATCTTGCTAAAATTTTCCCCAGGGATGAACCAAGCCTTCTGGTCTCTGAAACCATGAGCCAATAAATTCCTTTTGTTAAGCTAACCCGTTGTATTTTGTGTATTTGATCCCGGTTGAGCAGCCAGGAAACTAAAACAGATATTTGAGTTGTTATAATAATCATGAATAGAATATCTCATAAGCAAGGACGAGGAATTAAAATTCATTTACTATGGTGTAAATTGTTCTGGATTAGGGAAAAGGCTACAGGAACCTTACTCCTGAAAGAATGGTTCAAAAAATTTGGAGCACTGCAAGTCAGGCCATCAGTCACCAGGGGGCAGGAGAGGCTTTTTTACTCTTGGTCAACCCTATCGTGCAGTTTACGAAGACAGAGCACACTTACTGCCAGCGTTTGTTTGTACCTTGTCCACCTATGAGACTTGCATATTTGTTCCATCATGGTTTATACATACTTCTATCGTGAGTATTGCTTTTTTCCCCTGAACTGTGGGAAAATCTAATTGGCTCTATTCCCTGAAATACACACACACACACACACACACACATACTCAGCATCTGGACCAAGAGAACAGTATTTGTCTGTTTTGCATAACTTGCTCCCACTGCAGCAGCTTAGCCTAGATGTGCATGCCCTCCTGTGGCACCTTTCTACTTCCAAATATTAGGATGTGTTCGGAAGGTGCTTTGGGGTCATAGTGTTCTTGCTTTTACCCCGTATTTCTGGGCTTTAATGATAATGGCATTTCAAAAGAAGGGGTTTGTTCGTCTCATTTTCCAAATAGTCAGTGATCCCATAACACTGATTATTGTCTGCCCCCTCGGAGATCCTGCTTTGGTTGGGGAAGCATCAGCCACGGTCCTGGGAGTAATTAGGACTTATCCTGTAACTAACAGGACAAATGACAAATGTTCAGTCTGCTTCTCTCGTCATCTGGCTAGTGCAGGCGCCTTCGGACTCCTGATAGAGTTATCTTCTAAACACGTAATCTTGGCAAACTCTGCTTGAGACAGTTTCATGTCCTGCCCCGACCGCCTAGCTGCCTATGCAGAGTAGATCTCATGCAAGGGGCTTCACAGCTGGCTGTCCTGCTTTCCCAGTGTCTCACCAGCGCCTCTCCAAGCATCCCGCCTCCCAGCCATGAGGTTGTCTCTTAGTCCTTATTGTTGGGCCTGGTTTAGCCTTGCAGAGGCTCCTGCTGGAAATGCTCTCTCCTCTTCAGCCAGCTTAGATGTCTCCTCCTCAGTAAAGGCCTCTTCCTTTCCCTCTCTGGGCTCCAGTGAGCTATATTTGTCTTCAAATTATTTATTGATAACATTTGTCTCCTCCCTGTAGACTGTCTCGTCTTGTTTTTACTTTTATACTCCTGGGGTTCAACACAGTGTCCTTCACATAGTAGATGTTCAGTAACTGTTTGCTGGGTAAATAAAATCGTGGCTGGATCCATGGCATGGCCTCCTTTTGTCCAGGCCAGGTGTCCTCAGGCAGCAAATGACTCCCATGTTTTAACTGGAGCTTTAAAACTCAGTCTTCTGGAAAGCAATGAACTTGGAAAATACCTAGATGTGAGCAATCATTTTGACTTCATCATGTTCTATTACATAAGACACTTTTGATTTTCACCCCATATTTCATGTAGCATACACCTACTATTGAGACGTTTCATCTAGAACAAGCCTTCAACAAGGAGCCCTAGAGATTATATGGGCTGATTTGATAGCCTTTTTCCTCTTACAATTCCAAAATCTCCTAAACCCCTAAAAAACTAAATTTCTTGATACCGATTTCAGAAGTAGGTCTGAAACAATAACCTAACGTTTAGACTATTCCATCAAAACTTCTAATATAGGAAGTAAAATTATATCATATTGCCTCACACATTTATCCCTGACTGTGCCATTCCCCAACTTAGAGAAAAAAAAATAGATAGCTTTTTAATGTTTTTCCTGTACATAATACACAACCCTTCCTCTCACACCTTTTTTTTTTTTTTTTTTTTTTTACCTTCCGTTTAAAAATAGCAACTACAGCTGCCTGGAGAGACTCTTCAGGGATGTTAAGGCCACTAATCAATTTCACAGCTGGAGGCAAAGCACTTTGCTTGGAAATATTTTTCACATGACATACAAGGTGCTTTGACCTTGTCAGGGTAGCTGGAGGGTTGAGATTAAGAATGGGGGAGGCTGCTGGCCCACCACTGAAACCTGGAAGAAGTGAGGAGGCCACGGGCAGGCAGAACTCCTTTGCTGGTTACCTTTCCCTCCCTTTGCTTACTTTTCCCTGCTGCTTTTCATTGTTCAACAGGAACCTCCAAGAGTTAAACAAAGCCGGAGAACAAGCCCTCCAAGGAGCCTCGGGGAATCCAGAGCTAGGAAGGCTCCTCTGGGAACTGCAGTGGATAAAGAAGAATCCTCTCTTTGAATGGCACTTTTCTCCTGCCCAATAGTTCTGAACCTTTACAGCATGGGAATCACTCAAACTGAGTGATCGCTGGGCTCTGACCCAGGAGTTCTGATTCAGAAGGTCTGGGGTTGAATCTGAGAATTTGCATTTCTAGTAAGTTTCCAGCTGAGGCTGGGTCTACAGGCCCTGAAATCACCTTGAGAATCACAGGTCTTAACTGTCCAATCAATTTGCTTTCTTTCAAGTCCATATTTACTCAGTTTGTCCCTTGTTGTCTTACAAACCTGCTACTTCACTCCCAGCACCTTCCCTTCAAATGTCAATTTTTCTCTAATATGAGGGTGGTAGACTAAGAGCCATATGGTCAAAAAATTTCTCTTTATAATTTTAGAGTAAATGTGTTAGGAGTAAACAGAAAGGACTGTTGTAAAATCATAATTCTAAGAGGTTTCCTTTCTTTACACTGCTTTAGCATAGTTCATTGGTATATAAGTTTCATTAACGCAGTAACCATTTATTAGCACCTGTGTGCCAGTATGTGCTGGGGATATAACATTACCTGCTATCCATGTTCTCTTTTCCCAGATAACCAAGTTAGTTTTAATACAGAGATCAGTTTTCAAATGGAAGCAGCTTTCTTCACTTCCTACCCAGAATAAATCACCCACAATGTTATAGAGTGACTACTCGCAAAGTTAAAAATAATCATAAAAACTTCATCCTTGCTGGAGCTTATACAAGAGAATGTGTTAGGATGAGAATGTGGCTTTGTTCTGGAATCAGGTAGTCCTGGACTTGGGACCTGGGAAACCTGATGAATCCTCCTGGACCTCAGTTGTCTGTGTGAGTATGTGTGTGTTTTAATTATAAATTGGAGATATGTGTAATAAATTTGACCTTATAGAGATGCAATAAATCCACACTTAGGCTGCATTCTAAATAGTCAAGTCACTGAGGCCAAAGCCAAATGGTACCTTGATAACAGGTTTCTGGAATAAAAGAATAAACCTGATATTGTTTTTGAACAGTAATTAACTGCATTGGTTTTCTGTTGCCATAAAAATGTTGTGTAACCAGCAACTACAAAAGTTCAGTGGCTCACAATAACTAACATTTACTTTTTGCCAGTCTATGGGCTGATCTGGGCCAGACCTGGTGGATCTCAGCTGAGTTCGCTGGTGTCTGCTTGCTTGTGTGGCTGCAGTCAGCTGGCAGGTCAGCTGTGAGGGTGGCTAGTCTTGGGTGGCCTCAGCTCAGATAACTTGCCTCTGCTCCACGTGGTCTCTCATGCTCCAGTCAATTAGCTGAACTTGTTCTTATGGTGTGGCAGGATTCTCAGGGTGAGAAGCAGGCAAGGCCTCTTGAGAATTAGGCTCAGAACTGGTATGTGGCTCACTTCTGCTGTATGCTGTCAGCTAAAGCAAATCACAAAGATGCCCCAATTCAAAGAAATCTGTGAAAAGAGACTCTACCTCTTGATAGCAGGAGCTTCAAAGTCACACTGCAAAGGGTATGCATACATAGAGCCATAGAGAATTAGACTGCCGTTTTAGCAATCAACCTAACACATTAACACTCTTTTATTATTAGAGTTTGAGCAGCCATATTTTATAAATTTGATATTATGGAAAAGGAAGAATAATTTGTCCACTGTCAACTGCTAGATTTCTCCTCTGGTAGCTGACTACATATTTCAATACTAAATAGAGCCCCCTTTCAATTGTGGTTGTAGAGAAGTAAGGTATTTAAGAAGCTTGCTTATTATTTTAAAATAAATGAGCTACTTTTCTTCCTTTATCCTTTATTATGTCTGAATCAAAGGTGATTTATCATGGGCATTTTGTAAAATGATTTTGGAGATTTTCCTGCTTGTGAAATTTAAGTAGCTAAGTTAACACGCTGCTTTTAAAGCATCCATCCAAAATTTGAAGTATTTCCAAGTAGTATTCTTCCTTAAGAGGATCATAGCCTAAATAGAATTTTAAAAACAAACAAAAAAATAAACATAGTTCTTAAATGCTATTTTGGTTTTATGTTAAGAATGCTAGTACATCAAAGCAGTTCTACAAAGACTAGATTTAGGATATAACCTATTAATCTTTATTATTCTGTCTTGTATTAGCATTTAAATTTGCATGAACATTTGTTGACTGAGAAAATGATACAGTATGTATCCGAAAGCTAGCATGCTTTCTTTTTTACATAAAATTAGTTTTCACCCTCACCAAACAAATATAGATTTATGTAATAGATATCATATAATAAATACAGATAATATACTTCCACTGACTGATAGAATTCCAGCCTATGAACACATAGAACATGCAAGATTTTCCAAGTTTTGTTCAGAATCCTTACATTCCAAAGGAATACTCTATTTCGATATTAACAACAAATCTACATGTCACACCATGTTTGTATTAGTGATGTGGTTATAATGATAAGATATGATGCTAACCCTTGTAAGCAGCTGACCGTTGATCATTCACAAATTTAGGAATGTTGAGGTACCTTCCAGAATTGAACCACAGGCAAATGGCAGATTTCGGCTGAACACTGAAGGCAAAGCTGAGCCCTGGGCATCACGATCCCAGATGGCTTTTAGAGAATTAAATGAGAGAATATATGTAGAAATGTATGCTATATAGTTTGTCTTCATTAAGTAGAAGATACTATTTTTCACTATTTTTGCTGTTGGTCAGAAGTAGTTATTAACACTGCATAGAATTTTCGCCCCTAATGAAACTTAACTTCTCTATTCAAAGTTAAGATGTACAATTTAATATTGTACAGAGAGCTGTCACCATGCCTGGTTGACTCAATTTGCCAAAGCCTCCATGTTTCAACCTGTTGGGACTCTCATATCATGGCATCAAGGCAATTAATTCACCTGCTTCAAGGATATGTTGCAAATATGATTAAACCTACAACAGGCTCCTAAACTGGATGGAATCTTGGGAATTATTCATGATGTTAAAAACCCAAAACTCTTGATTTTGGATGTAAAGTATAAAATTATCCCAGCCCCTTCCAGGTCTAGAATATTAGAATTCTAAATGGAATTGATATTTCCTCAAATAGATTGGATTTCAGGAGCAAACTCAAAATGTCACTAAATAGATAAGCCTTATTTTGATGACTGAGAAGCATTAGTTCCTAGATATTTAACTTGTGAAGGACAATAATGTTATTACTTTAATATTTGTATTTCAGATTGAAGGTTAAATAGCCTGGCTGCACGTGTTAAACAAAAGCAAATAAATTCGTTGTTCATTCTTCATTTATTCAAGAAGAAACTGTGCTGTCTATAGATGATGCAAATTGGACTCAGCTCTTTCCTTCAGGGGTCCTAGATCCTAGGGGTGCTGACTGGAATAAGGTCACCTAAGGTTTAAAATCACGGTGATCTGATTCCTCCCTGTGCTTGACTCCCAGCCCCTACACCTACCTTCCCCCCCCCCATCGTCAGGCCATAAAACAATATACCTGACATGGGCTTCTCAGATTGACATGCCAGGTAAGCAGAGGATGTAATTTCAGCGGGTAGCCATCCTCTTTTTGATCTTATAAATTATTTTCCCCTATGAACTTAGTACATTTTCTCTGGTACGATGCCAACGACTCTCTTTAAATATAGTGCTCAGGAGACTCTATGTTATGTAATTATTAGATTGTAACACTTGATCTCTTCCATTTAACCCATCCACAGCCACTATTTCACCAGAAGATGGAGTGCAAGAGCCAAAGCCAAGACAATTTTGGAAGTTTATGGCTTTCGTTTCTTTTTCTCTACATTGAAAGGCCTGGAATTTTACTCTTCAGTTTAGCACATAAAGCCCAAAGTTCAGCATCATAATACGTGTAAAGTTAGCCAAGCTGTCAGGACTGGGCTGTTCAAGTAATGTGTTTTAACAAGCATATGATTTAGATTCGGTAATTTGTTGAAAATAGGGAACAAGCATAAATCAATGACTAGCACAAGAGAATGGGTTTCGGTTCTGCTCTACCAAACAGCGTACAATAAGTAACGTTGATGCTTTTGTCTACATGTCTGTGTCTGACAGTCCCAAATCAGAAAGTGCAGAGTTAATCTACTTTTCTGAGCCATTGTGTGGACCTAAAACAGATTGCCCAAAATGTTATCAGTTTGTGAATCTGGTAAAGGGGTATATAGTAGTTGTTTGTATGATTCGTATTCTTGCAAATTTTTCTAAGTTTGAAATCACTTGCAAGTAAAAAGTAACATAAAACGCAGTTTTTATTTTGGTCAATCAGACATGGCATGATTTTATTAGTTGGTAAAAGCAAAAGCCCTTAATCTACTTCTTAGGGGGAAAATACAGTTGAACGTTGGCGTTTGTGGAGATCTACAGACAATCAGGAAATTAAATACAATGAGCATTACTTAAGGGAGGATGAAGATTTGAAACCAGTGCTATATTCCTAGGAATCTTGGATTCTGCACAGAGAGCTGAAGCCATGACGGTCAATGTCAAAATATTTCCATAGCCAGGCAGCATTCACTTACTATTAACAGGGCTGAGGGGAATCTTTTCTGGTCTTCTCTGTTCATCTTTTAGAAATAATCTTCCAGCTTCTTGTGCTTGCTGCCTACTCATGACTCAGCCACAGAAATACCATCCTGTGTTATAACATTCTGCTCCTTGCACCAGGACTCAACAATCAGAGGTGTCTGCTTTCTATATTTGGGAACCTAAATCGATTCCCCACTCTGATTTTACAGTAAACCAAGCCCTGATCTTCAACCTCACCTCCAAGAAAGAAAATAAATAGCAGTGAGCACTGTGCCTTGAGCTGGTTACCTATTTTACATTACATGGAGTCGGGCTTAATCCTCTTCCTATCAAGCAACATATGCGTTATATTTTCCCAAAAATTAGCAGCAACATATAGGTTCAGGAAATGCATGAATGAGTTAAAAAGGAAGTGTTGTGGTGTTTGGGGGGCTTTATTTTTCTTGTTTGTCTGGTTTTTTGGTCTTAGTACCTACTACCCATTCTTTAACTTGGGGATATTGGATGTTTATGTTCATCTGAAATAGTATTATAGTAACTGGAAGTTCAATTGAAGGAGTTCAGCTCACCTTTTCTGTGGTTTTAGCACTCAGTATCGTGACCACTGTATGCAATCCAGTTGGCAAGATTACCTCCAAGTGCAGTAGAGATATTGGTTTTATTGCACTCCATAAATATGATCATTTATTGGTCCCAACATATTTATGTTCCCATTCAGTGCTTACTTAAACTGTCCGATTTGCTTGACCCAGTCTATAAATGTAAATTGCCTACATCTGAAGCTGACTCTGAATGGCTTTGAGTGCACCTGAGTTGGAATTGTATTATTTGTGCAGATCCAGAGCAGGAGTAACGGTAGCCCCCAGCCACAAGCTATGCCTCTGCTCTCCCTTTTCCCCACTCTTGAAAGTACAAAACATGCATATTATTCCAAAACTTTAATTAAAAGATTCATTGGAATTGGTTACCCAGTATCAACAGAGGCAACAATATTGTCCTGTTAAAAAATTTTATTTGCCAGAGAAAGTCAGGAACTTTGGTTAATGGTAAACAAACAACTTGTGTTGTTTTCATTGCGGTAAGCCGAAAAGTTTTACAACGATAGTAAGATTCAAGAATACTAGTAAGGTCTCCCAAGAATTTAGCTAGTCCTGGCCCTGTCTAACAAGTATAGTTATCCTAAGACACCTGCCCTCCACCCCAAGGTTGGCGGTTCTTTAACAAGTTTTTAAGGAAAATAGGGCTCGGATGAATCATGACCTTTCTGTTCATTTACTTCCTCTACCCTGACTAGATAGTACTCTTTAAGTATGACTTTCTGTCATATTTAAATCGACTTCCCCTAGCTTTTCTTCTCAGGGCTGAATGGGAGCTGGCTAAGGCCCTTCCAATATTTCCCTTCACATTTCTAAAGACAGTTTTGAAGCAGCTTCCCCTACCATTTTTTCTTTAGGCATAAGAAATCATCATCCAAGACTTTTCTTTACTTCTCTGTTTTCCATTTTTCTAATATTTTCTTCTGAGCCTCATATCTCCAAAACAAATTGACCCACTTCCAGAAATAAGTAAATAAATATGTGCACTTTAAAAAATCTAACCCCACCAAAATTCCTTTACCAAAAAGGAATTTGGTAATAGAAATTACCAAAAATTGTGTATTTTTTCTTGATAAGACATCTCATTTCATTTGTGTCATATTAGAAACCAGTCATTCAAAATAAAAGCTGGAAAGGAATACTGTGCTAAAATTACTGGGATGACATTCTGTATAGGGTAGAAATTTCTTTTTAGTTTAAGAAATTTTCGACAAATGGATGAATTTACATCATTTTTAGCTTACTTACTGACTTACTCTTTAAGAACAGACTATAATGATATCAAAGAATTTTGCTTCAATCTGGTAGCTATTCAAGTATATTTTGTAACATAAAAACCTAAGAACAACTATATAACCCTTCTTCTAATTAGGTGATGATGGCTAATAAGTTGGAGAACTTCCATATATACTGTTAAACTATATAAGAATTTACAATATTGAGAGAGAAGTGTTTTGGATGCTGTAAGGCTGCGAAATGGTCTGACATATTTAAGTCTTAAGTTAAGGTGTTTTGGGGAAGCTAATATTTTCAGAACATGGAACTCATTAAACGTTTTCCTCCTCATTTGAATACTACACAATGTGTAACATTCTCCCTTTATTCTTTCAGTGGAGACATCTCAAGGAAATGCAGATGTGAGGTGCTATCCATGGACTCTTAAAACAAATAAGAAATTTAATTCAATTGTTTTCTGAGAGATTGACTTCTTGCCAAAGCCAAAGAAAATTGTTTCCTAATCCAAAAGGTACAGGAAAGGTTGAAACCATGAAACCAGGTGGGCTTGGTTTGAACAGGGATAATTACAGCAACTCTGAACTGGTGCTGTGAATTCCATCATTCTGTTCTACTAAAATAAGCAGCACAATGGTTCTTCAATCTTTTTTTCTTTTACCAGGAGACTGGCGAGGCAGCTTTGATAAAGGAAATTCCTGTTTATATGAAGTCTAAATGCCCAGAATAAATGGGACTTTTTTTCCTATATTGTCCTATAAGAACAATGATCTTCATGAAAAAATCCCAAGGAACCTATGATCCAGTAGTGCCTTCTGAATTATTTAATAAAAAACAAGGAATTATGTTCAAGTAATCTGATTTCTTAGCCTAGATGTAAAACAATGTATTTTCATACTACATAATGATCTTAGACATTTCTCCACCTCCTCTGATACTGCAGGAACCAGCCCCATCCCACCCAGAAATTCCTTTCAGTTCCAGGAATCCCCGTGGAGCATCCCCTGGTGTTTCTCAAACTCATCTTCCTGGTGGCCAGGAGGCTGGCACGGTGTCCTTCTCTTGGGCTCGGGCTCACGTGATGCCTCGTCAGAAGATACGGGGATGGGATGAAGGTACAAACCATGCCACTGCCAGCCAGAACCGGCGGTGGCCCCATGGCCGTGCCAGGGGAGCCATCTCCTGCCACCGAGGATTCTGTTGATGACTTACATTTCCATTTCACGTGGGAATGTCCAGGAAACATTTTGTTTGTTTTTCACTTCCTCTTTAATTACAAACCTCTTTCAGCTTCGGCCTCAACCCTACATCCTTGGGGGCCCAGCAGTGGGAGGCCCTGAGGGAAAGGCGTTGTCCTGTCCTAAGAATCACATTCTCACTGACCCATTGTCCAAAGAATTCCCAAGCATCCAGGTCTTTCATCTACTCTCATCCAGACATTTTATATACAAACTGCTGTACTCAAAATAGCTTTACTATATAGGTACATTTATTGATTTCAAATCTCTTGAAATTAGCAATTCAATTCAATATTGATTATTTTTGTGTTGGCGGATAGTACGGCTCATTAAATATTTATTGAATGCATAAACTGAGCCTACTATATATAGATCAAGCACTGTAGGGACTGTACAAGGGTAAGATTTGGTTCTTGCCTTCAAGGAACTGATGATAATCTAGAAGGGGAGGGAGACAAAGGGACAAAAGGAATCATAATCCAAGTCACATCAATTGACTCATGCATTAAAATGCCATGGGGGGCCTGGGGAATTGAACCTGGATATGTGCAATATTCAGCTCTCAGCAGCTTATGCTCTCTTCTCCAGCCATTTTGAATCAACACCAATTCGTCGTATCTTGTTTTACTCTAGAAGGAAGTTTCTCAGACTCTTCCTCGTGCATAGTTCCTGTTGCTTCAGATCATCCCTCTATGGTCCATAGATCAGCTGTGGCCCAAGCTGACTTCCCTCTTAAGACCATAGTAAATGAGGACCTCACTCAGGGAAGTTGTGGTATTAGGAGGGGTTAGGGAATGGGGCAGAGAGAGTTTGCAACAGTTTGTGGGGGGCTTGGAATTATGCTCAGAGGTATCTGACTGTGTCCCAAAGCTCATTAATTGATGATCTCTCTTTACCATTTACAGTCAGAAGAACAGAAGTTCTCTGAAATTGAGGAACCTGTCATGAAACCTTAATGTGACGTCATGGACAGATAACTGGTTTCACAGCTGCAGGCTTGCAGACTCTGCTTATGCCACCCTTTTAGATACGCAGGCATTCTTGGAAAAAGCCAGTGGTGGTTTTCAACTCCATATCTCCAAAAAGAAAATGTAACAATAGTAAACTCAACATAAAAAAAAGCTTCAGTAAAAAAAAATCAGGGGGGAGAGAGAAGAGTATGTCGTGTTTATAAAGTTAAGGGTAGATGAGAAGAGAAAATAAATTTAAAATGCGGATATTACTTTTCTAAGCGTCATCATATTAATTACAAGAAAAGGAAATAAGGAGGATGAAAGATGAAAAAATGAAAAACACCAAGAAATATTTTTTTTCAAATTTTTGTGACCTCAGATGAGGTTGGGTAACCAAATACACAAAAAAATCAAAGAAATGAAAATTGCCATATTTGTTTGGATTTGAGGTCTCATCTGGTAACAGAAACACTTTAACTTAAAAGAACTTCTGGTAAGCCAAATGTGAATTTGCAATACTCTTCCTATTTATGAAAGAGAAGGGGGCAAAAATGAACAGATGTAGTGAAAGCCATTCTTCCTAACAGACTGCTGACTAGTGTACAGATGGTAAGAACCTTCTGCTCTTGCTGAAACTTGCAGAAAAAACACTTTAGGCCTCATAACTTTCAGAACTACCAGCCAAATGAAATATGATTACCTCCATATGATTTGTATCAATTCCAGTTAGCAAAGTTATAAGTAATCATTTCTTTAGTTGTATGACTCTCTGATTGCACCATTGAAGAGCTGTCAGAGTTTGCTTTTAAATAATTGCATTTTATTCACATTTATATGTGAGCACATACTGAAAAGTAAAATAACCTAAAAATATACTTTTGCAGTTAATGTCTGTAGAATTCAACTTTTTAAAAGAGAGGGGGCACTCTCTTTTTTAAATATATTTTGACAGACTGCCTCACATTTAGTTTTGATTATAATAAATTATTATTGCCACTACCTATATGTCATGATTATCAGTTACAGCTTCTCAGAAGAGACTAGTAAAATAGTTTGGCCTGTCAATTAAGGAGAGTGAGGGAATTTCTTTTTTATTTCCTATGCAAGGAACAACACCATCTTCATATCTCCCAGTAACACCTCTCACGGAGAAATTCACTAAGTACTTGTTGACTTATTTCATAGAACTTAAGTAAAACATTCTAGATACACAAAGAAAAAAAATGTCAGAGAGATGGACAAAGGATCTTTGAGCACTGGAGAAATCAACCACCTCATAAAGTAACTGCAAAACAGGCCACTTCTCTTTCAAAATAGAAGCAACTCCATAAACCTATTTTAACTTTTAAGGAATAAAGGGGAAACAGAAAGAAGGTGGGTTTGCCGAAAATGTTACACTTCCAAGTAAGCCATTTGTAGATTCAATTATAGATTATTTGGGAGAAAACTTATTTTATGTAAACTGTGGCACTGCCAGGTCACCTGACCAATTCCAGTGTGAAAACTTTCAACAATTTCTTTCTTCATAAAGTCTGACAAATTATGGGTGGTTTGGAGAAGAGGCTAAATGGATAGAAGAAGAGTTTAGTATAGGTACTGTCTGAAGAAAGTAAAATTCGCTTGTATTAATTTTTTTTCCGAAGCAAAGCAATATAAAGCATTAGTCCTCTGAAACCACCAAAATCAATCCATGCTGCAACTATATATATATATAAAACCATCTGGTGATTTGCATATAATTTGCAATGAATGCTGCAAAGTAATTGTGAGGGAGTGGGTTTTGGAGTCAGGTAGAACTGGGTTCAGTGTGGGCCAAGGGACCCTTTCTGTCTGGATGGACTGGGAAAGTTATCGTCATCAGTAAAATGGGGGTAGTAATTAATCGCCTTCATAGGTTTGCTGTGAGGATGGATGAGATAATGCTTGAAAAACTCTTAGCCCAGTGCCCAGCACTGAGTAAGCCCTCAACAAATATTAGCGAATAGCATCTTCTAAGAAAGTGACTTGATCTGAAAATGATTCTTCTGGTCTACTTTTAAACTATTCCTCTGATGTTTTTCTGCCCCCCCCCACACTACTACCAGCTTATAGGCTTAAAATTGGCCCTGCACATCACCAGTCATAGCTTCCATCATATTTCTATTAGCATTGCTTATTCCTTGCCTTTCTGTCTAGTTTCTATGTTTTATGCCAGAGAGTTCAGGCTCTATTTGAAGGAAATGGCAGTCTGTGTGGTGCATAGCTCGCAGTATCTAACCCAGCATAGCACATTATGAGTGTTTGGTATGTATTTGTGAATGAATAATGCATGGATACTGAAGTTGTGTTAACTTGTTAAGAAAAGGTAAGTAATTGGTGCATTTAAAATGCATAATTTTATGTAGCTGAAAAATAACCCTTAAATGCAAGGAAATAAAGTATAATTCTGGAGTGAGGTTTATGGAAAAAAGTCTTGACTGGGGGCTCAGGAGGGTAAGGTAGGGTGTTTCATTTAATTTGACTTTGTTGGGATGAGCAGAAGAATATCAACAATTGCTGAGTCTTCTCCATTAATCAGGCACATACAAGTGGCCGATGGCTGTTGTTTACAGCAGAGCGTCTCTGCCCTAAAGAAAACTGCCTTGTGGTCTTCAAGAAGTTGAAAATAGTATTACCCTATGCCCCCAAGAATTGAAAGTCGGGAGTCGAACAGATATTTGCACACCAATGTTCATAGCAGCATTACTCACTATGGCCAAAAGGTGGCAGCAACTCAACCGCCCATTAACAGTTGAATGAATATATAAAATGCGGTACCTACATGCAACAGAATAGTAGTCAGCTGTCAAAAAGAATGACGTTCTGGTGCATGCTACAACATGCAGCTGGAAGACATCATGTTGAGTGAAATAAGCCAGACAGAAAAAGACAAATAGTTATGATCTCACTTGCAGGAGATACCTAGAAGAAGCAAATTTCACAGAAACAGATTGTAGACTATAATTTGGGGAAGGGGTTACTGCTTAATGGGTGCAGAATTTCTGTTTGAGGTGATGAAAAAGTTGGGGTAATAGATATTGATGATGGTAGCACAATATTGTAAGTGTAATTAATACTACTGAGTTGTACACTTGAAAGTGGCTAAAATGGGAAATTTTGAGTTTTATAAATATTATTACAATAAAGCTTTTAAAAAAAAAAAAATTGCCTTGTGCTCTTTAGTCATGGATTCAGAAGGAACCTTAGCAGACATGACGTCCCACACTCCACTTTACAGATGAAGAAACTGGGATCAGTAAAGTGCAATGATTCTTTTCTGGTAGGTTGGGTCTAGAATTCAGTTCTCTTGACTTCCTCACTGGTGTTGGAAAGGGCACTGGTTCCTTTAAAAATAATCTCTGCTGCTTTAATAGCATCAACACCTGTTGTTTCAGCTTCCTCAGGAGAGAGGCTATTAATTTCTCCTTCATCAAAGCTGAGTTGCTGATCTGTCTGAATCTTGTTTTCCTCCTGACTGCAGCTGTCTACACCACTGAGGCCAAATGCTGGACGGAGGCACCGTTTTGCCGGGCTCCTATAAATTGCCATGCCCAAATAGAGAAGAAGGTGGAGGTGAAGGCGAAGGTGAAGAAGGAGGAAAAGGACACAAATCGTCCAAATGGTGATGCCTTTGCTGAGCCCTCTTCATTTCTTCTGGTCACAGAAGCCTAAGCTCCCACCGGGCGCAGCACCGGGAGTGTGAGAACTGCCCAGACGGCCGCGTTCTTTCTCCGCTGGGCCTGGGACCAGCTGTGGCCTGGGCAGCAGCTGCGGAAAGCCCAGGGAAGACAGTTAAGCTGAGTCACAGCTTCTTTATCTGTAAAGTGGAAAGAAACTTTAATCCCTCCTTGGAAAGTGTTGAGCATCAAACCTAATTCTGAAAGCCAAAGGTATCCCATAAGCAACTTTAGCTCGTGTGCCCCATCGCCATGAGTTCCATGGTGTGAGCAGAGCCGAGCAAAGGCTTGGAGCTGCTTTTGCGTCCACGCCTAGTGTAACCTGCGGTGTCCAGGTGGGGGACTTCTGGCATCTCCCGCTTCCGAGGGGAGGGGGGCGGGCCGCGGGCACGCATGCGCGCCGAGGGAGGGGTAGGGGGAGCCCGCGGCTTATAATAAGCGCCCCGCGCGGCGGCGGCCTTGGCAGCGGCGAGAGGAGCGCGAGGCTGCCCTGGCGCGGGGCGAGGCGTGCGGGCAGCTGCTGCGCGGAGTTTCTGGGGCGCCCGGAGGACTGAACCTTCCGTGGAGGCTCCCGCCCGCGCGCGGCTCCCCAGGGCCGGGAGCGAGGAGCGGAGGCCGAGCCGGACCCAGGCTGCGCGGCGCCCGCGCACAGGACCCGGGGACGACGAGGGGGAGCCCGGGGCGAGCCGCCGCGCCTGGACGCGCGCCCAGCGGCAGCCGCCTCCAGCGGGGCCGGGAGCCGAGCCCCTTGGCCAGCGTCCTGGGCGCTTCCGGAGCGAGGGCGGCGTCTGCCCGCGTGGGGAGCGGCTGGGATCGGGCTCGGCGGCGGCGCCGAGAGGACTCCGGCGTGTCGCCGAGGGGCTGGCCGCGCTGGCGGCCGGCCGCAGCCATGTGGACAAAGTTTGCAGCGCTGGAGGCTGAGCGGGGCGGCCCGCTGCACTTGCTGCCCCGAGCTCTGCGCGCGCTGCCCGCCTCCCTCGCCCCTCCTCGCCGCCCGCGAGCGGAATAAAGTGCCCGGGACCCCGAGACTCCCAGCCTCGAGGCTGCGACGTGGCCCTGGTCCTCGGGCGCTGTGCCCAGCGGTCTTCCAGGCTCGCCGGGCGGCCCCTCGGGGATGCACTCGGAGGGTCCGGTGGGAGGTGACGCCGCCAGGCACCCGGAGCTGCAGCAGCGAGGGCCGCCTCTCCAAGCCGCCGCGTGCCCCGAGGGCCGGCCCACCGGCTGAGTGCGAGCATGGCTTAGGCGCCCCCCGCCCGGGCTGCCCAGCCGCGTGGGTCCGACCCAGGCGAGTGGTCCCGGCCGCAGCACCCCGGGCCCGGGAGTCGCCAGAGACAGGACTTGGCGGAGCCCGCTCGCGCCCGCTGGAGACGCGCCGCCCTCGCCCAGGGTGGTGCCATGTGGGGCGGCCGCCGCTCGGCCGCCGCCCCCTCCGGGAACCGACACGCGGCTTCGCTGCTGCAGCTGCTGCTGGCGGCGCTGGTGGCGGCGGGCGCGCGGGCCAGCGGCGAGTACTGCCACGGCTGGCTGGACGCGCAGGGCGTCTGGCGCCTCGGCTTCCAGTGCCCTGAGCGCTTCGACGGCGGCGACGCCACCATCTGCTGCGGCAGCTGCGCCTTGCGCTACTGCTGCTCCAGCGCCGAGGCGCGCCTGGACCAGGGCGGCTGCGACAACGACCGCCAGCAGGGCGTCGGCGAGCCGGGCCGGCCGGACAAAGAGGGCCCCGACGGCGCGGCAGGTAGGGCGGGGCGCGGGCCGAGAACCACGGTCCCTGTCGTGACCACGGACCTGGGAGCCCCGAGTGGGGAAGGCGTCACCAGCGCTGAGCTCTCGGCAAGGGGTTTCGGACCAGGAGGCGAGGCTACCTTCTGGCCCACCAGTTAATTTGTGGGAAGTGGGGCCTCCATTCACCGTCCAGGGCCTCAGTTTAGACATCTGTCAGCCCCACGCACCTAAGGCAGTGTGGGCCGCAAACAGCAGCCACAGCCCTCTGTTCAGAGGCCACTCTGGCCCCTCCCGTGTCTCTCCACCTCCAGAGGTCCAAGTACTAAGGGATTAATGTGTTCCGGGTCCCCGAAGAAGCCGCGAAAACCTGCCCCCTTCTGAGGGGACCTGACAGGAGCACCTCTTGAAGTGTCCTGGGCAGGCAGGCAGCCCCTCAGGGCTTCCCGCAGGTGCACTTGATCAGACCCCGGGGGCTTCTAAGTCTCCTGGTGTGGGCCAAGCCTCCGGTTTCTGGACCGTTCTTGGCACGTCAGATTTGTTAGTTTTGACTTCAGCCACTTTCCTCTTGTGGCTTTGTTTTTTTGTATTTTAATTATTTTGTTTTTCGAATTGCCCAAGCCAAAGTTGGAACATAACCAAATCCTTGAAAGACTGATGGCTGCTACATCGCCCATTCGTCAGAAACCTTCCAGAATGATCCCTTGTAGGGTGTAAAGTTTGTGGGAGGAAGAGGATTTAGTTCTGGGGTGGGGTAACCTGTCACTGAGGGGGGGGCGTCTCCTCTGTTTTCTGGGAGGTTTAGTTGGGGAACTTGTCACCAGCATCCTGAGCCCCAGGATTGTGCCACCTGAGCATCTGGCCCTGCCTGGCCTCCTGTTGTTACAGAGCTGTCCCCTGGGACCTGGTAAGGGGCAGCTCTTTTCAGTGCAGTTTCCTTAACAGTCGGGCATTTTATTAACACGCTGCTCCTATTGTGCTGTTGCCTTGAATCTGAGGAGAGGAGAACGGAGGGTAATTCCAGAAAAGGTGCCATCTTAAAAGGCAGGCTCAGCATTGCAGTGTGTATGGCCTGGAGAAAGCAGTCAAAGCTGCCTGGCTAAGTGATGCCCCTGGAAGCCGGGCGCCTTGACACTCTTTGGGCAAATCTGAAGGCGGCAGAAGGTCTCCTGACGCCCCCATGGGTTGCGCCTGTGTGCATTCTTCATTCTACTTTTAACCCTTTTTTCCTAAAAATTCTGTTGCTCCCAATTCTTTTCTGCAGTAAAGTACAGCATGCCTAATTAAGTAGTGTGAGGGCTTGTAGCAGCAGTGCATTTTTTACCTCTAGTTATTTACGCTTCCAATTAAAAATCCTTGAAAGAGAAGTTATTCCCGCCACCACCAAAAAAAAAAAAACACAACTGAAAAAAACTGGTTTCAGCTAGTTTTTGCTGTAATGTTTGGGGTATTTTTTTTCCCTTGTTTTACTATTATTTGTTTGACTCTTGATAACTTATCGCAGGCCAGCATCTTAATTTAGAGAATGAAGTATTTATAGCGTACAATGGAAAAAGCCCAGTACTCCGTAGTTAGCCTGGAGTGATAGTTTCTTTAGAACAGATGCACTCTAGGAAGGTCAGCTGTGCTGCAAACTCTATAGTACAAGTGTTTCTACCTGTTTAAGGGGCACCATGTATAGTAATTGTTTTGTTGAGCAATGAAACCCAAGGGAATCTTCAACTATCACCTTTGGGTCAATACTTAGAAAGTACTTGTTATTTATGAGGCATTAGTTCTTCACAATTCCATGTGGTACTCTGTTCTAAAAAGCACTGATTCCAGGAATACCAGAACAATCAAAAGGAGCTTAATTAGCAGTCCACGCCTCTCCTGGACTGCCAAATGACAGTTCAAGTATCTGACCCGCCAAGCAAAGGACCACCCTGTAATGAGTCTGTGCCAGTGCCATGCTTTGCCATAAAGCCCAGCTACTGGCCTCCTGTATTTTGCAATCAAATAGTCAAGGAGGTCAGGCAGGAAAATACCAAAAAAGCCCCGAGGTTCTCAGTAACAGGGTAGAATTCCACAGAAATGGTAAAAAGGCACCCTGAAGCCTCCTTTCTCCTCATCGGCCCCATCAGCCTGTTTGTCCAGCTTCTGAAAGCCTTGTGGTGCCATCCACCTGGCCT
The DNA here is from genome assembly GCA_026826555.1 of Tolypeutes matacus. Classification (NCBI taxonomy): domain Eukaryota; kingdom Metazoa; phylum Chordata; class Mammalia; order Cingulata; family Chlamyphoridae; genus Tolypeutes; species Tolypeutes matacus. Next base: position 21,361,320 of record JAKSZT010054335.1, read on the forward strand.
ACAAAAAATTTTTTTTAAGTAAAATAATTTAAAAGTAGAACCTCTACTGTTTTTACTAGTAAATGGTGTTTCTTTTTTTTCCCAAGATAACCCTCATATACTATGTATGGTCATTGTTTTATGCTCAACAGGTTCTCCCTATAGTTCTTCACAGAGAATCCAGTATCTTAACCTTGGGCTCCATCACGTACCCTCAACCTACCTGGGTGCTTCTTGGCTCACCTTGCAGGGCTCTCCTTCCTTGAACAAATGTCTCATTGCTCCCGATACTTGTTGTCCAGTACACATGGTTTCATGCTGGTCCACTGTCCCGGAATAACTTAGGTTGCTTCACCTGTCCACTGTCCGGTGCCCGTGCTGGGCTTACCAGCCAAGGACCCCATGCCAGCTAGGTAAGAGCGCTGGGGTCTTTTTAGCCTACTTTGACCTGTACCTCACAGACTCTTCAAAACGGTACTGGATAGAGGCTGCCCTAAATTTTTTATTTGCCTACCTTTGCAAAAAGAACTTTCTAAGAAATGGTTTAAGGAATTTACAAAGAAGATAAATAACTTTCTGGAAAAACCAGAAAGAGTTTTAAATACTCAGCCCATTGTTACTCTGCGGATCCTACAACTACAGTTGATTATCAGTATTTGTGGCGGTTTTATTCTTTAAAGCTCCTGGGAACGCTCAGTTAGCACATTAGTCCCCTGGTCACAAAGTATTGTCAGCCCATCAATACATAACCTTGTTTCTGCGTGTTTCTGTTCAAAGACATCTTATTTAAACCACATTGTCGACCCATTAACGTTGAACTCACCACCAGTAGCACTTTAACTCAAGCCTGGACGAAGCTTATCTAACACGTTTTCTGGGTCAGGCACATCACAGCCTTCATACACTCAGCACTTCAGCATTACTTTTGAGGACCATTTAAATAGTAAAATCACCAAAAAAAGCACAAAAATGCAAAAAACAGCACTAAATAGATGACGAAAAGGACACGTATTTGCAGTATGAGAGCTAACGCAAGAAGACGGTGTCACCTGGGAATGAGCACATTGGGCAGTTCAGGTTTTTTGCTGCTTTGCACGTGCACTGCGAAAGCACCACGTGCTGCTATTAGGCTTACAAAGGCATTTAAGCGGGTAGGCAAATTCACAGATACGGAATCCACAACTAAGGTGGTTCGGTTCTGTTAGGACAGGCTTATGTCTGGGCAGTTGGGGTATGGTAGGAATTTTAGAGCCATAACAATTTAAAACATCAAATCCGTCTTTCTGCTGTGTTGCACATTTGCCTATGCCAGTGTTGCATTGGTGAGTCTCACTGTAAATATTAGTCGTTTAGCCTTGGGGGGCAATCTGCCATGCCAAGCGCTTGATGACGATGGAGCATCTTGTGAACACACTGGGCCAGCCGAGCTCCTTCAACTTGGGACGCGTGGTGCCCCGTGGGAGGACCTCTCCACTGCCAGGTGCAGATCTCTAGTGCGTTCTTGCAGGAAACTAATTTTGCATCTCTGTTCTTTCCTGCAGTGCCCATCTACGTCCCGTTCCTCATCGTGGGGTCAGTGTTTGTGGCTTTCATCATCTTGGGCTCCCTTGTGGCAGCCTGCTGCTGCCGGTGCCTCCGGCCCAAGCAGGAGCCGCAGCAGAGCCGAGCGCCGGGTGGGAACCGCCTGATGGAGACCATCCCCATGATCCCCAGCGCCAGCACTTCCCGAGGCTCCTCCTCGCGCCAGTCCAGCACAGCCGCCAGCTCCAGCTCCAGCGCCAACTCGGGTGCCCGGGCCCCGCCGACGAGGTCACAGACCAACTGCTGCTTGCCCGAGGGGACCATGAACAACGTGTATGTCAACATGCCCACGAACTTCTCCGTGCTGAACTGCCAGCAGGCTACCCAAATCGTGCCACACCAAGGACAGTACCTGCACCCCCCCTACGTGGGGTACACGGTGCCCCATGACTCTGTGCCTCTGACGCCTGTGCCCCCATTCATGGACGGCCTGCAGGCGGGCTACAGGCAGATCCAGCCCCCCTTCCCCCACACGAACAGTGAGCAGAAGATGTACCCAGCCGTGACCGTTTAACTCCCAGGCCCCTGGCTGGGGTCCCTGTGCAGGACGAGAAGAAACACAGTGAAGCCATGCACGGTCAGCTCGAGAGGAAGTCTCAGGGGGCGAGTCCGTGCATGTTGGCGTGTTTATGGTGCAGATCTTTTGGAGGGGTTCATTTGCCCCCAGACTGTATGGAAACGTCTCTGCATTAGCGTTTCCGGATATGTTTCATCCCAGTGCATTAAGATGGAAAAGAGGGTTAGCTGGAGATGCCCGTGCTGTTACCAATGGTTGTGCAACAAATACCTGAGCCCTTAAGTGCCCTTGAGGTACAGTTATCAAAAGGATTTTGTAAATGATAGATGAAGGGTTTTTATTATACCATTAATATTATTATTATCATTATTTCTCTTGTTTTGAACTCTACACGATCAGAATGCCTGTTACCGCCCTTTTACTTGGGCCATTTTTTATAAACGCCCAGGGTTGAGAGGAAGACATAAATAACACAATTAATAGAAAAGGAAACACATCTGAACTCTGAAATAAATCATTGATCTCAGTACTTGACAGGCACATCTTAATTTCAGTGTAAAAGGGTATATATATTTTGTCTGTTTTGTGATTGTGGGTTTTTTTGCTTTTGTTTTTGCTTTTTTTACTTTGTGTAGAGATCTTATTACAAAGTGATTTTCTACATTGAAAGAGACTGATAGAAATTGTATAGTTACTTAACTAATGATGACACTTCAGAACTCTGGGATTATTTTTAATCTTGAAGTTTAGTGGGTGGTGTAGTAATAAAACCATCCCATTCTTGATTGTATCTCTTAATTTTCTGACATTACAGGTGACATCTGCAAAGATGTAATGAGATGTTTTTAAATCATCAACTATCAACAGCTACTTTTCCATGTTACTTTTTTTTTTCCTGAGGTACCAGGGCTGAGGATTGAACTTGGGACCTCGTATGTGGGAAGCCAGCGCTCAACCACTGAGCCACATCGGCTCCCCTGAGTTGGTTTCTTTGTTTGCTTGCTTGTTGCTTAATTTTTTGTTTTTCAGGAGGCACTGGGAACCAAACCCGGCACCTCCCATCTGGGAAGCAGGTGCTCAACCTCTTGAGCCACATCCGCTCCCCCATGTTACTTTCAGTTTGCCGCGTGGTATGGCTTGGCCCATTGTTTGGCCAGACTATCAGATTGTAATGTCTCTACAGTGCTGAGGGCCGAGAAATACGGGAGTTATAATTGAAGGTCAGTATTTCTGCCTAGATCTGATAAAACATTTTCTTATTTTACGCATCAAAAATTCAAAGCAATGTTTTACAAAGACCTCTTCAGTCGTAACCCAAGATTTGGGATGAAATTTAAACCACAGATACAAATTTACTCTGGAAATCATAAGGCTTTTTCTATTCTCGTTATCAAAATGGCTTATTTTTCAGGCAATAGGAACTATTAAATCGGGAGGAAAGCTTTTCAAAGAAATATTGCCGTTCTTCCACCGCAGAGCCAGGTCTTTCTTGTTTTCCTCTCACAGTCCCTCAACATGCACTGTATTCATTGCCAATGTTCTGACTTAGAAATTCAGGTGAATTTATTTGTGTATTGTTTACTTTTTTAAAAAAAAGTTTACACGTGTGCGAGTAAATTTCCAACTGCTAGCAAAACCAAGATTTGTAATTAAGCAAACTTTTATGTGGTCTTTTCACATTTATCTCTCTCTCTATATATATATATATATATCATGACTGAATATTGTAAAACCATTGTTGGCAATGGGTATCAACAAAGATAACTCATTCAATTTTTTTTAATAACCAAAGGCAGGGGAATATCATTTTTCTTATTAATAAATATTTTATGGTGTGAATTCCTCGGGGAGTTGGTTTTTTTCTTTCTACTTGGTATTTTTTCAGATGGTTTGTTAAACTTGTTAGAATAAAATTGGTAAAAATCCTAAGTATTGCTTTCTAGAACCAATAACCTACTTTTTAAAAAGGGTATATACCCATTCTATGAGTCGAGCGTTATTTTACATATTCCATGGGAAATGTTGACAGCACAAAAGAGACAGTCCTTTGGAGATCATTAAAATGATGAGGCCAACGTGTGCCCTAGATTGTCTTCTAAGGAGGATTCCAGCTTACCTAAGGACATAAAATCTCTAGAAACTTGGAGCTGAGAGGGAGCTTAGACCCTACCTAACCCAGGACTTGGCAAACTTTTTTCAGTAAAGTGCCAGATAATAAAATATTTTAGGCTTTGGGGGCCACAGGTCTCTGTTGGAATTACTCAATGATCGCCGTAACAGCTCAAAAGCAGCCATAGGTTATTTGTAAGTGAATGAGTGTGGCCGTGTTCCAGTAAAGCCTTACACGGATTATAAAAGTTAGAGTCACTAAGGCATGATGTGCACTCAGGAGAAATATTTTAAAGTCTGTTGGTGTAAAAAATGGAGCATGTAGAGAGGGAAAAAAAGTTTGCTGCTGCACAATTCCTTCCGTATCTAAACTTTCAGAGTTAGTTCATGGTAGTTCCAGGAGAATGCTTTATTTGCGGCTGTACCTAGTGCATCCCTGAATGTAGGAGAGAAAGTCCAGAACCTTTGATTCCAAGGAAGAAATGAACCAGCTCTTTGTTTCCATCTAAGAGCCAAGAAACTGCATCTCCTATCATTTCTGCAACCAGAAAAGTTAAAATTTAACAAAAGTATCAACATCACAAGTGGTGAGATACTGTTAAGAAAAATGCATTTTGGCTTAGCATATTTACCCTGCCACACTCACCTTCAAGCTAGCCTTCCGCTTCTGATAGTTTAAGCTCCTAGAGAGATGCCTGACTAATAGAATATTCCTACTAGTAAATGTATCTTGAGCTCATTCTTTCATAATAATGCACTTCAATTGCCTGCATCCCGGAACCCATATTTTCTCCTTGTTTTGTTACAAATTAGGATTTTAACTTCCTTCAGAAGCACTGCCTAAAGACACCACAAAGATAATGAACTTGGCGAGGGGAGCGTTCACAAACGCATTGGCCAAGGGCAGAAAAGTTTAAGTGCTGCTAAGGTTGGGATCTGAAAGAGTTTGGGTAATAAGCTTTCCTTTCTCTCTGCCCTACCAGGTAATGGCACTGTCAGGGCCATGGTCTGTTTCCTGCACATTTGCAGTGGTCTTTTGCGTGTCATTTGAGTCTCCCCAGCACACGGATCCTCAGCAACCCTTAAAAATTGATTTGCAGATGGGGCTGTCTTTCAGTTGCTCACACTTCCTATATGCTTGAAAAGGAGTAAGTTCTTTTCCTTTTAACATGTTTTAGAATTGAGCTTGTTCATTAATGGAAACTGGTCTTCCTGTAGTCAGTCTGAAGTGACTCATTTGAATGCATGATGTGCCCTGTGTGCAGGTGCGCCGTCAGGCCCCGCGAGCCACGCAGCAAGATGATGACATAAAAGGAGAGTGACACAAGGGAGAGCCAAGACGAGACGCACCGAAAAACCAGGAACTAAGGTGGCGCAGGCAGCAGGACGCCTCTCTCCCACATCGGAGGTTCCGAGGATCGAATCCCAGTGAAGACAGGAGGAGAAGGATGAGAAGAGAGGGCAGGAAGCAGACACAGAGAATTGCCCAGCAAGTGGACACAAAAACAGCAAAAATGGAGGGTGGTGGTGGTAAAAATGGATAAAAGTAAATAAATAAATAAATTTAAAAATCCTTAAAAAAAAAGTATAGGGGAGGAAGATAGGAGCTATAGTTAGTAATAATACTTTGATGATGCTCTTTCATAATTTGTTAACAAATATTTCACATCAATGCCAAGTATTTGTGGTGGGGTGACGTGTGGGAGCCCTGTAGGATGTTATGCATGTTTGTTTTGTAAGTTCACGATGTTTACTGAACACTTGTTGCTTGTGTATGTTCATGTATGAATGATATACTTCAATAAGTTGTTTTAAAAAAAAAAAAAAAAGAATGCATTATGTGTGTTTTACTTCTCCGTCCAGTGCAGAGTTCTGCTCATGGCAAGTGCCCAGGGGAGCAGGCCGGAATCTGTGGCAAGGGGTCCTGATGGGCAGAGAGGGAAATGAGCTTTAAGGAGAGACACTGTCAGTCATGGAGATAGCAAGCCAGAGTAGCGGGCCCCTCTGCTGAAGTGACTGAGGTACCGCTAAGTAAATAATGTGTCTGCAGTAATGGCCAAATACTCTTCTTGGATTTTTGTTTTTTAATGTGGACACTTCCCCATTTTACTTATTTCTCATGCCTCTTGAGCAAAAGTCAAAGCAACATGTCTGAGGAAGCTGTGAACTCTCACAACAGGGTTTATCTTGAGCAGAGACATCCAAGGTGGCAGTAGCTTTTATAAAAGCTGGGAGGTGTGCCCAGAGAAGGAACAGAGTGCCTACAAGGGGGTCTGCTCCTGGCCTTTGGGGAAGGTAGAGCTTTGTGCTCTTAGCACCCCCTTCATTCTTTTCCTTTATGGCTTTGGGCTTTATGTCTTTAGGGTTTTAAGCCATGCTTAGAAAGTTTCTCCCCATTCCAAGGTTATACTGATTTCAATTTTTCTATCTAAGCACATGTGCCTCTCTTGTTCATTGCAGTATCGTCAGCATTTAGTGAAGGGCCTGGCATAAGTTAGGCACTTAATAAATTTGTTTTGAATGAATGGAAAAAAGGGGGGGGGGCAGCCGAGACATTGCAAGGAGATGTAAAGCACGCATGCCCATGAGAACCCACTCTTCACCAGTCAACTCTAATCCTCCTTGTCTTCTACTTGCTTAGACGGTAGAGCCGTAAGGCTATTTCCATGCTGCCACCTTCTCTTTCTCTCCCCTTCTTCCTGCACCCCCCACCCCTTGTTAAAGCTGGAGATGGGCTGTTTTCATTCAATCCGCTCATCCAAAAATACCGATAAAGAAAACTTCTTTGCCCCCTGAATTTGCTTCTTAATTAATTGAAAACATAAATGTCGCTGTGATTCAAGTGCTCTGAAGAGGCTAAAATTAAGCTTTCCTGAAAACTACAGCAATAGAGAAGATAAAAATATGTTTCAGGGCGTTGCTTTTCATTGGCTTTCTCTACGTTGCTGTCTGTTTTTCGGTATCAGACAAAAACGGAACACTGAAACTCTAGAGGAACAGTCACTCCTGTTGAAAATGTTAGGTATTTTGGATGTTAACTATAACCCCACACTGCCATGACAGAATAACTCAGGGATAAAATGACAAGGCTTGGTGTAGGGATTGGGCTGTGAATCTCCGTTTGCTTTTCATAGTTTAAATCATCAGAATGCCTTCAGCATTTAAACCCAGAAATGAAGGACCTTGTTCAAACCAAGAACAAGAAATTAAAAATCAATCCTTTTTGGAAACTTCTAAATGAGAGACAATAAAATGGGTAAAAAGTGTATGGTGGCAGCCTTAAGACAGAATTTTAAACACAAACTTGCATCTTAATCTAGATGGGTCTTGAAGTGTAGGCCTTTCCATTTACAAAAATCATAGGTCACACAAGTAATTATTTACTCACTAGGCCTAACAGCTGCAGACGACTGCCATCTGTAACGTGTATAAAATCACCACATATGTGTATACATACATGTGCTTAAGGACCACAGGAAAATTTAAAACAGAAAGAACTTATTATATGAGGCTATCTCGTCCAAGGACTCTGTTCTCAATTCTCGTCTGGTTTTTTAAAGCTGCAGTTTGTTTGCAATCCTCAGCTTTACTTGTTTCAGTTGTAGGTGGGTCTATTGAGCCTGTCCTGGAGTTGGATGGACCCAGTTAGAACCCATTTCTACCCCTTCCGGTGTGGCCTTGGATGGAGCTTAATGTATCTGAGCTTCAAGATCCACTCCTAGTTTGGTGTGGTACCAGTGGCATCTAAAATATTTTTATAATTAACATACAATATAACCTCCTTTCAGATATATATAAATACATACTTTTTAGCTGTCCAGTATAGATTGTGACAGTGTTAATTTGGTGACTCCCAAAAAGAGATTATGTTTTTGAACTAATCCATTGCTGTGAGAGTGAGACCCTTTGCTTGCATTAGATTCTGTTAAGGAACCTTGATTAGATCACCTGATTAGATCCTTTTTCATTTGAGTCAGTGAGGCATGACTCAGGTGGGGTCTCCAGCCTTTTGCTGGGCCTTATATAAACAGAGACACAGAGGAAGAGACAGACATAGAAGAAAAGAAGCTGCCATTTTGATCCTGCCACATGAGAGAAAGGAGAGAGTAGAGAGAGAGAAGGGACTCCAGGTTTGCCTACAGCTGCAGAAAGGCAGAGAAGCCCTGAGAGGCTGAGAGAGGTCCCAGAGTCTGGAATCAGCAATGCACAGAGGCACGGAAAGAGGACCTGAGGGACTGGGTCCACGGAGCAGCTCAAGGCTGGAGATCACCAGTAGCTGACTTGGTGAGAAAGCATCTCTGATGCTGTCATGATTTGGATATTTCATGGCCTTGGAACTGTAAGCTTTTACCCCAAATAAAATTCCCATTATAAAAGCCAACCCATTTCTGGTACTTTGCATAGGCAGCCCTTTGGCAAACGAATACATAGATAAATGCATATATATTTATACCGACAAATAAAATACATCAAATATATAGAGATCCTGATGACAGAACCAGCATAGGAGATTTTTCTTCTTTTTGTTTCATTAACTAATCAATGTATTTTGTCTGAGTTAGTCTAAATGTCTTGTGATTTTAGGCTGCCTAGGAGACTTTGTATGGAATTAGCTTCCTTGGGCCCTTGGACGCTTACCACTCTTTGTAATATCCAGTGTCCTTGCCTTATTTCTCTGCTCCGTTGCTTTGTGCATTCACATAACCTTTATTACCCTGTATCTCCATCAGGCTGGCTACTTCTACCCTGCCATTTGGCATCTTTCTGAACCAGCCAGGGTTCAGCCAAAAAAATAGAGACCACACCAGTTATTTTATTTTATTTTATTTTAATTCTATTAAACTATAACCCACAGAGTAGAGGTCACAATTCTTAAGTGTACAGTTTGATAAAACCATCACCCAGATCAAGAGATAGAAAAAAATCCAGTTGATTCCTCCCTTCAAAGGTAAGAGCTTTTCTGATTTGTTTTGCTTGGTTTCGAACCCCATATGAATGGAATCATGCATTACGTACCATTTTGAATCTGGCTTCTTTCAGTCAGTATCCTGAGTGGAGCAGTATTTTCTCCCTTTGTATTGCTGGGAAGTGTTCTGTCGTGTGAATGTATCATAGTTATTTATCCATTCTACTGCAGATGGACATTTGGGTGGTTTTCAGCTTTGAGCTGTTGGGAATAACACTATTAGGAACATCTTAAAAGATGTCTTTTGGTGAACACGAGCACTCACTGTTCTTGGGTATTTAACCAGGAGTGGAATTTGGCACACCAAAGGCTATCTAGATATTTGGCTGAGGACATTGAGCCGTAGTCACACCAGTTATTGTAACCGAGAGAATTTGTATGAGGAACTGGTTAAACAGTGTTGAAGAACTGACACAGCCAAAGGGGAAGAGGAGGTAACACAGAGTCAACAGTCGGAAGCAGCTCCCACCCCAGGGCCTGGGAACAAAGGGAAGAGGGGAGGGGGCGGTTAGAATCCAGAAGCTTGGTGGAAAGGCCTCTCATGCTCAGGAAGGTGCCCAGTGGGACACAATGAGGCTTATTCTGAAAGGGCCAAAAAGAGCCAGACACTGGCTCCAACTGCTGCCACGAGGGTGGAGAACTGTTCCAGTGATGATCCTGGCAGGACCGCAAACAAACAGGAAGGGGCTGGTGGGTCCCCCTCCTCCAGTCGTGTGGGTCTCTCTAGCGCCCCCTAGTTGCAGAACCTCACAGGCACCCTCAGGCAAGGGAGTAATGGCGGCTTGCAGAGACCAGGTCCCAGCGGCTTAAATAGGGGGGTAGTCAGTAACTGGCAAGAACAGCCACTGAACTTAAAGCATTTCATACTTCCCATTTTAACGCAAAAGTAGAATTAAATGCTCCATGAGAACTGAGCTAAGTCAGCATTCCCTGGGCAGTTGCATTGGTAGGGACAGTTTTTTTAGAGGCACTTTTTAGAAGGACATTCTTTTGAGGTGAAACACAGGCTTTGGAGGGGGAGAGAGTTGGGTTCAAATCCCTTTTCCACCCCTGACCGGTGTGTGACAAACCTGAGCTTACTTGGTTAAAAGGGTAGTCCCAGTAACTCAGTGCTGTTGTGAGGGTTTGAGAGAGATGCTAGGACTGTTCTGGCCGTGTCCTCTTTCAGCCGATACAGCACTGCTGTAGGCTCCTTTTCAAAAGCTCTAGCTTTGTGTAAGTGGTGTTATGCTTGTTATTGTTAATTTTCAAGCCATCTTTATGACTTCACCAGCTGGGCTGAAACAGGTACTTTGTAAACCAATGTTCATAGCAGCATTATTCACAATAGCCAAAAGGTGGGAAAAACCCAAGTGTCCATCAACAGATGGATGGATAAGCAAAAGGTGGCATATTCATACAATAGAATATTATTCGGCCCAAAAAGGAATGCAATTCTGATCCATGCTACCACACTGATAAACCTAGAAAACATTATGCTAAGTGAAATAAGCCAGACACAAAAGGATAAATAATGTATGATTCCACTTAAGTGAAATATCTAGAACAGGCAACTTCTTAGACACAGAAAGTAGCTTAGAGGTTGCCAGGGGTCAGGGCTGCTACAGCAGCCCTAGCAAACTTAGACAACAGCGCAACGAAACACCTCATGGACTAGCTCACAGGTTCGTCTTTGACTACTAAAATCTTCAAATAACCAGCCAGTTAACAATGCCTGAGATGGAAGAATGCCAGTCCTGTTGGCTTTATTCTAGGACCCGTTTTATGGTGACCTTCGCGAGAATATTTGCTGTTTCTGTCTAGAATTAACAACAAACATTTGATCCGACAGAACCACATTGGGACTGCAAAGATTTGAAATCATCGGAGCCATCTCAAAATGATTTCCCCAAATAGTAAATTATAAGGCTAAGAGCCATTAGAAGTGGCTATTTGCTAGTTAATTTTTTTAGCATTGATGTGTTTGTTTTTTTTTTCGTTTTCTTAGCCAGTACAATACTTTTATCTATATTAGTTTTAGAGTTAAGAAATCTTATATCTAATGAAAGGCATATTGGAATAGAAAAAGTTCTTGTTGAAAGATCAGAACTTAGCAACTATTTATTGAGAAGTATCAGAATCTCATTTGATTCGTTGATCTTTCACGTGGGATGTGGTTATTAGGAAATACTGTCTATAAATGGCATTTGCGGCCACGTCCATCTCTATACAATTAGTAGAAAAGTGCAATGCTGGAACCTCATGACTACAGTTGACCTTGAGGTGAATTGTGTATCAAGGTGCTCACTGAACACCTGCAGCCTTGATTTGCCATGGAACGGAAGGCAGAGTGAGGTGCATCACGTGTACATCATCTGCAGTGCAACACCCAGCTCTCTATGCAGCAGTCTCGCTGATTGCATTCCAGGTCAGAAGCACACAGTCCCCTAGAGAATTTAACAGGGTGAGAGTCAGATCTATGTTTTATTGCATCTTATCAATTGGGAAGTAGGTGCCAAACCTTGTCTTAATTCAGTATTTTACTGTCATTATTCCTGATAATGCATTGGTAGCACATTTAATGGCTCACCTTTCCAAGATGTTTTCACATCAATTATTTCATCTTGGATGCAACCTCCTCCTTTTTCCTGGATTTCTGGAGAGTTATCTTGTCACCACACAACCTTAGGACTTTGTATGCACTTCATTTATCACATAGTCAACTGAAAATAGCCACAAATTCTTTGAAAACTCCTCCCATTGAGAAATGGCGTTCTAAGTCCCCTCCCCTTAAATCTGAGCGGTCTGTGTTTCTTCTGGACCCATCAAATTTTAAGAAGTGATGCTGTGCCTGTTTCTGGGCCCAGCCTTAGGAGTCTGGCAGCTTCTGCTTCGTGTCTCTCGGAGTATTCGTTCTTGGAGCCCTGAGCTGCCACGTGAGACATCTGACCTCCTACATGGCTGCCATGGTGGAGAGACTACGTGGGAAGATTGACATGCCCAGCCTGCTCTGCCACTTACTCATCCCAGTGTGGTCCCAGACATCGCAGAGCCAAGATCAGCCCAAACTGCAGAGGTGTAAACAAAAGAAGTGATTGTTGTTGCTTAAGCCATTAAGTTGTGTTTTTTTGTTTGTTTTTAATGATTTTTTTTAATACACTTGTTTTTAGGTAATAGCAGTGCATTAAAAAGTTCTTTAATCTGTTGTCTATTTGTTACAGGTTTTTAAATAATTTTATTGTATTATATATTCAGTACAATATTTCCCATTTTAACCACTTTCAAAGTATACAATTCAGTGGTATTACATTCACAACTTTGTGGAACCATCACCACCATCCATTACCAAAATTTTCTATCACCTCAAACAGAAACCCTGTGCCCACTAAACAATCCCTCTCCATTCCCCCTCCCTTCACCTGGTAACCTCTGATCTGCTTTCTCTATGAATTTCCTTATTCTAGGTATTTCATATAAGTGATAGCATACAGCATCTGTTCTTTTGTGTCTGGATTATTTCATTCAACATGATGCCTTCTGCATATATCAGAACCTCATACCTTTTTATGGATAAATAATTGTCCATTGTATGAATAGACCTCATTCTGGTTATCCATTTCTCTGCCAGTGGACACTTGGGTTGTTTCCACCTTTTTGTAAGCCACTAAGTTTTGAGGTGGTTTGCTGCGGGTAGTAGATAACTGAAACGCTCATTGACAGCATTCTCTTTACTTACATCCCTGTCCCCCTACTGGGCTGAGTCCTTGGGAACCTTATTTTTTGGTGTCACAGCACATAGCAGAGTGCCTGGCACACAGTTATGGAATGAATGAGTGGGGAGTCTTACAACTGGAATGATAGTAAAGTCATTTTTCCATCTGAATGGCACCAGGCACTGACCTGTCCTAGTGACAAGGCCCACAGTGCTGGAGCAGGGTCTGGGGGCCCTGTTCGGCAGTCACCACCTCTTTAGGTGCTGGATTGTGGAAAGGTCTGGAGATGGTGCTGGGGTAACCCAGCTGCCCCTTGACTGGCCAGGCAAGTAGTTATTTATCAACTGTGTGGGCATATTTCAGTATTTTAACAAGCAGTAGAATTGTGCCAGCTTGGAAGCAGAAAGTCCACTCTCTTCACCATTGTCCTGTGAGGAGGAAGGGAAGGCATCCTCCTAATCCTACAGAGAAGGAATTAAGGCTCAGAGAAGCTCGATGATGTCTTCAAGGTCATGGGACTAATAACTGGCCAGATCAGTGCTGGACCCCAAGCGCTTTGGTTCCAAGCCCAGTGTTCAGTCCATCACATTTACTCCACTATGTGGAGAAGTTAGACTCTGTGGTAAAGGGGTCCTTGGTGCTGCACGGCAAGCCCCCAGAGTATAGAGAAAGAGCACTGTTGCCTGAGAAGGGCTGAGGCTGAGGTAGACTGGAACAGACCTATCAGGACAAGGCTTTCAGCACTGGGGAGGAGAAGGGAGAGTGAGGAGGTGAGACTGGGTGGTGAGGCTCAGCCTGGGGTGGAAAAGTCCCTGAGGTCTGGCCGAGGTAGTGGTTCTCTTTGGTGAGCAGAGGGACTATGATTAGGTTGGAAAGAAAAGGGGGTGCTCTTGTCCCCCAACCTCAGTCACGTATTAGCATGGTCAACTGGGACAAGTTCAGTCTTAAAGAATTTTTCAGAGGTTCTTGTTGTGTGAGAGCAAATCATCCAGTAGGGAGCCTGGTAATTGGCCCTGTCGTTATGCATTGGACACATGGAGTCATACAACATGCTATCGTACGACATATTCATTTGCTTACTGTCAGTCTCCCCTGCTAGAATGTAAGCTCCGTGAGGGCAGGGACTTTGGTTTTGCACCACGAAATCTCCAGCACCAGGAAGGTGGTCACAGGACATCTGGTATCCCGAAGAAGAGCAGGGAAGTGTGTCTGACAGACCTCAGTGCTTCGCTTCAGACATCAGCAGAGGCGTCAGCTCCTGCGGGGAGGCAGGGCCCTGGCGTTCCCTCCTCGGCCTCCTTGCTCAGGCCTTTCAGAGGGAGCAGAGGCCTCCGTAGTTTCGCAGGAAGTCTCCGGCTCAACATCTGGCTGTCTGGTCAGAGGGAACTGAGAGGGCCCTGAAGCATTTTCCCCTTAGCATTCCCAGTTTGCCAGAAAGTGGGTTTTCTCTTGTCTCCAAAAATAAGAAATGGGTTAAGCCCCCACATACCTTCCATTGCATCGTCTGAGCTGCTTTGCCAAATTCTCTAGGTTAAGAATGAATTTCTTTCCTTTGTGTTCATATACATTTTTTGTCTATTTCATTTTATTCTACAGGATTATTGGGTAAGTGTGTGTGTGTGTGCACATGCACTGACACACAATTACAAAAGCACAAAATGCACGTGTATTTGAATGGCTCTCCCTGGTCTCGGGGTACATGTTCCTGGCCCCCAGCTCTGTCCTGTCTCCTGTTAGCAGCAAGTTGATTGGGGCTTGTCACTAAATAAATTGGAAAGTTGGGTGACATTAAAACATTTTCCAACTCAAGTATTAAATTAATTTGCTTGGAGGTGAGGTGGTTTCTTTTAACAGATTAGTGAGAGTCTCCCCCAGCCCCACACAGCACCCCCATCCAATTTTAAATCTAATGTTGAAACAAATTCAAGTGCTCAAGTGTCAGGAATTTGCAGGCAGTTTCTCTTAAAGACCCTGGGAAGAAAGAAAAAAAAAAAAAAAAAGAAATGAGTTTAACAGCTTTGTTCTTGGCTAATGGGCTGTTCTCTTTCAGCTCACTGGCAGCCCCTCATACCCTCCATTCAAAGCCATTTGGAAAGCAACCCAGCCACCACCCTGCCCTCCCAGCCTCAGGGCAAACGAGCAGGGTCTGCAGAGGGGCTTGCAATCAGATGAGACTTCATGTATGCACAACCATGTTTTGAAAGTGGGAGAAAAAAAAAAAATCAGGGAGAGTTTCTCATCAGCAATTAAAGTATTTCAAATCACAACTCATTTTCTTTAGAGTAGGGGCAAGAGTAAGGTTAGCATTAAACTTTACAAATGACTCTAATAACAATTATATAAGAATTCTTGGGACAAGACTGTTTAATTCCTGTAGGCTCAGGACAAGGCACTGCCTCTAAGGTTAGTGCAGACTCTGACTTTAAATGTTCATCACTGTGGTATCTAAAGTCAGGAACAGTTGATTGCAAAAACAGACAGCTCAAAACAGGGCTTCGAGGCCAAGCCTCAAGAATTTTAACTCATTTTATTAATGTGTGGCTTATAATAAACGGAAGCTTAATGTTTGTAAGCCGGACAGTGGCGTGTTTGGTGCTTCTAGCTTTCGTAAGCAGTTGATTTTAGTGTCCTTTGGGTAAAGATAAAGTCCTGATCCCCTATCCATAGTGCCAACTATAACAAACGACTTGGCTTTTCAACATTGCTGGAACGTTCCATAGAAAGATTCATACGTGGAACAGAATATAGGCAGAAGATACCCGTGTTGGAGGAAACTGCTGACGGCACAGGTTCCCATGCGCCCCGTGGCTCTGATTGACATTTCCGTCACTGGCGTGAAGGACACAGCTACATTACTCTTTGAAAATCAAGAGCTGAATCTGAGGGCTTTTCAAAGAATCCTGAGGCTTTTCCAGCGACAACACCCTTCTAACGGCCTGGCGTGGGGCAGAAAGTCAGGCTCTGCACAACCTCCTCAGCCGATGACCGCTCCATGGCCCAAATTCACCTGGCGAGCAGAGGTGAAGAATGGCATTTCAAAACAACACAACACAACAACAAAAAACACAAGCAGCAAAACCCAAACCTCCTCGTGCTCTAAAACTGGTAGAAATTTGAACAGAGGCTTGATTGTCTGGGCTACTTGTTGCCAGTATTCCGAAATAAAGATTTTAAACCATGGAAACAAGAACACTAGCAGCAAGGGCAGGGTGTGTAAGGGCGAATGCTGGAATTCAGCGTTTCGCTGTAGACTACTAAATCACCTACAAAGCAACATGGTTTTTCCTGATTTCAAAAAGGCTGTGTTTCTGTCGAGCAGAAGACAAAAGCCCTTCCCGGCGCTGCCCTAACTGAACCCTGCCTGCAATGAGGCTGGTGCTCCTGGGCTCCTGGGCACGTCTGGGGATCCGGCCACCAAGACCACCTCTAACAGGACACGGCCTGGCCGGGAGGGAACCAAATTCAGCTCCAGGAATTCGGTAGTAAACTCGAGGTGGGCAGTTAAGAGGTCTTTTGGGTTCCAGATTCAACCCACCGCTGGGAGACCTAGCAGGTTCTCTTTCTTTCCTGGCCTCCTCCCCCAGGTCACATGTAGCTGGTGAAGTGTGGAGCTGCCCAAACAAAAGCCAGGCAAGCAGAGCCCTCCAAGAGCGCCCGAGGCTGGCTTCCGAGGAGGAGGCCCCTGCCCGTGTCCTTCAGCGGCCACACTGGGCTCTCCTGCTCCCCCCCGAAACCCAGCTAGCTGTGGCCCCGTCGGGGACGGTGGACTCCTGGCCGACTTCAGGGCCACCAGTGGAGGCCGACTGGACCGTGGCTCATCGCACGGACGGGGCATGCTGGCCTCTCTACACTCTTTGAAATAATAATGTCATGATGCCATACTTGACAGTAGAATTTGAACTACCCAAATCTCAGGTTGCAGGTAAAATGAGATGAACCCAGGAGTGAAGTAATTGAGGGCAGGTGGCCTTCTGTGCACATTCTTTCCTTTGAGGGGCTGAACCTAAAGTCAGTGTGCCCCCCCCCCCCCCGCCCCTCTTCTCATAAAGGCAGCCTGGCCTCTGAGCGTTTGGAGCTCACCTTCATCAGACTTACCTGTGCTCCTGCTGTTTCCTGGCATTTCTGAATATGTAGAGGCCATACCTGCTGACAAAACCCCCTGTTAGGGGCTGAAGTCCCACTGGCAGTAATTGCTTATTAGTGGAAAAGAAAATTCCAAAATCAAATAGGGTCCAATCATTTACTTTAAGAAAAGATTTATTTGAAACAGGTTTGTGCAGACGTGTACACCAGTCAACAGGATTGATCAAAGCCACAAATCACCAAATTCTCCCAAACCTCTAAACATACAAGAAAATGCCCTTCATTTGTATTCACCCCAGGAGGGAACCCAGTTCCACGACTCTGTACTGCTGTACTTTACCAGACAGAGGACATTAATAGGACGGGAAAGTGAGAATACATCTAGAGGGAGCGAACAAAGAAGTCCTCACTGTCATAGCTTCACTGCCCAGCCCCAACACAGGATTTAAGCAATCCAAGCACAGCTGTGACAGACAGCAGAGTGCATGTGTTTACTTGCATGAGGGAGACAATGGGAAGCTGTTGCATTCAACTCTCTCTGTCACCACTCTCTGGTGGCTTGTAGGGAGGCCTGGAGGGACCTCGGACTCTGCAGCTGTCTGTCCTGCCCACAGCTTTAGAAAGAAGCCAGTGCAGCAGCCCTCTGAACTCAGCAATCCATGACAACCCGGGGAAGGGAGGCAGGGTAGGAGTCTCAGGACTTGCCTTCACTTTATTAATGAAAACCAAAAAATATTTACATATGCAGGTATCTTGTTGCAAGGAGAGAAACTCTACGATAGGGCAGATTTCCTCCTTCCCTCCTTCTCTCTCTCTCTCTCTCTCTTTCCTTCAATTAGGGTTTACTGATTGTCTGTAATCGCAGCCAAAGCTATCTCAAGGTATCCAACTGATCCAGTCCCATTGGAAGTGGGCTTGCATCCTGATGTGTACACTTTCTCCCACTTTCCGGCCATTTCTCTTCCACACTGAACAGCTTACCTATAGAAAAGGCTCTTGATAAGCTCTCCTGACCTCTCAGTTTCCTGGGCACGGTTATTTGTATAGTGCTATTACTTCAACTTTCTTTCTATTTCTGTCATAAATCAAAGCTACCTGACACTTTGTTCCTGACTTTTAAAACTAACAGGTCCCCTTTCTTTCTTTAGCCAGGTCAGAAGAAATGCTGATGGGCTAATCTGGAGGGCGTGTTTTTCTTGGTCTGACGCCTGGGAGAGAGCAGAGCAGATATCTTAAAGGCAACCAGAGCGAGAGAGTGTCATTTGAAAATTAGCCAGTCTGGGTGTAAAAAGGGTCGCTCTTTTGCCACCCCTCAGCCAGGAAAGAGAGGGGTTTATCAGAGGTTAACAGTTAGAGATTGTACTTAACACACGTGGGCGGGTTAACAGGTGAGCTTGCCCTCTTCTCGCTCCCACTTGTCTTCATCTTCTGACTACTTACATTTATGCCGGCTCAGTAGCCTTTTCTTCCCTCTCAAGATTGCATCCCAGATTCATGAATCAATCATTTGTTCATACCCAACAAACTCAGAGAGCTTTAAACAGAGCACTGGCTGGGGGTTTAGCATCAAATGGCACCCATGTAAAGTGAAGGAAATGGAAGTATGTATTGTTGGATAACTTGGGGTGCTAAGGAAAAATAAATGAAGAGAACAACCCATCAAGTTGAGTATTTCAGGACTGTTCCTTTCAGGAAAGTCTAATATGATGTCACCATGGGGGGATCGTTGGCCTTCACCTCCACAACCCATTGGAAACCCTCCAGACGGCCCTCCTTGCCCTTCAAGATGGAAAAATGGCTAGTTTGAGACTAAATAATCTTCCCCAAGGCTATACTGAGACAGAGCAGACTGCCTTGAGTCAAAGAAGAAGGATAAAGCCAACTGAAGCATGCTTCCATTTTTCCCTTTGGGTGGGGGAGGGTTTTAGCTGTCTCCATCACTATTATATTTGCTAATTTAAGCGTCTGTATGAAGAAAGTATTTTTTAATATGACAGGGATGCTATCGTCTGACTTGACCTGACAAACTCATTTCTTTGCCAAGTTATAATTTCAGGCCCTGCTTAACCACAGTTTCTCTGTTCACATTTTTTATGGATCCCAGGAGATGAAGGCTACATTACAAATGCTGAAGCTAAATCACTCCTTGAATTACTTTGGAGCAATGACCCTCGGCAGTAACTCAAACCCTGGCTGAAATGTGTACAGTTCTTTCACACGTTCGGAACTAAAGACTATCTTATCCAATAGCAGAGTTTTGCAAACATTCTATTCAACTTATGGTTTAAGACAAATCCCTAGGAACAGAAATATCTGATAGAAAATTCTCTTCCTTATGGTTCAAAAAAAAAAAAAAAAACAAAAACAAGATAAAGGGTCATTGTTATACAGATGAGGATTATAGACTATAGCTTTATTTTTTTTTTTAATTCTATCTTAAAGCCTGTAATAGATATACCCATATGCATTTTCAGACATTAGCTACTTAGACTGTTTTTTTTTTTTTCTTCATTACTCACTGCTTCTTGACAAGTTATTACTGATTTTCACTGCCAGCTCCCTATAGCAAGACCTGAAGCCTTGTCAAGGAAAAGAAAATGTCAACAGAACTCTCAGCAGGGCTGTGCTGAAACCCCGGCTCTCACTTTTTGGATAGCACTCCACGAGCATTAAACAGCATCAGCTTTCTTCAAAGCACAGGTTTTGTTGGGTACACTGATCCCAAAGAGGTTATGATCTGCACATGCGTTTTTCTTTTGGCGTATGTGTGCGTGGGTGCCAGGGGATGGGAGAATGGTCAAAAAGCCCTAAATATTCTGCAGAGAAATGGGATCGACTCGTCCGCTACTCCTCCCAAGCCCGTTCCGATCCGCGGTGAAGACTGCCAAGCAGAAATAGTCTGTTATCCTGCTTTCCCACTTCCCCTTGTCGGCGTGTACTTCCTGAAGTACCCTTGCTGGAACATGTGGGCGTGCAACTGAACTCAGAACAGAGTTCACAGAATGGCTGTTCTTTTCCTTTTGCAGAGTCAGCCAGGAGTAGGACGGAGACTGAAAAAAGAGTCAGTTGCGAACCACAGCAGACCAAGGATGGGACAAGGCCTCCAGCGAATGAGAAGACACTGGGGCTTGACCTGAACGGACTCTGCCAGATTAGCCCAGTCCAGATTCAGGGCCTCAAGTGCTGCCCAGGTCTGACCTGCCAGCCTGCATATCACTTAACTGTGCGGCAGTGACAAGTCCCATGTGGCAGGTCCCCTGGGCTGACAGCCAGCCTATGTCTCCAGGGAGGGGTTGTGTGACACGGTGACCCTGCTTTAAAGATAGGGCAAGTGACATAGCCCCTGAGTCTGCCCTGATGAAATATTGTACATCACACATGGTGACAGCTGCTTCTCCTAGAAATCCATTCTAGTCATTTGGCTACAAGAAATTTTAACCGGATAAGATAAAAAGGCATCTCTTCTAATGTTTTCCTCTGTGTGCTTATTTCATCACTGCAAAGATTGTTTCATCTACTTCTCAAAATAATCGGGAAACATACTTAAATCCCAGAAAATGTGAACCGTGCATTCAAGTAAAAATAAAAACAAAAAACCCATAACACTTTAATTCACAAATCTGCTTGGGAAATCTTCAAGTTCAAGAAAGAGCTGTGTGTTTGACAAAGAATTGAGTTTTAATTCACTCTCCAAATAGGCCTAGTTTCCAAATGAAACCAAATAGTCAAGATGCCGAATACACCACTTACTTCTAATTTTCTTCTCTCCTCTGATTTGTTGTGTTAATCAGGGGCACACTTGCTTGGGTTGTAATTCCTGCATGACAGCCCTTTAATGATCCGGCTTGCTGACCGTGCTAATAAGAAAACACTTTTTTATTCACGCTGGAAGGAATGGCAATTTTCTGAGACTGGCCTGAAGTTGCATTGTCCTATGTTCCCCCAAGCCCTCTTTGGATCCTGGTCTCCTCATAAGCCAGGGAGTCCTTTTTTAAGTCAATGCCAATTGAACTCTAAATTATTGCAGTGCCCAATAAGATATGGATGTTTCCGAAATAAAAGGCTAGGAAGCAAAGTGCACCATTGTTTTATTTCTGAATTTAGCACACCCTCCCTAGAGGAACTGTGGCATTTTAACCAGTAACAGCTGCCCAGAAGTATTTCCTTGATGCCTTTCAAAACTCTAGTTTGGCAACCAAAACAAAGAGGAGAGAACGCCTCAGGCTGCTGGCTTGGGAAGGGCTGTAGTTGCTCCCATTTGGGACCAATGGATCCAGGTCCCTGTCACACTCAGCCCTTCCTTCCTTGTCTTAGACTCGGGGATTGAGAAAGATGCTGGTATCTAAAACTGATTGGACAAGCAAAGAAAGGATGTCAAGAGTCCAGAGAGGTTCCTTAAAATGTTTGGAATTCTTTTCATTGAAAGCTGCCTATCAAATGAAAAAATTTGGTAACTGATGGTGGCGATGGAGCACAAAGATTGTGAATATAATGCCACTGAAACGTATACATAAAAAAGGTTAAAATGGGAAATTTCTTGTTATGTCTCTGTTACCACAATGAAACTTTTTAAATTAAAACAAACAAACAAAAAAAAACACCACCAAACAACCTGCCTGCCACAACCTTGCTTAACCTCAGTACACATTAGGCTAACAGTGACAAAGGGCCTGGGCTTCAGGGCTTGATTTCAGACTTTCTAGGATGATCTGGATTAGAATGCCCTACAGTGCCTCCTCCCCATTTCTCTGTGCCTTCTTTCTTGCTTCACCACCCCAGCTTCCCTCATTCTCCCTTCCTGGGTATCCTCATCCTCTCCGGCTTCAGAACTACAGAGTGACAGGTGTGTTACTTCTCTGGGATAAAATGCAAGGAACTCATTCACTTCCCAACAGTAAAAATCCAAAATGGGCTCTAAACCCCCTGGAAGACCAGTGTCAGTTCTCAATTAAGTGGGTGCCAAAATTCTAATGGTTTGGAGGTTGGGAAGTGAGTGTTCCCAGGGCAGAGTGTTGTCACCCTCCTGACCCTGTCATCGGAAAAAGGCAGATAAACATTTAGAATATATGGTGAATAACTAGGTTTCCTTAGTTATAGAAGGAAAGGGGGCACAAGAAGGGACTTCTCCCACCTCTGAGTCTGCAGGAAGACAGGGACAAATGCAGGTTTGGGGGGTTGTCTGCAGCCGCCATGCTCTTTGCACCCGGCCAGCCATGCAGGGAAGGGACGGGAGATCCTGGACAGGGATGGGAGGACCAGGCCGAGGAGGGCACCTGGAAGGAGGAACACTTTGTTGGAACAGGATCGGTGTGCCCTGCCGGGAATGTGGCTGGGAGGTTAAAATAAGCATTCTCAGATTTACCACCCAGCAATATATTACTGAGATTTCACTGCAATCAAGACGTTTATGCCAACTTCATACAAACAGAATCAAAGCAGGAGAGCCACCGACCTAAAGTGAAGTTTACATGCTGCCCGGCCGACTTCATCTGCGAGTTAACAAAACAGGAAGTAAACGTACCCCCACTCCAATTACACGAGATGGGTTTCTCACGCAACATAAAACCCTTCTGCCTTTCTCCCAGAACAACTAGTCCTGAGGTTTAAGTTGTTGGTGAAACATAAAGTCTTTAATTTCACACCTCACAGAGCACAGTTGAATGCTTCATAACAACGTAAACAAAAGTTAGGCCAAGCACTACAGACAAATTAGGAGGGGGGAAAAATGGCTGCCTGGCTGCATATCCTGCAGGTTTGCGAGGGAATATATAACTAACAAACTGGTTGGCTAAGGCCACAGAAATGTGTTTTCCGGTGTTTGGGCTGCTGATGCCAGTCTCTTTTGACGAAGATGCGTTAACACTGGATGCAACAAGCCGAATCTCTTTGCTAATGCCAATCAGGAAAAAGTGCATCTTATTTCTTCCTTGATTTCTTTTTGGTAGTGTCATAAGCACGGACGATTTCTTCCTGAGAAACGGGTCCATGCTCTTCTTGAGAAAAGGCGTAGCCATCTGAAAGAGAGGCACAGGTGGACTCGGTTAGGAGAGTGCTGGGGAGCACACTAAGTTAGAGAAGCTGCCCCTGTCCAAGGCAGTGGCTGGACCGTGACATGCTGGCCACCTAGCCTTGGACAGGTTGGGGCTTGGGACCAAGAAGGAGACGTGGTAGCAGTTGGCAGCCTCCCGGGGGCAGGGGGTGCTGGTGATTCTGGCTGTGGATGCCAAAGGCATGAGGGGAATGACTCCACGGGGCAGACCTCTTACTCCTGAGGCGATGCTGCTGAGCTCAGGCTGAGAGGCATAAGTGGGTCACTGGCCCATGTCTTCACTTTCCCACCACCAATCAAGAGGAAAGACAAGCTGTCCTGCTCCGGAAGTGCCACCATCTGCCCAAAACTGAAGGCTGGCCCTGTAATTTACGGAGCCCTAAGCGTGCTGGTGAAAACACATAGAATGTTTGTAGTGAAAGTGGGCAAAGCACACGCAATGCTTGGCGCATTCCTGGCTTTCAGCTGGACTGTTTCAGACTGGTACCAAGTGCACGAAGTGGGTTTACTTCTGTTTAAGTAAAGAATGAGATCACAAGGTAAAGGCAAGAGGAACGTAGCCATCAGACCCTGGCCACAGGAAAACTGGTTATGACAGCCAGTTAAGACGACGATGATGATGATGATGAAGAGCAGCCAACACTTAAAGATGCTTGTGCATGAGGCACAATTCTATGTACTATTCACAAATAGCCCATTTAACCCTCCCAACCATCTTAAGAGGTAAGTGCTCTCTTAAGGTCTTCCCTTTACACAGATGGGGAAATCGAGGTACAGAGGGATTTTTGTGACTTGTCCTAGATCACCAAGTGGCAGAGCTGGGAATCAACCCCAGGCAGCGCAATTCCAGCGTCCATCTCCGCCACATCTCTAGCTCTGAATTTAGCAGTCGTAAGTCAAAAACGGAGTTTTCCTTTCTAACTGGCCCTTCCCACAGAAAGGGCATTTAAGAGAATCGCTCTCTGGTGGCTAACCTTCTGTGTCAGGGGCCCAGAGAAGTCCCACATGTGAATTGGACATGCTGGCTGAGAGACAACAGAGCAAAAAGCCTGACGATTTTGACTCCCATACACATCTATTTAAGATTTGCTGATGGAACGGTTCGTTCTTTGTCATACTCTTTAAAAGGGGAAAAAGAAATTAGAAATTATGCCCACGTGATATCTCAATCATGGATTACTTTACTCAGACATTTGGTTTAAAAAGGAATCTTATCAGAGTCTAAAGCAGGGGTTCTTAACAAGGGGTCCATAAGCTTGAATTGAAATTCAAAAAAACATTATTCTTGTGGGGATGTGCTGGTGCAGGTGTGATATAGTTATTAAATAATAGTATAGTATGCACTTAGTAAGGGGGTCCGTGGTTTTCACCTGACTGGCAAAGGGGTCCGTGGAACAAAAAAAGGTTAAGAACCCCTCACCTAAAGGCATACTTTAACAGGGTAAAAAGAGTCGTCCTGAGGATGGAGGCAGATTTGAAAGGAAAAGAAAATGCCAGTGGTCGTTCTGTCTCTGCATAAGCCCTCAATGGAGAGTGTCTGTCCCCGGAGCGGCCCTGGGCTGGCTCTCCAGCCCTTGAAGTGGGCTGCCACCAGCCGCCCCCATACCCAGAGTTCAGGAGGCTCCTGTGGCCTATGTGGCAGGGCCTGACCACCCAGGGAAGGGAGCTTGTCTGCAGAGGTGGCCTGACCACGGGCAGCAGGAGGGGGTCCAGGCAGCAGAGGGAAGGAGAGGGGGAAGTGAAGCAACAAGCCGGGAGAGGGAGAGCCAGTGCAGCAGAGGGGAGTCACCCACAGTGGACTTTTGTCTTCTCACCTCCATTTCTAGTTAAACCAAACCAACAGACCCCAATGTGCACCATGTGGCAGTCAGGGCAAAGCTACCCACAGACTCGTGTCCAGCAAGGGGGAGCCCCATAAAATCAGGTGCAGGGTCAGGTGGCCTAGAGCCAAGACTGGCCGGGTCCGCCTGGGCCCTAAGCGCAGAAGCAAGCTGGAGGGGTCAGCTGGTGGACGCCTGCTGGTTGTTGGGACCCTGGACGCACCCCAAGGGCATCTGGACTTCCTCACAGTGGCTTTCCAAGGTGGCTTAGTGGATGCGGACTCTTCACATGATCGGCTCTTAGCACTGAACGGGAAGTGCCTCCGTTCTCCTCAGAGCCTTAGTTTTCACTGTGTGCCTCCCAGCCATTACCATGGACAATTGAAACCTCCCTGCCCAGCTTCAGAGGGGCTGCTCCAAACCTGCTGCCTCCCTCCAGCCCGGGCGGCACACACCCCTCCCAGCCCCCATCCTGCACAGAGCCCCCTTTGTGAACAAGTTCCACCGCAGTCCTGGTGGACAGGCCTGGCCTTTGGGTTTTTCAAAGAAACATCTAGCAAATATCACTGTCTCTCCCCCCAGGAACAAGGCTGTGTACTGTAGTTGACTTGGACAATTTTCATTCTTGGACCTTTTAAAAAGGACCGTTTCTAGCAAATGCCTGATATTTTCCAGTGGGAGCCAAGCATTCGTTGTCTTTGGATCAGAGGGCCTGTTGAAATGTCCATCCTGACTCCCGCTCTGTGGGCCTGGCTCCCCACTCTGGGTGCCATGTACATCAGTTTCCTGGCGCTGCCATAACAAAGAACTGCAAACCGCTGGCTTAAAACAGCAGGAATACACAGCCTTCTAGTTCTGGGGACAGTTCTGCCTTGCCTTCCTAGCTTCTGGTGGCTTGCTGGCCATGCTTGAGCTTCACTCTCTGCTCAGTTGGCACATGGCTGTGCCCCTGTGTCTGTCCGTCTCCTCTCCCCTTCTTCTAAGGACACGAGTCATACTGGGCCAGGGCCCCCGCTCATTCAGTGTGGCCTCGTCTGAACTAATCACATCTTCAAAGACCCTGTTTCTGAGTGGGTTCACATTCACAGGAAGGGCTTAGCACTTGCACAATTCAACCCACAGCACCCTATGAGCACCCTTTAGAAAAACTTCTGGTGGCAGGTAAGTTCATATTGCACTCCCCTCTAGGAGATGGCATCTGCCCCCGCCATGCCTGCATCTTGGGTTCCGTGGGAGGAAGGGGCTAAAGCACTTGGAGCAAGGAGATGAGTTTGACCTCTCTTTAGCCTCTCTGGGTCTTGGTTTACTTCTTTGTAGATTAAGGGCTTCCAACAGGGCAGGTCCAGGAGCTCTTATGGCCCCAGTTCTCTATATAGTCTCTCGGAAGCTTCCTTGGCCAACTGCACCCAGGCCTCAGAGCCCCTCACCTTCTTTTCCAGTACTAATTTATACTCTGCACCAATGAGTGTGCTGTATAAATCCATGCCAGGAAGGCAAGGAGGCTGTTTCAGCCTTCTGTCCAAATAGAACAATTATTACTTTTCTTTTTTGAAGTGTTTTGGGTGGAAGGGCGTGGTGAGGGTAGGGATGGAGGAAGGAGATGGAAAAGACTTGTTGGGACATAAAAAAATAAACAGTATTTGTTATCTTAGCATTTGGATGCCCAATATCTTAGCATTTGGAATGTATCCAAATGTGGGAAAGGTATCTTAACATTTGAAATTGGGAAAGGTATCTCAGCATTTGTAATTGCCTACTCCCCACTCAAATGGAGGGTGCAAAAACCTTGATTTCTATTTACTCCATTTGTAATATATAATACGCCCGTGCCTTCTGGGAGCCCATCTTGTGGACGTACCACTTCTTGGCTGGTATTTGTACCCTGGCTCAGCGGCCCCCTGTGGGCTTCCGGAGGGATCCCTCGGCTCCTCTGGGAGGCAAAGTTTCCGTCAGAAGTGAGAGCAGAGAGAAGCTTTTCACCCTATTGCAAGTCTCTCCTTCCAGGGGAAGCAGAGCCCCCAGACATCCCTGCCAGTGGCTTCTGCACTGGCTCCCATGGGTGGTATCTGCCAGCAGGTTTCCAGAATGATGAGTTTCTTGACTAGACGGTGTGGACTTAACAATTCAAGAATGAAAGGAGGACGGCCTGGCAGGTTTATCCTAGTGGGTTTATCCTCTGTGTTTCCAGATATAAGATATTCTCCTCTTAGAAAGCAGGCGGGGTGGGAGATAGAGCTGAAAGGGGTGGTTCCAGCTGGGCAACAGTAATGACAATCATTCCACCTGCTTCTCCTGCCCTGCCCCACCCAACAGCCTGACAAAGACGCAGGACCCGGTCACCAGGCTTTACCTAAGGGACGTTTAACTGCTATTTGCATCCAAATGGAAGTCTGGGAGAAGCCTCTAGCGCTTTGCATTTCCCACTTTCTTTAATCTTTCTGGAAGCACTGACAGCCAGGAAGTAAGGGCAGGACCTGGAGAAAGTGCTCAATGGGCCCAACGTGTGAACATTCCCTAGCTGGCACCTTAAATACTCAGCCACAACCAGAATTTGAGGACAGAAGCAGGTAGCTGGAAGGAGAAAGAAGGGCAGGTGAATTTCTTCGCTGTTTTGGCTTCTCCCATTTAGAACATTTGGTGAAGTCCATAAAGTTATGTCATTTTGCACTATTTTGAGTAGCATTCTCTTGAATCTAAGCTCGGATATCATCTTAATGAAAGCAGCAGTTTGCTGTCTGGAAAAAGATTCTTAATAGAGTTAGAAATGGGGACAACACTGGCACAACAGGGAAATTAGATAGCATAGGAAATGCTGATCTCAATGACAAAGAGTGGATTTTTCAGAAAGAACTAACAGTGTTTCTAAGATTAGAGAGTCTTCCTCCCAGTTTCCTGGGAAGAGGGAGGCTCAGGTATTTGATAATAACACAAACCATGGAAGTGATAAATCAGGCGCTTATGACTAGTTGCGGAGTGTTTTTTAAATGTGGTGTGATTTTGGGAGCCTCTTTATTTCTTGTATTTGTTTAATGGGTTTCTTTACCTCTTTCAAAATATTGAGAGTTAAGGAAAACATTTCATAGTAGCTTTAGAACATTTATGGTTCCTCCACAAAACTTCTGGCTTGGTCTTTGATTGCAAAATTGATGATGAGACTCGTGTAATCCTCCTAGCGTGACTTGAAAACACTGAGCAGGGAACAGCGTGGCTTGCTGGCATGAACGCTGCATGTTGGGAACCAGGATGGTGGACCGTGCTTCGCCTACATCATTGCGAGGTCTTAAAAAGACTGTGTAGGATGTAAATTATTATTATTCAACTTTTTTTTTTTTTCCCAGAAGTATGTAAGCTCCCCAAAGTTACGCAGCTAGTGGTAGACTGAGTATTTAATAGTAGTAGTAGTGGTGGAGGTCGTAACACCTAACACTTATTGAACTCTTTACATTGTCAGGCACTGTTCTAGGCACTTTACATGGTCTCATTGAATCCTCCCATAGCTGAGAGAGTTAAGAATGAACAAAGGATTATGATGACTGCATCATTACAAAGAAGCTTTTTACAACTTTCTGATTTATTGTAGAGTAGCCAAATGTTACTGCCTGAAATTACTGAAGGATTTTGAACTAGTCTCAGTCCCCGTTTATATTGTGCTGGTTATTCTAGTGTCAGCCCCGGTTTCCACTT
This sequence comes from Tolypeutes matacus, assembly GCA_026826555.1. NCBI lineage: Eukaryota > Metazoa > Chordata > Mammalia > Cingulata > Chlamyphoridae > Tolypeutes > Tolypeutes matacus. The sequence goes on from JAKSZT010054335.1 coordinate 21,389,800, forward strand.
ACTATTGTAGTGGTGACCACTCCACCTTCCCTCCTGTGAATCTATAAAGCACCCTGAGCTCCTTACACTCTTTTAGGAGACAGCTTTTAAGGCCGATAGGGCTTCTGACCTCCTGTTTTGTGCTTAGCGATAAACTCTCTCTCTCTCACTGAAACCCCATGCCTCAGGAACTGGTCACATCGGCAGAGAACCCGTGCTTTGGTTTGGTAACTGCCACAGGAACCCCACAGCAGGCCCTTACACGTGTCCTGTTAAAGATGCTGAAACAGAGAGGTTAGGAAAGCTGCCCAAGGTCACAAGGACATCCCGGAGCTGGGCCACGAACCCAGGCAGCCGAGCTCCAGAGGTCACACCACCAAGCCCCTGCCTCATCTACTGCCTCCTGGCAAGTGTTAGCAGCTGGACTGTATCCCCTAAGAGGGTCCCAGCCCTCACCCCGTCCTGTGGAAGTGACCTTACTTGGAAACAGGGTCTTTGAAGATGGGATTAGTAAGATGAAGCCAAACTGGCCTGGGGTGCGTCCTGGTCCGGTATGACTGGTGTCCTCACAAGAAGGGGAGAGACAGACAGACACAGGGGAGACGGCCATGTGGCGGCCGAGGCAGTGGTGGAAGCGAAGTCTACAAACCCCCAGGATGGCGGGCAACACCGGAAGCTGGGGGGCCAGGAGGGATTCTCCCCTGCAGGGTCAGAGGAAGCACGGCCCTGCAGACACCTTGGTTTCAGACTTTTAGCCTCAGAAGCGTAAAGACAATACATTTCTCCTGTTTGAAGCCAACCAGGTCGTGGCCCTTTGTCCCGGCAGCGCTAGGGAACTAAGCCGGCATCAGACAGCCCAAGGCCACGACGCGATTCCACACACAGTCACTGAGCTTGGAGGGGGGCTACTTCACTGCGCTGAGCCTCTGACACCCCGTCCCACCTGCCTCAGGGGTCTGTGAGAGGTTAAAGGAGATCAAGCATGTTCCACCTGGCCTGGAGGAGGCCTCAATGCCCTTTCTCCAAGTTAGTGTTCCCCAGGGCATGTGGGGAGAAGGTGAGAATCACCCAAAGGTGGTGACGGGCTCCTCCTTTCCTTGTCTCTCCACTGACAAAGCATGCCTGTTGGCGCGGAGCTCAGCGGAGACTCAAGGCAAATCCTTCAAGATCTGCAGGTATGCACAAGAGCGTTTCAATACAACGTGCCTAACTTTCCTGAAACCTTTCTTGTTCTACCAGTGTTTTCCTTCTAAGCTTCTCAGGGAGGCAAAGGAAAGGCGGAGGGGATCGGATAACAAGGTGGCGGGGGCAGATGTAACAGAGGGATTGGGGTGGCCGAAGGAGGCAGACGGACAGAGAGAGGGTCAGACAGCAGACAGACAAACACTGCTGGGCCCGGGGAAGATGATCCGCCCAGAGAATGGGCTCAAGGGAAGCTGGACTCCAGCGACTGGGTGCTATAGGGCGAGGTCACTACAAATAAGCCCACAAGCTGTCAGGGAGCTCCTTTCAGGGCCCCCCCGCCCTGCCCTGCGTCCCCTGCACCTCCCTGCGAGAGCCCCGCCCAGCTCAGGCCCCTCCAGGTCACACCCCTTTGGCAGAAGCCAAACCCAGGTGCGGGGAAGTCCTCTTAGAAAAAAAGCACACAATTCCCCCTGCCCCCCACAAACCCCGTTATTGTTGCTTTAATGAATAGAGGAAAAGTAAAGAAAAGTCATATTGCCCTGTTTGGGATGGAATAATTTAAAAATAATATCACTTGAACTTAAAAAAATCCTCTTGGGAGCCTGTCAGAAGGATCTTAAACATCAGGATTTTACATTTAAGGATTTTGTCATCCAGGCATTTGATTGGGTCCCAGGGAATTCCCTGCACTCACGGTGTGCTTGCCTCAGGCACAGTCACTAATTCCGCTTGGAAATGCACTTCGCAGGCTTGTCGGCCGCCTGCGCTCCTAGGCTACCCGCACTTTAATAAGCCCCCCACCTTCCGACCGGGGCGCCCAGTACTCACGCGGGATGCTCTGCTGGAGAGAACTGCCTCGGAAGAGAGTCGGGGGAGTTTTCCTGCTAAGTCTCTTTAACAAGCGATCGCGCTCATTCATCCTGCAAGTAAATCAAACACAGTCAGTTGATCTGAACCCATCTCAGAGGCACTCCGTGACTAACTAGGAGTTGTAAAATAAAACAGGCCGTCAGGGGGGAAAAGCTTCCCCACATCAAGAAAAACGTCCGGTTTCACAAGCCGCCCTGCTCTTTACAGTAGATGCTATCTTGGCACTTTGAGGGCACTGCTGGCCTCTGAAAGGCACTTTGTTTTCCGTGGGAACTGTACACAGCGCCCCTGAACTCTGCCTTCCTCCTAACTGAAGCGCCCTTTTCAGACCGGCAAAACCCGTGGCTTCCCAGGACACTTCTCCAGGGACTCATCTGCGTTTCTATGGCAAACCTCTTGAAAGTCTTGATCCTACCTGCCTTTCCCAAAGCCAGGACACCATACGGGGCCAAGAGACCTGACAAACGAACCGCAGGCCCTGGGTCAGGAGAAATATTTCTTTCTGCAGAACCGGATTCTTATATTTTTGAACCACAATGGAAATAAGCTCCGTTCCCTTCTAAAACACAAGGATTAGAAACTCTTCTTCCTACACTCCTTGAATTTTCCCCTCCCAGATTGCCACTGCTGTGAAGAAATCTGGAACTACACTGGAAGAGAGCTATTGCTTATTTCCATAAACGTAAAGTGGTCCTTGAAAATTGCCCAGGTGGGCCAAACTGCTTGGCTTTTCCACCACCAGGATGCCGCTTCGCCTGGCTGGAAAGAGGCTTCTGGTCTACGGGAGTCTGCCCATGCCCCCGACTTGCCATTTGAGGGAATCTGAGGGCACGGGAAGCTCCAGGGGCTTGCAATTTCCGACCCCCTGTCTACAAGCCTGACTGTGGCGATTCCAGCCGTCTTCTAAAGGAGACTGCATGAGCTGAAATTCACTTTGGACTTGCGTTTCCAGAGGAATCGTTCCCTGATTGTCTTGGTTGAAATGATGATGTTTAATTCATCACCAATTAAGAATGAGCCTCAGCTAGCTAAGCTTGGCAGATCATCTGATGGTTGACAGGGAAAAGTACTTTTTCTACCCCTTCACAGCAGCTTTTCTTTCCCTCTCATATCTTTCTCCTCCATGAGCCAAATTAGTCTCTCTGCGTCCTGCTGAGCGACTGCCCTGGTCTGCAGTGGCGTGCACATAGATGAGCCCGTGATCACGTGCCTGTCTCTCTGGGGTGCTGCTGTGGCCAGACCATTAGCAGCTCCCTGTGCTGTCCAGCTGCAGGCTGGGACGTGTGACAAAGGGCCTGTCTTCCCTGGCCAACACTTATGCAGTGACGGCCGTGATTCCTGCCCAGGGCATGGTGAGGCTGTCTGGACCAGGGGGTCTTTGCCCGCTGGCCTGCAGCTCCCCTGGGCAGCCTTGTATGCGGAAACACAAATGGAAAACAACGCACTCTTTCCCAGGAACTGGGGGACAGGCAGGGCTGGGTTCTGACTGCCACAGCCCTCCTCCACCCTGGTCAGCTGGGGTGTCTCCAGCACTTCAGTCGAGATGCTCCTAGGGATGGGGCTTCGTCAGAAGGTCACAGAGGGATCTTCAGAATCACACATCTTGGAGTCTCACTTTGCAGGTGAGGAAACAGAAACTCAGACGTGTCAAATAATGTGGTGGAGGTCAGCTAGGACTTGTAGGGCTTGGCTGGGAGTGCTCTGGCCCCCCAACCCCGCCCCTCACTTTCTGTGCTGGTAGATAAAACCTAATGCCCTAATGGAATGGCATATGCTTTCCTTTCTCTTCCTTTTTAGAATGAAATATTCTAAACATATGAAAATGGCTAAAAACTAGGTAAACCTACCCACTCAGCTTTAACCAACGTTAAGTCCCACCCTTGGTCCCAGGCTTTAGAGGGACACCCTCTGCCCCACAGCCCTCCCTCCCATCCACATGGTGATGAGTCCATGGGGCCAAGGAGACTTGTCCACTTACAGCCCATGCCAACCCTGTTCCAGGTATTTGAGACCCTAGAAGTCCCTCCTCAGTGACCCCAAGCCTGCATCCAAGAGCAAGCCAACGTCTTCCCTGGATTTATTTCTCTGAAAGTACACATTGTAGCCCAGCACCCACGCCTAGGCCTGAGGGGATGGCTCTTTGCACAGGCACACAGGCTGGTATGTCCACACATGTGCAAGTGAATCCCCTCCGCGTGTAGGACAGAGCTGGGCAGAGTAGCTAACTCTTCCCCAGGTTGCCAAGTTCTGGCTCTGACCTCCAAAGAGTCTGGGAATCGTAAAGGGTTCCAGTCTTTATGAAGATCTATCAGTCAAGGCATATAATTATCTGATAGCTTGATTTACAACTTTCAAATATCTAGACACAGTACATGGTCTTCTCCATTTATACTCTTGCACAAAGTACTGCAAATGTAAGGAATGGGCCTGGCTGTGATAATTCAGATTTTAACAAATAAAAATCTTAACCACTTTACGTTTATGGAAATAAGCAATAGCTCTCTTCCAGTATAGTTCCAGATTTCTTCACAGCAGTGGCAATCTGGGAGGGAAAAATCTAAGGGGTGTGGGGAGAAGAGCTTCTAATCCTTGTGTTTTAGAAGGGAACAGAGCTTATTTCCATTGTGGTTCGAAAATAAGAATCCGGTTCTGCAGAAGAACTATTTCTCTTGACCTGGGGCCTGCGATTCATTTGTCAGGTCTCTTGCCCCGGTATGGTGTCCTGGCTTGGGACCCCCTTCCTCTCCCTTCTGCTAAAATGAAGTTAGAAATTAACCTTCCAGTCCGTATCTTATATGTTTGTTACATGTATATATATTCTCAATTCATATATAATCATGTTTTAAAATATGTATAAATGTTGTAATTTATTTTATGCATTCTATTTACCATGCTTTTTTTTGTACTTTTTCCCCTCTTTTCTTGCCTTCTGTTGAATTGATTGTTTTCTTATTTTATTTTGCTTCATCTGCTGGTTTTGGAGAAACACTTTATTATTTATTTTAGTGGTCATCCTTAAGTGTTTTGTTATTTTTAAATTTTATTTTATTTTATTTATTTTTCCCCTCCCCCTAGTTTTTTGCACTCTCTGTCTGTTCGTCTTTTTTTTTTAAAGGAGGCATCGGGAACTGAACCTGGGACTTCTCATGTGGGAGGAGGTGCCCAATCCCTTGAGCCACCTCTGCTCCCTGCTTGTTGTGTCTCTCAGTGTGTTTTCTTGTTGTGTCTCTTCATTGCGTCAGCTCACTGAGTCAGCTTGTCACGCCAACTTATTGCGCCAGCCTGTCATACTAGCCTGTCACATCAGCTTGCTGTCTTGCTTGTCTTCTTTAGGAGGCATTAAAAACTGAACCCGGGACCTCCCATGTGGTAGGCAGGCACCTAACTGCTTGAGCCACATCTGTTTCCCCATCCTTAAATTTTTAACATGCATATTTGACAACATCAAAAGTTAGAAAATAATTTAACCCACCCCTTGAAAAATACAAGGATTTTAGAAACCTGACTTAGACTCTGATTTTCCCCATCTCATCTTTTTGTTTCCAGCACTAAAGCTTTCTCAGGTTGACTGTTGTTCTTTGTAGGTAATGTCTTTCCTCTCTGGTTGCTTTACAATAATTCTCAATATCTTTGATGTTCTGCAGTTTCATTACAACACTTAGTATCATGAGCTGTAGCTTTTTTTATATCTTGCTCAGGCCTAGAAAGCTACAACAAACAAGATTTAGCGTTTCTTCATTTATGGAAAACTCTCTTTAAATACTGCCGCTCCTCTATTCTCTTTTTGCTTGTCCTGGAGCTTCTATTAGAGATAATTCTCTCCCTCTCTCTTTCTCTCTCTCTCTCATTCCAGCTGCCACATCTCTAAATCTCTTCCACATTTTCCATTTCCTTATCTCATGTTGGCTTTATCTAAACTATTTTTAAGTGATGCAATAAGTTTTTAATTTAAATCACTATATTTTTCACATCTACACCTTTTATTTTCCTTCCCAATCCACCTGTTTTTCTTATCTGCTCTTGCTTTTTTATTTCTGTATCTTCTTTGATCCTTATTTTATAGACTCTCAGACTTTCCTTGCATCTCCAGTTTTTGGGGAGCTAATTTATCTGTCTGTAGTACCCGATGACTTCTTCATTGCGATTCCTTTCCTAATGTGTTCTCTAGTTATAAAATCATGCTTCAGAGAGATTTGCTTTTTGCCTCTGCCAGGGCCCTGGGGTTACACCCATTTTACACCGATTTCTACATCATTATCTTAGCTTGGGGATCCCATGGCATTGAGAATGGTCTAAAATTGGTCCTCATATATGAGCATGGGCTTCTAGTGTCTAGTGGGTAATTATTTCTCCCCATCCACTGCTCTGGGCACATGGTATGATTCACTGAGGCTGCTAGTCTAGTAGGTACAATTGTACTCATTTCTGTTTCAGTAAAATGACAGCCCTACCAAAGTCCCAGCTTTGGGCGTAGAGTTCTGTCCCCTCTCACATGGACTGATGTCTTACCTCCTCTCCCCCATTTAGCCCCCAGTCTGCAGCCCCCGAGGCCTCTATTAATTCTGATGTCTCCACACAGCCACTTCTACCTCAGCTTTAGCTCCCTCTAACCTTGTTGGCTTTGATGTCTCTCCATTTCTGGCACACGGGGATTTCCTTAACTTCCTTTTGAGCTCGAGTGCGTATTGAAAGGCTTTCATTGTTCATATTTCACCCAGCATTTCTATGAGTTTGGAAAAGTCTTCTCTGAGCCAGCACACTCTGCTATGTAGCCTCTACTTGGTTTCCATGAATATTCTGTATTTCCTTGACCCAACTTCTAGAAGATCCTATGGCTACAGAACAAGATCACAGAACTATTCTTCCCCTAAGATTTTCTATACTTAGTAAAAGCCTTTTATGGAGATTTAAAAATAGTAATTGCTTTGGAATGAAAGGGGGAACATTACCATTGACCCCACAGGAATAAAAAGAATCATCAGTCTACAAGATGAATAATTGTATACCAACAAATTAAATAACCTAGATGAAACAGACAAATTCCTAAGAAGCATACAAACTACCTACAATGACTCAAGAAGAAATAGACGATATCAACAGACCAATAACAAGTAAAGAGATAGAATCGAGAATCCAAACATTCCCAACAAAGAAAAGTCCAGGATCAGATTATTTCAGCAGTGAATTTTAACAAACATTCAGAGAATCAACACCAAACCTTGCCAAAAACTGAAGAGGAGAGAACACATCCCAAATCATTCTTTGAGGCCAGCATCACTCTGATAACAATACTAGATAAATATAACGCAAGTAAAGAAAATTACAGACCAATATCTCTCAAGGATATAGATGCAAAATTCTCAAACAAATACTAGCAACCCAAATCTAACAGCCCATTGAATTATACACCACGATTAAGTTGAATTTTCCTCAGGTAAGCATGGTTAGTTTAGTAAAAGAAAATCAATTAATGTAATATACATTAATAGAACAAAGGGGAAAAAATGATCATCTCAATTGATGCAGAAAAGCCTTTTGACAAAACTCAGTACCCTTTCCTGATAAAAACACCCAGAAAACAAGGAATAGAAGGAAACATCCTTAACATGATAAAGGAAATGTATGAAAAACCTACAGCTGACATCAGACTCAATGGTGAAAGACTGAAACTTTCCCCCCTAAGATCAGGACAAGATAGGGATGCTCACTGTCATCACTTTATTCAAATTGTACTGGGAGGTCTAGCCAGAGCAATTGGGCAAGAAAAAAAAAAAAAAAAGGCATACAAATAGGAAGGGAAGAAGTAAAATTTCTTCTATACTTGCATTCTATATACTAGTAAACAATCTGAAGAGGAAATTTTTAAAATCCCATTTACAATGGCAATGATAAGAATCAAATGTCTCAGAATAAATTTAAGCAAGGATGTAAAGGAATCATATGTGGAAAACTGCAAAACATTGCTCAAAGAAGTTACAGAGGACCTAAATAAATGGAAGGACATGCCGTGTTCCTGGATTGCAAGTCTAAATATTGTTAAGATGTCAATTCTACCAAAAGTGATATACAGATTCAATGCAATTCCAATCAGACTTTAACAGATTTCTTTGCAGAAATGGAAAAACCAATCATCAAATTCATTTGGAAGGGTAAGCAGGCCCAAATAGCCAAAACCATCTTGAAAAAGTTGGTGAACTCACACTTCCCGATTTTAAAACTTATTACAAAGCTACAGTAATCAAAACAGTGTGGTACTGGTATAGGGACAGATACATAGATCAATGTAATTGAATTGAGAGTTCAGAAATAAACCCTCACACCTTTGGAAAACTGATCTTTGACAAAGGTGACAAGCCTACTCAATGGGGAAAGAATAGTCTCTTCAACAAATGGTGTTGGGAGAACTGGATAGCCATGTGTAAAAAATGAAGGTGGATTCCTATCTCACATCATATATAAAACTTAAGTCAAAATAGATCAAAGGACTAAATATAAGAAATAAAATGAGAAAAAACCATAGGGAAACCTTTCAGGACCTTGTGTTAAGCAATGGTTTCTTAGACTTTGTATCATAGGCATAAGTAACAAAAGAAAAAGTAGATAAATGGGACTTCATCAAAATTTAAACTTTTGTGCATTAAAGGACTTTATCAAGAAAGCAAAAAGGCAACCTACAGCATGGGAGAAAATATTTGGAAACCACATATCTGATAAGGGTTTAATATTTAATATCCAGAATATGCCCAGGGGACATGGCAACTTCTACAACTCAGCAAGAAAAAGGCACATGACCTGACTAAAAAATGGGCAAAAGACTTGAATAGATATTTCTCCAAAGAAGATATACAAATGGCCAAAGAGCACATGAAAAGATGCTCAACATCATTAACTATTAGGGAAATGCAAATTAAAACCACCATGAGATAGCATCTCATACTCACTAGAGTGGCTACTATTTGATAAACAGAAAATGACAATCATTGGAGAGGTTGTAGAGAAATAGGCACTCACACACTATTAGTGGGAATGTAAAATGGTGCAGCCACGGTGGAAAACAGTGTGGTGAATCCTCAGAAAGTTAAGTATAGAATTACCACATGACCCAGCAATTCCACTTCTAGGTATATACCTCAAATAATTAAAACCAGGATTTGAATAGACATTCACAACCCGATATTCAGAGCGGCATTATTCACAATTTCCAAAAGGTGGAAGCAACCCAACTGTCTGTCAACAGAGGAATGGATAGACAAAATGTGGTATAGCCCTAAAAAGGAATTATGTTCTGAGATGTGCCCACATGGATAAACCCGGAACACATTAGCTTAGTGAAATAAGCCAGACACAAATGGACCAATACTGTATGATCACACTTATATGAAGCATATTCAAAAAGTCAGAAAGTAGAATAGAAATTATCAAAGGCTGGGGGGGAGGAGACAGGGGAGTTAGCTTAATTGGGATGTAGTTTGGGGTGATGGAAAAGTTTTGGCAATGGATGATGGGGATGGAGGCACAATTTTGCATATGAAATTCACAGCACTGAATTGTGTGTTTGATAAGGGATAAAATGAAAATTATAGGTTGTATGTAAGTTACCACACACAGACACACAGGCAAACCCACAGAACTGTACAACACAAAGAGTGAATCCTAGTGTAAGCTGTGGGCTAAGGTTACTAGCACGATTATGATGATACTGTTTCATGAGTTGTAACAAAGGTACCACACTCATGCAAAATGCTAATAAGAGGAAAACTGAGATTTCTGCATGATATTTCTGTAAATCTACAAGCTCTAATAGAAAAGAAAATATTAATGGATGTAACAAAGCTTTAGATTGTGGAAAGGATACCAGTTTATAAAAAAAATTTTATTGGAAGTGCCTCACTGACTCCTACAGGTTCTCCAATGTTGAAATGTCAAGGAATATTGTTTTCCAAATTTGCCTTTCTTCTTTGGGGGAGAAAAAAGACCATTGTGAATAGTCATTATAAAAAATTCTCATAAATAATAAAGTTGGGAAACCCCAAGATAGAGAGGGGCTGGAAATCAGTGTAATAATATTTATAATATTATATCATCTACATATGGCTTAGAAGCTATCCACTCAAAGAAAAATAGGAAGAAACTGAAGAAAATGCAATCACTATTTATCTTGGTTAATTGTGGTAATGACAAGAAGATAAAAGAGGAGTACAAATTTATATGGAGAAGAACAATATACATTTATGAGATTTGTGTTAAAAAAAAAAAGGGGGGGGGAATGGGTCCCAAATCTGAGATAAATTCCCTCCCATCACCTGAGCTGTCAGTATCGATTCTATCTTCACAGTTTATATCTCCAATTGTGGTGGGGATGTTGGAGTTAATGTCATTTCTGAGATATTTTTCTATACTGCTTAGGTAAGAATGTTGGATGGGATCTACCGAAACAAAAGATGTTATATAAAGATAAACCCGACAGGCTTAACGTGCACGCTTGTTGCCTTCCCAATAATGACAGTGAACCCAATCTCATACAACAAACCCTTACAAACAGGCTCTTCATAGAAGGTGGCATATCCTAGAGCAGGTGTTGTGTTCCTGTCTCAGAAAAACGAGGACTGTTAGGAAGGGAGAGAGGAGAAGGGTAACGTTGGGGCAAAATTAATCTTTGTGTCCACATTTTTGCTAGGAAGCCTTTCTTGAAAGCAGGTATGGCAAGGATTTACAAATCTGATCTTGTCCATTGTCACAGCTTATCCCACAACAAAGCCAAAAACAAATAGATTTTTTTTTTTTAAATAAAAAGTAAGATAAAATAAAAACAAAAAGAAAAAAACCAAATAGGTATTTTTTGAGATAACTTTATTTTCTAAATCAGCTGCTGGAATCTTAAATGCATAGATCTGACATTTCCCTTAAGAAAAAAAGCTGATCCAAAGTTCACTTCCCTTTAGGTAAGGCCAAACATCTACCAACCTGAGACTCCTGAAGTTCTAATCTATTTCAAAGGATCCCTAGAGAATGGAATTTCATAGCCTCAATCAGTAACACTTTTACTATGATGATCTACATCATTAGGAAATGAGGACCTTTGGGCTTGAGACTATTCCAGACTCATCTAAGGCCTTTGTAGAACCAAAAAAGATTACTTGAGTTAAATACAATTAAGTAAGGTGGGAAAATAAAAACAATAAAACAAAACAAAATATGCTTTCCAGCCTACAATTTCTACAAGAGAGAGGTTATGTCTAGTTTACAATACCCTGCAGCTAGAAGTCATTCATAAATTCTATTCTGATGGATTATAATAAATTATTCTCCCCTTTCTGCCAATCCATGTAAATCCCTTTGTTTAAAACCTGACTTCTTATGGTTACATAAATGAATATATTTGTTCTTAGGAAATATACATGGAAGTATTAAGTGTTCAAGGAGCATCACGTATACACCTACTCTCACATATTTAGGAAACAGACAGAAAGAGATAAATGGATGGATGGATATGCAGATAGAATGATATGGCAAATATGGCAAACTTAAAATTGGTAGATCTGGGTGTATGGGTGGGTGGTGTGTTGGAGTTTTCTGTACGGGTTTTGTATTATTTTTGTAACTGTCATGTAAGTTTGAAATTATTTCACAATAAAAAGTTTTTTGTTTTTTTTAAAATCTGGGTTCTTATTTACTCAACATTTATTATGCATCTATTTTGTGTAGACTCAAGGTGCTGGAAACAAACTTGCCCAGGACACGGTCTCTGCCCTTATGAAGCTCAGTCTCCAAGGTGATGTCACTGTGTAGGAAAATATGATATACGGTGATGAGTAGAGATTGTACTAGGTTCAACAGGGGTAACACGGAGGCGATGAAGAACTCTGAAGAGGTTAGAAAAGGCTCCAAGAACATTAAACTGCATCTTGTATAGTGGATGACTTTTTGCTGATTATCTAGACGGGGAACATGGAAGAATAGGCTGAGTGGGAAAAGAGAGTGAGGTTTTGGACATGAGTGCTCTGAGTTGCCTCTGAGGCACTCAGGAGGCCATGGGGTACTGGGGTCTGAGAGCAGCCCATGCTGGAGATACCACTTTAGAACCGTCAACCTGTAGAAACCCGTGGAGAGTGGAACCACGAGCTGGTGGCCCTGTACCTGGAGATTCCTGGGAGACACCAACACAGTGTCTGCATGTTCGAATGGAGGATTTGCTCTCTCAGGCAGGGATCATCTTATACTTGCCCTACGTTTTTCACAGGACCCACACTGTCCTTTCACCTTGACTGCAAACTGGGTAAAACCTGTAAAAAACAACTTCTTCTGAAAATTAGTACTACCATATCATATGTGCTTTTAAAAGGTAACAAAGACCAATTAAAAAAAATTCCTATCAGGACAGACTTCTGCTTCTGGGAAGATGGAGTAGATCTATTTTTCCCTATCCTTCTTGCTGAAGCCCTGGACATTGTGTATGAAACAAATATAAGAAGACTCAGAGAATATGGAGAGGAGAAGAAAAACCAGTTAGGAGCCTCAGAATATGTGGGACCTAGGTTTTTTTTTTGCCTCATATATTCCTGACTTGGCATTGAGGATGCCAGTAGCCCAGAAACATCCATGAGCACTGACCAAAAATTCCCAACAGAAACTTGTTCCTGCTAGCCAAAGAAACAGGGCTGGGAGGACAGAAAACTTTTAGACAATAACATCACAGAAGAAACTGACTCCACCATCACTCACGCCTGCAAAGGCCAAGTGGAGACCTAGACTTCCACCCTCACAAAGTTGTAACAAGCTACACCCAAATTTCTGTGGGTAGTGTCAGAGGACACCAAGTAGGGAGCATGGGCTTTCATCCCTGACAGCCAAAAATGAGGTTCACGACATCCGTGGTGTCAAAAGAGACTGGACTTCCACCCCCAGCCAGCAGTAAAGAGATGTTCCTCCCTCTCCCCACTGGGGTGGTGTCAGAGGAGACCTGGCCTACGAGGATCTTCACCATTGCCCAGTACAACAAGGCCAGCCCCACCGCGTAAAGAGGCACCCCCGACACACTGGGGTTCCACCTGGCATTAAGGAGGTGGTACTGTCTCCTCCCTTGCCAGAGTGGTGTAAAAAAGACCCAGCTAAAGCTGAAGGCTTAAAAAAAACTCAGAGTCTCATAACATTCAAGATGCTGTGGTTTCCTTGGAAAATCCCTTGTAATAAGAATGAGGAATATCTCAAACTGGGTGATAAAAAAGCAATCAATAGATGTCAAAACCAACATGACAGAGGTATTAGAAACACCTGACAAAGATTTAAAAGCATCCATGAAAGAAATGCTTCACTGAGCAATCTGAACATGGTTGAAACAAATTAAAAAATAGAAAATCAGCAAGAAAATAAGAGAACTCAAAAATACCAACAACTAACAGGATCTAGTCAAATCCCTACCCAACGACAGTGGAATACACATTCTTTCCAAGTGCATATCAAATGTATACCAAGATAGATCATGTTGTAGGCCATTAAACAACCTCAACAAATTTAAAAGAATTGAAATCAGACAGCATGTGACCTTTGACTTCAATGAAATCAAACTAGAACTTACTAACAAAAAGATAACAGGGGACTTTCCAAACACTTGGAAACTAAAGAACACACTTCTAAATACTCCCTGGGTAAAAGAGGAAGTCTCGAGGGAAATAAAACAATACAATGAACTAAATGAAAATGGAACTAAAACATATCAAATTTTTTCGGTCATGGCTAAGGCAATTCTGAGACAAAAATCCATAGCAGAAAATGCATATATTAGAAAAGAAAAAAAAGTCTCAAATCAATAATCTAACCTTCTACTTCAAGAACCTTGAAAAAGAAGGGCAAAATAAATCCAAAGAAAGCAGAAGAAAAGAAATAATAAAGAGCAGAAATCAGTTCATTGAAGACAGGAAAACAATAGGAAAATTAACCAAACAAAGAGCTGGTTATTTGGAAAGAGCAATAAAATTGACAAAACTCCAGCAAGACTTATAAAGAAAAAAGAAGACACAAATTACCAACATTAGGAATGAAGTGGTATATCACTACAGACTCTGAAGACATCAGAAGGATAATTAAGTGGCATTATTCACAATTGCCAAAAGATGGAAGCAATCCAAATGTTCATCAACTGATGAATGGATAAATAATATGTGGCATATACATACAATGGACTATTATTCATCCATTAAGAGGAATGAAGTACTGATACATATGACAACATGGATGAATCTTGAAGACATGACGTTGAGTGAAATAAGCTAGACACAAAAGGCAAATATTATATGACCTCATTGATATGAAATAATTAGAATAAGCTGGCTCATAGAGTCAGAATCTAGAATATAGCAGAGGGAGGGAATGGGGAGTTAATTATGAAATTGTACAATATTTCATAATTGTACAGTATTTCTATTTGGATTAATTGTAAAATTTTGGTAATGGCTGGTGGTAATGGTAGCAGAACATTGTAAATGCAATTTATAGCATGGAATTATATATTTGAATGTGGTTAAAAGGGGAAATTTTAGGTTGTATATATTTTACTAGAATAAAAATTTAAAAACAGGACTGTATAACACAAACAGTAAGCCTTATTCTAAACATTAGACTACAGTTAATATAATTATAAAATATTCTTTCATGTATTGTACTAAATATACCATACTGATGCAAGGTATTAATAATAGGGTGGTATATGGGAATGCTATATTTTATGCATGATTTTTCTGTTAACCTATAACTTTTCTAATTAAAAAAATAAAAATAAAAAATAAAAAATGGAAAAAAAGGATAGTTAGGGAATCCTATGAACATCTTTATGCACATAAATTTGACAACTTAGACAAAATGGATCAATTCCTTGAAAAACAACACAAACTACCACAACTCATCCATATGAAATAGTTTGAATTGCTTTAAATTATAACTGTTACATATATTGAATTTGTAATTTAAGAAACTCCCAAAACAGAAATCTCCAGGTACTAATTGTTTCACTGAAGAATTCTACTAAATGTTTAAAGAAGATTTAACATCAATTCTATACAATCACTTTCAGAAAAAAGAAGAGGGAACACTTCCCAACTCATTTATGAAGCTAGCATTATCCTGACACCAAAAACATACAAAGATGTTACACACACATAAAAGAAAAATGCATACCAATATTCTACATGAATATTAATGCAAAGTCCTTAATAATATATTAGCAAATAAAGTTCAGCAATATAGAAAACATTATACACCATGGCCAATTAGGGCTTATTCCAATGATGCAAGGCTGGTTCAATATTCAAAGATCAATCAATGTAATCCATCATATTAACAGACTAAGGAGGAAAAATCACACAATCATATCAATTTTTGCAGAAAAAAACAATAATTTTGGGGAAGCAAAATTCAACATTATGTGAACAAAACAAAATAGAACAAAACAAAACAATAACCTCTTGGCAAATTAGGAACAGAAGGCAACTTCCTCAACTTAAGGCAGAGTGTCTACAAAAACCTATAGCTAACATAGTACTTAATGGTGAAAGACTGAATGTCTTCCCTCTAAGTTTGGGAAAAAGGCAAGGATGTCTGCTACCACTGCTTTTATTCAGCATAGTGCTGGATGTACTAGGTAGTGCAATAAGACAAGAAAAGGAAATACAATGCATATGGATTTTAAAGGAAGTAATAAACTGTTCTTATATGCAGATGACATGATTATCTATGTAGAAAATCCCACAGAATCTATATATATATAAAAATTCCTAGAACTAATAAATGAGTTCATCAAGTTCACAGGATACAAGGGTGAACATACAAAAATCAGTTGCACTGCTATCTACTAGCAATGAACAATTGGACACTGAAATTGAAAATACAATACAACTTACAATTGCTCAAAAAACGAAATATTTAGGGTTAAATCTAGCATAATATGTACAGGATTTGCATGCTGAAAACTCCACAATGCTGATGAAAGAAATAAAAGATCATCTAAATAAATGGAGATATATGCCATTTTCATGGTTTAAAAAACTCAACATAGTAAAAATGTAAAATCATCCCAAACTGATTTACAGGTTTAATGCAATTCCTGTCAAAATACTGGCAAGATTTTTTGTAGATACAGACAAGATTTTTCTAAAATATATATGGAAAGGCAAAGGAACTAGAAGAGTTAAATTTTTTTTTGAAAAAGAAGAATGAACTGGAAGAAATAAATCTACCTGATTTAAAGACTTATTATATGGCCATAGTAAACAAGACTGTGTGGTATTCTTGGATAGATACATAGATCAATGGGACAGAATAGAGAATCCAGAAATTGACCCACACAAATATGTCCGCCTCATTTGATAAAAGTGCAAACACAATTCAATGGAGGAAAGAGAGCTTTTTCAACAAACCATATTGGAGCAATTGGGCATCTACAGGCAAAAAAAAAAAAAGAATCTTGATCTAAGTCTTACATGTTATAAAAAAATTAACTCAAAATGGATGATGGACTTAAATGCAAAATATGAAACTATACAACTTTTAGAAAAGAGAAACATAGGATAATATTTTGGGATTTAGGACTAGGCAAAGAACTCTTAGACTTAACACCAAAAGCTTGATCCCTAAGATGAAAAACTGATAAATTAGAGCTCATCAAAATTAAAAACCTTTTATTCTGCAGAAGATCCTGTTAAAAGGCTGAAAAATACAAGCTACAGAGTCGGAGAAAATATTTGCTAACCACCTATCCAGCAAAGGTCTAGTATCTAGAATATTTAAATAACTCTTAAAACAACAGAAAAAATCCCCAAAGAATCCAATTGGAAAACAGGCAGAAGACATGAAGAGACACTTCACTGAGGAGGATATACAGATGGAAAATAAGCACAAGAATAGATGTTCAACATCATTAGCTATTAGAGAAATACAAACTGAAACCACAATGAGGTATCACCCACACATTTATCAGATGGCTAAAATTAAAAAAAAAAAGGAAAAATACCAAATGCTTACTAGGATGTGGAATCACCAAATCACTCATACCTTGCTACTTGGAATGTGAAAAAATGGTACAGCCATCTGGTATACCATTTTTGGCAGTTTCTTCAAAAACAACTACAGTCTGTCTTCCGAGCCGGAAGTGTTGCTTCTTGCCTCTGGAGTGATGGCTTCAAGGTTACTTTGCAGAGCTGGATGGCTGGCCATGCAGGCCCTGAGGACCTGGGGCCCCAGTGGGATGGTCGCCGTGAGGTCCATGGCATCTCCAGGTGGTGTTCCTACTGATGATGAGCAGGCAACAGGGCTGAAGAGGGAGGTCATGATGGCTGCATGGAAAGGACTGGACCCATATAATATACTGTCCCCTAAAGCAGCTGCAGGCTTCCCCCAAGGAAGACCCCAATTTAGTCCCCTCCATCACCAACAAGTGAATAGTAGGTTGCATCTGCGAAGAGGACAACAGTGCCGCCATTTGGTTCTGGCTGCACAAAGGCTAGGCCCAGCAATGACCTAACTGTGGAACCCATTACAAGCTGGAGCCTCTCCAGAAGAGCCACTGGTGAGCCCCTGATGAGCCCCTGAAACAATGCATTCAGAATACGCTGTAAAGTTTTCTTTGTTCGAATAAAGACTAGCCATTGCATTGGTTCCTTCAAACAAACAAAAAAATTACATATATCACAACCCTGTGAATATACTAAAATCCACCAAAATATATACTTTAAACTTTTGAATTTTATGCTATGTGAATTATCTCTCACAAAAAACCATCAGATGAACCTGGGCTAATGCCCAGCCCAAACTACCAACTCACAGAATTGTGAGCTAATAAATGCTTGCTGTTTAAACACACACATACATGCAAACACACATTAAACTAAACATTCCACTACCGTATGACCTAGCAACTGCATACCTGGGCATTCACCACAGAGAAATGAAGACTTAAGCTCATGTAAAAACCTGTACACAAATGTTCATAGCTGCCTTATTCATAATAGACTTAACTGGAAACTCAAAAGCTTGCAGATATGTCCTTCAATGGGTAAATGGTTACACAAACTGTGGTACATCCATACCAAGGAATGCGACACAGCAATAAAAAGGGATGAACTATTGACACACCCAACAACCTGGATGCATCGCCATAGAATTATGCTGAGTGAAAAAAGCCAATCCCAAATGGTTACATATGATATGATTCCAATTACTAATATATAACATTCCCTAAATGACAAAAATATTGAAAGGAGAACCAGTTAATGGTTGTCAGGAGTTAAGGAGGGGATGGGGGGGGGCAGGAGGAAAGTGGATTTACCTATAACAGGACAACATGAGAGAGTCTGTGGTGATGGAATTGCTCTGTACTTGAGTGCATCAATGTCAATTTCCTGGTCGTGATGTCTTACTATAGCTCTGCAAGATGTCATGAAGAAAACTGGTAAAGGCTACAGAGACTCTCCCTCTCTATTGTTTTTTACAACTGCATGTGAAGCTACTATTATCTCAAAATAAAAAGTTTAAATAATTTTAAAAAGTCATCTTCGGCTTTTCTGCACTGCTTTCTAGTTCATGTTTTCTGTAGATATCCCATCCTAAGCAGGGCTGAGAAGTGCTGAGTTACAGTGGTTTGGAGAGACTCTCATGTACTTCCTGGAGGCACACCTCTCAAGGGAGAGGCTGTCCACACCATCCCACAGCCATCCGACCTCATTAGCTGAGCAGGCCGAGTAGAATTAGAATGAGCCTGGGCACAGATGGAAATCATTACCTCATTCCACGATTTGCAATGAGGTAGTCAGGCTCATCTGAAATAAGGCTGAGCTCTACAGTACAGTTAGGAGGCCAGGATAAGGTTGGGGTTGTTAGGAACAGATAAATTAGCAGGACACCTGGTCAACCCGAGAGGCCTCAGGCAAATGCTATGCAGGTGGGTTGAAAAGCCCCAGGTGTAATGGAGAGCCTGAGGAATAGTCTGGACTCCGTGCATTGGGGGATATGGGCATTGGTGAAAGGACAAAAAATTCTGTGGTGGTGACACTTCAAGCTAATCAGGGAGATGCAGCTTTAGAGGCAAAAGGGTATTCTATTAAAATTCTATTTCCAGGGGAGCTGATGTGGCTCAAGTGGTTGAGTGCCTGCTTCCCATATACAGGGTCCTGGGTTCAATCCCTGGTGCTTCCTAAAAAAAAATTCTATTTCCATAGCAGCCCAGGTTATCCCTTTAAAAAGGCAAATCAGACCACAGTATTTACCTGCTCAAAATCATATAGCAATTTTGAAGACCCTGGCTTTCTCTTAAACCCAATTTCTTACTATGCTTCCCCTCCCTCCTTCTGCTCCAGCCACATGGCCTTTCTTGCTGCTTCTGGAACATTCTAAATGCTTTCCCAACTCAAGGTCTTTGTACTTACTTTCCCTCTGCCTGGAATGTTCTTCTGCATAGACATAGCCTCAAAGATGGCCTCTTTGTAAAGCCAGTAATTTCCAGTGCCGTGGGACTACCCATTCACATTCGAACTTTGCCAAAGGAGAGCTAACATTTTCAAACAGATGCTTTCGCTGGCTAACAGTTACTTTCCTGTACAATGGAATCCATGAGTTTCAGACCAAGTCCAAAATCCATCCCTATATGATACTGAAAAACAACCAATTCATTTAAGGGATAAGTATGTGGCTGTGCGATGGAAGAAAGAAAAGATGTCAGAATGGTTGTAAGGATAGTTACAAAATTGCAAAGATGATTTTAAAAGTATTTGATAGTCTCAAATAATACCTGGAGGAAAGAAATAGAACAGGGTGCTAGAAGTACTCAAAGGGAGATTTAGGCCAGGTATTAAGAAAAGTTTTTGAACAGTGATGCCTATTGGGTTGGAATATAGATTCCTAAGAGTACAGCTGGCAGCTTTATCGCATGAAACACTGAAGATTAAATGTGACTTGACAAAGCACCTAATAGACGAAGGTAAAGAAATGGAGTACATGACTTAACAGTATTTTTAATGAATTAAATTCCTTCAATGTGAATTTCCTCTTACATAAAAAATAAAATAAAATAAATTTGCTTTTTGGAGCTTAAGAAAATTTGGATCAAGTTTGAAATTGTTGCTCTCTCGTGTGGCTATGATGTGCTTTTAAAACGATAGACTTTCTAGGTTCGTTAAGCTCCAAATTAATAGCAACAGAAATAACTACCCCCCTTCCCTCCTCCTTTGCTAGCTCCTCCTCAAATGCAAGCAAGGTCTGGGTCTGGGCAGCAAACGTCTGACTTTACAAATTTAAATAAGCATCCAAACAGAATAGTTCAAAGCTGGCCACAAAAGTTATTTCAGACTCGATTATTCAACTAATTAAAGAAAGATGAGTTTCACCATCGATTTCCTCCTAAACAGTAATTAAAGATAATAAGAGTTGAAGGTGCTTGGCTCAGCCTGACCTCTCTGTCCTCGCTGAGTTCACAAACAGGCAGAAGCACGTGCAAGACTGAAAAAGAGGAGAAGGACAAAGTCTCCCTGGGAGACTGCCTGGACCAATTGGTGGGGAATATAATAAATTCTCCATATAAGACTTACTATAGGAGAGCAACTAAAGAGGCATTGACAATTAAATACAGTACATGACCACAGAAGGGGTCTGATAATGGGGGAGAAAAGGCTCAAAAGGACATGACAGGGGCCTATGAAGCAACTGGAACATAGACTGTAAGCTTTATACCAACGTTGAAGTTCCTGAACATGTAACTGTACTTAAGGTGGTTACAGAAGTGAATATTCTTGTTCCTCCGAAATGCACATGGAAGCATGATGTGTTCATGGAGCATTATGTATACAACCTACCCTCAAACGTTCAGAAAAGAGATAGATAGCTGGATAATAGGCATAAATGGAGGACAGTTAGAAGATGCAGCAAATGACGCAAAATGTTAAAACTGGTGGATGTGTGTATCTGGGGGCAGGGCAGGTTGGAATTCTCTGTGTGGGCTTTGTGTTATTGCAACTGTTCTGTAAGTTTGAAGATACACAAAATGTTTAAAGGAAGAGAAAAAGGAAAGAATTAAATATAGGAGATTGTGCAGATCTCAGCCTAGGATATTTGTTCCTAGGACTTCACACCATGGGTGAGTCACTCCAAGTTCAGCCTACCCCCTGGAGAGAGCCAGAGGAGTTAAAGAAACTATTTCTTAAACCATAACACTTTATTCATGTTCTTGAGAGCCTTGAAGTCCTTTCTGGAAAAAGTGGGTTGTGTACAAATAAGCCGATAGGAAGGAGTGAATGCACTCACATTCCTAAGCACTTGGTCTAGCTGTGCCACCACAAACACTCACGAGTGTTCTCCTATCATCCTTCTTCCAATCTTCCCACATGGAGTCATGTAATATCAGCAACTAAGCCCTAGTTTGACTCATAAAAAGCCAAAGGAAAAAATGTGGGCGGTTGAGCTTCCTTTTCTCCAATGAATGTACCATTAAAGGACGTGGCGTGGGACCTGGACATCCTCAATTGTCATAAACCACACCCACTGCAGACTGGAGGCCGAGCTGCAGGAATGGAAAAGTGTGTGGCCGCCATTCTCAGCACGCGGAATTAAGGCCTGTCCAGCGCCCCCTTGCACGTGCTGGAGTCTGTGTCTCCACACTGAGGGCAGGGATGACACCGGAGTCACACAAAGGCTGCAGAAATAGCTGAACATCTTTGACTGAGGCTGACACCCACCCTTAGCCAGAGCTGCTGCCAGAAGCGGATCACACAAGTGCTTCTGCTGGGATCTTCTTAGTCATCCTGGGACAGGTCTCCATCAACCAGCTGAGTTGCTTTGTAATGGGAACTTCAATTTCATTTTCCATAATCTGCATCTCCACACATACCTACGACTTTATTTCCTATCGCCCGGCAGTTGGGTTAAATATCTGAAAATTTTTGTTGAAGAATGTCTGGATCACCATAAGAAAAAAAATTAACCTGTACACCTTCAGCAGAAGGTGAATTTCAACAGGTGGATTCTCAAACTATCCAATCGGTGATGTGAAGAGAGCAAGGGTGCAGCCATTTTTCAAGTAAAACCACACCTGCAGTAAAGTTTGATGTGGAACAAGTAGGACCCATGCCACTGCTGCCTTTTTTTATCTTTTGTTGTGTTGATTGTTGAGATTTAGAGTAAATGGAAAAATCATTCAGTTATCTGGTGCCATCTGAAGGCTGTCCAGTCCAACAACCCTACATGTGGCCTGCATTGCAGTGGCCTAAGAAATGGGACACCAGCCTTTTAAAATCCTCTCTGGGCCTCGTCTTTCGGAAGGAGCATCCTCCGTGGTGAAGCTCCCAGGTAAGGCAACGGCCACACTGACTTTGCCAAGGTCTTCTTTCACTACCTTTAAAGCAGGGTTTACTTAAAACTGATACACACATGGGCAGACTGGGCAGAGAAGGCTCTTCAGAGGTCAAGGCCTTTGCCTTCCTCCAGGAAGAGCAGCCTCTAAACCATGTCCAACATTTCTGGCAAACGATTTCTTTTAAATTTTCCAAAGAAGTTGACTGTCCACATCGCATGGCTTTATCTCCAGTGTCTGATGACTGTACTTCCTGAACACCGAGGATAAGAAATCATAGAGTAAGTTGCAGCTCGGCCTCTGGGAAGCAATGTGATTTTTCTAAGACTAAAGGTTGACAGTCCGCCCAAAACGTAATGCAAAGTTGCCATGTAGGGAGATGATACCTGGCATATGTAAGGGTACCAGAGGCCTGAAGCAGGCCTGTTCATGTTCCCTAACGTTCATTTTTCCCTTCCCCAGAGCCCCCCTGCTCATAAGCCCATCTACCTTGTATGTAGGGCCTGGTTTGGGGTGGTCCCATTAAGGAAATCAGAGACTTCGGTTAACAGGTTGCCAGAGGCAAACTCTCCCTCTCCTATTGGTTGTGAACAAGGACTCACACTGTCCCCACCACTATGGGTGACCAGCCTGTGATGAAGGCAGGGTGGGTGTATGGGGGGGCAGACTTCATAAAGCATTAGGGCCAAAGCAAGAAGATGCAAAGAAAATGGGTCCCTGATGAGTTTTCTGGGCTGTGGGTCAATCGGCCAGGACTGCCTTCCAGCAGGATTTTCCCCTGACAAGAGCTGGCCACTGCTTTCATCCTAAAGGCCAGTCTGAACTGGGGCTCCTGCTACTTGCAACTGCAAACATCCTCTGCTGGGAGCAGATATCTTGTTCCAAAGTAATTGAGAACCCTAGACCCGGGGATAGACTTTCAGGAACCAAGAGTTCCTGAAAGAGTGAGCAAGGACAGTGAAGTGAAAATATTGAGTTGAAGAAAGAGGGAATTCTGGAACTCTTTATTCTTGACCTTGTGACCTTGAGATTATACTGAGTGGTTATTTTGACCCAACTCATAATAGAGTTGATCATCTTTACCATTCTTATAACCAGCACACATTATGTCCACTAAACAAATAGCTACCCATGAGCTCTTTCGTGATGAAGCACATTCCCTGTGTTGCAGTGCCGCAATCTCCACAGGGCTGGAGGGTGGTTTATGGTAAATCCATAGGGACCTCATTCGGAAATTTGCACATTTGGTTGCTTAGTGTTTGCCTGCAAGGCGATTAGGAACCCACAATTTTCATTTCTTCTCTAAAAGGGTGAGAGACCATTGTAAGAAAACTGTCCTCTAATGTAAGTTGTCCTGGAGGGATGACTTTCCGATACTATCAGGTGAAATACACATGTCCCAATACAACTGTGCATGGATGACGAATCCCGGTGACATACAAACTCTGATATTC
Source organism: Tolypeutes matacus (assembly GCA_026826555.1). Lineage (NCBI taxonomy): Eukaryota > Metazoa > Chordata > Mammalia > Cingulata > Chlamyphoridae > Tolypeutes > Tolypeutes matacus. Next base: position 21,413,614 of record JAKSZT010054335.1, read on the forward strand.
CATGGACAAACTGCAGAGGCCTTGATGAAGGAAGGCCAAGAGGCTCTTTTCATGTTTTCTACTCGTAAGACCTCATTCCACCGCTAGTTCCTACACGTGAGACCTTTGAAGGCTCCCTGTGGCTTACAGAAAAAAAGCCCTAAAGCCCAAACTTCATGAACAGGTCATACAACTTGGCCCTTTCCCACTTATCCAGTGTAATCTCTCACCACCATTATGGATCTCAGCCCCGTCCTACTGAACTTATTATCTGCAAGTAACTCTTCACGTCTGCCAGAAGGCCCGTGCCCTGCTTCACACCTGGTGGCAAATTCTCCTTTGCCCTGGGCTGCCCTGGCAGTCTGCCCACCGTGCTATTAGAACTCTTCGCACATTCTGACTCTCCACTACCATCTGCCATCCCTGCTGAGACGAACTCCCAGAGTGCGCAGGCCATGCCGCCTTCTGTCTCTTCACTGTCCAGCACTATCTCCAACAAATTTTAAGGGCTCAAGTCATCTCTTGCTTGGAGTGTCATTACCACAAACGATGACAACACTTACGATCCTTAAGTGCGTAAATGCATACAAGAAACCACAGGTGTGGACTCTCAGAAGCTCTATTTTTGAGCTCTGAATATTAGGAAGAAATCTCACTGAGGTTTTTAAGTAATATATATTCAGAAAACAATCTTCAATCACAGGGTATGCACACTCAAGACATTTTAAAAGAATCACGATACTACTTGCCCAGCAAGTGCTTTGTGCAACCATTTCATAAGGGTTAGAATGAAACTGAAAAAAAAAAAAAACAGTTAAGGAGCATTATATCCTGCATTGCTTACAGTTGGGTGGATGAAGTTTTGAGAGAACAAATGATAAACTTCACTCTTAGCTCTATGATAAGGTTTTCTTTTGTTGTTGTTACTTTTTTTCTTTTGTTGTTCTTGTTAAAGGTAGGAGTGTATCAGAAATACTGGACATATTAATGGTTAGGAATGTGAAAATATTTGCTGCTGAAACTTACATGAAATCAGCAAAGGAAATCAAAATGGATAAACAGAATGTGCATCTTATAGCGTACAATACATTTTTAATGACATCATGAAGTTGGACACTATCCAAAAAAGCTATGAAAAAGCTGAAGTCAGAAAACATGAAGCTTGCTCGTGTTATGAGCTGCTGTGTTCAAGAAAGAAACGAATGCAAAGAATAAAGCAGGACACAAACTATGAAGTCAACTCGATGGAATGATGTGGTTATGTCCTTTGAGACTATAAGAAGGAAGATGCAGCAAAGTTGCCCTCTGAGAAGCAGTAAGACCTGAGGCTCTAAAGCACACAGATGTGGATGTCTGCTGGGCCTCGTGGGGAATTCCCTGGATCCTCAAGAAATTATCTGGAATCAGACAGTGCACTTGGCCTGTAGACATTCCTTACACAACAGCACGGGTACAAATTAATTGTTTTTGAGGCTATAAGTAAGAGTATTTTCATTTCCACATACTGAGGAAAGGAAACTGAAAAACTTCTTAGACCAACAGCAAAACTTTTGTCTTCAGCCAGACAAAACTGCTCCTGTACAGTAGTAGTTTCTGGACCCAAGAGGCACAGCCAAAATGTGGCAAAAATGTGCGGCTGGCTTCTGCATTTCTCTGGGTTATCAAATAAAGAGCTCACTTGGGATTTTGTTTTGAAGTCATTGTCAAATGTTCTGGTCTACAGAATTTCTTTAGCTGTTTGGGCAAAGAATACAACCAATTTGTCCTGCAACATGGCAGCAAGGCTTGTGCACCAAGCAGCCCCATTGCCTCTTTGCTCTTGACTGTTTGAGCAGTTTCCATCCTCTGCAGCATGTGAAAGAAACTGTGCATGAATTGGGAGCATGCAAAAGGGCTTTATCTCAAGCCTGGTGACAACTTGGACAATTCTCCAGTTTTCAATAGGTTTGTGTGAGGATGGTGAAAAGATGATAGCTTAGACAATGAGCCCAAAGTTCCATATGACAAAAGTGCGTTCAGCAAGTTCCTGTCCTCAGTTCTTTTTCAAAAAGCAAAAGCTTTCTGAATAAATGGGACACAGCAAAGCAGACAAAAGATTTGGGGAATATACCAGTGCTTTAATAAACAAAACAACCATCATTCTAGAAATACCTTGACTATCTTCCATCTAAAGTTTCTTCCACCTAAAATCTTGACTACTTCTGATAAACCGACAAAAAGAAATATAAAAATGCTGATTCCATTAAGTAATGAAGAGTTATGTTTATAAGTAAATTCAGTGAGAGCATGTAAAACTATTTTTAAAATTATACTTTTTAATTTAAATACCAAAATTTTAAATGACTTATTTTGTATTTCTAAACTAAATCGAAAATAACATTAAAATAATTAAACGGGTTTTGCTCTCTCTAAAATGTATATTCTCTCCAAAGACTGCAACATTTTGAAGAATATATACTTTGGATTTTGGGAATGACTTGAAATATAAGGATGGTATATGCTTTTAAGGTTACAGCACTGTTCACTATTTTTTGAACATTAGTTTTTAAATTGAGTTCTGTAGTCACTGAATACTTAAATATTTAACTAAAATAAGATATAAATGTTTCATATAATACATATCAAATCTTAATATATTGAAAATCACAAGTGTTTTCAAGTAAACTTGCCTCCGTGAAGATCTCAGATTAAAGGTTCTTGGCTATTATATTTGATTTTACCAACTGGTCCCTGACTAAAAAGGTTGTAATTGTATATTGCTATTGTTAAAAAGTATTCTTCCATGTTCATTCACACACAAAAAAACACTGACGATTATCTTTTCTGCTCAAAGAACATCTGCTTGACTGTAAATAAATATTTTACTTAACTTATAAATTTGAAAATGGAATTCCATAGCTTTAAAAAGGTATGATAATCACACATTCTGGAAAATTGGATCATGCCTGTCCCTTGTTTAGACCCTTCCCACGGCTCCTGGTAGCTAAAATCCCAATCCCCTCTCCTTGTTTACAAAGCTGGGAGTGACCAGGCCCAGCTGCCAGGGGGACTTTGTTCATATATTCCAGGCTCCTGCCGGACTAAGCTTGTTCCCCTTCCAGCCAATCCATCAATTCCTTCCCTGCCTGGCATGCTCCTTTCCCAGATCCTCACCTTGTTGACTTTACCTGTGATTTAGGTCTCAGTTTAAGTATCAACTTGAGAGGCCTTCCTGACCTGTCCTTCATTTCCCATTATAAACCTCTGTTTCTGTTTCAGATTCTCCTATTTTTTCTCTTGGTTGTTCATTGTCTGTTACTTCTCTTGGAATGGAAGCTCCAAGACACTGGGAACCTCGCCTGTTCTGTTCTCTGCCACACCCAACCTGGTGAGAACATAGTTTTCAATAAATGTCTGGGGAATGCATGGATGAATAAATGACTTGTCCAAGTGCTGATTCCATATGCTATGAAGCCAACATGTTTACTCATTAGCGAGTGTGAATTCCCATTACCACCACCTAAGGTGCCTTGAGCCAATCCTAATTGCTAGAGAAAGAAAGTAAAGACTGAATAACCATATTATCACTTTCTTGTTGAGAGGGGAAGACTTCCTGGACTTGCTGAACCGCAAGCACTGTGATAAGCATTCACTCCTATGTCCGCCTACTGAAAAATTTACTCTCAGGAGCACTTACTTGAGAAGACACCCCCTGCCTTTTCTCCCATCTGTTAATAGAGTAATCTTTCAAAAAGTCCAATAAATCTATTGCTCAATGCAGTGATTCACCATGGCCATCTCCTAGTGATAACTTTTACATGTTCTTCTCCTACACAAATTCAACAACTCCACGTTCACCTATGACCCAGTGGCCCTTACCTGGCTTTTCAAACGCCAACAATTTGCTATAGATGAGAACTACCACATCTTACAACAAAGACCATGCCTGGGGCCGGGCAGATCCACCCAGAGTATCCTAGCGTGGGAGACACCCACAAAATATTAATGAGTATGTTCATCACTGACGCTAAGTCCCCTTTTCCTCCTACAGTTCAAAACATACAGGGCATTCAGTAATTCTCTTAAATGTACTGCACAAGCCCCTTCACACACATACTTCCAGGAGGCCAGTAGGGTGAGGGAGAAGCCCACTGAGAAATGAGTAGTAGAACCTGGTGATTTAGGTGATTACATCTAAATGTAGACTCAGTTTCAGAAAATGTTTCTGGCCATGAGTTTTCAGCTGCTGGAGTGGTTTACTCTCAAAGACCCATCACAGTTGGAGGTAGGGAAGAGAGAGAAGTCAAACTGAAAAGCAAACAACTCCTGGATAATGAAGTAGAGAAGTGATGAGCCTTCTTCTAAGATCCTCCTAAAGTGCTTAATCCCTGCCTGGAATGTGTCAATATCACTATTCAAAGTTAATATCACTATTCAAATTATATGCACTAGACCATGTAAAACATTTTTTTTTTTTCAAATCTACCATCATATTGCTTGCTACTTAAGATCAAATAAAACCGATTTAAAAAAAAAATTAAAATGTATCATTGGTACTTTAAAAAGGATGCAATGAACCATCAGCACTAATTACTTACTGATATTCATGATAAAAATGCTTTCTGAAAGGGAGCCTTGGCAAATACAGAACAGTGATGTTAAACTAACTTAAGTCACAATTCAAAAAATAAATGTATTTGAGTCATCCCGGAAATGTAGTGTGAGGACGCCTCAAAGCAAACCAGGGGCTGACATGTGACCTGTTTCCCAGCCTGGTTTACAGGTCTCCCTGCATCACAAGAAAATGACTCCTTTCTTCCAATCCTCTCTCCAGATATTTCATAAAGATGCTGCAATTCTTTTATGACAGTGCACAGTAGCTAAGCTCCTGATTAGATTTATTTTAATAGAGCTAAAGCACCACTCTAAAGGTGAGCAAGAATCTTTTTCCTGCTTCATAATAAATGACAAGTGATATTTATACATATTTTTAAAAATTATTAAACATCAGTCTGTAGCAAAGAAAAAAAAAAAAAAAAAGAGGGAGGGGGAAGGAGGGCACTACTTGGGGCTTAACCTCCATAAAATAAGAGTCAATTCGTTTTAGTTGACACAGGCAGTTGAGGCATTAACTCAATGCTAATCAGGCGTTTTCCTTCCTTGGCAGTTTATTTTCTTCATCCTGTCCTTCCTGTACCTAGAATACAAACAGTCCCGAGAAATCCCCATTCGGGTAATCCAGTCAGCCTGAGCCGTTTCCTGGACCGTTTACTCCCTTTGTTCCACTAATGCTTTTCCTCACCTGCTGGTTTGGTTCCTGGGAGCCTTCCTTGGGGGTGTTGACTCCAACTGAGCTTCGAAGGACTTGCCCTCTTCCCTAAACTAAACTGTTTGCTGACTTCAAGGCTTTGCCCAGGGTTCCACCCTGCGCAAGATTAAATCCATTTAATTAATCTGGTGATTCTGGCTGGAAATCATCTTCCACTATCAGGCTGCTCTTTACTGAACTATATCCAAACAGTTAACAGCTTTCAGGGACTCTTTTGCTTTAATTTGCTCTAAGTTGTCAGATTGCTTAGCTTCCACATTCCTTTGGGGGAGATACACTCATGGCATGTTGTCCCTACATTTAGGGCTCTAAAAGGCAATCACATAAAGCTGTTGTCTGGCCTTCTCTGAGTTCTGCACTCGACTTTATCAATTCGACAGGCTTGTACCCCTTTTTTCTGGCATCTTCCCAGATGCCCACTCCCCAGCTATCCAGTCTTCACTGGGCTGGCTGGGTATTCCACTTCCTTCCAAGTGCTCTTTTTTTTTTAAATTAAAAAAAATCTTTTTTTTATTAGAGCACTTGTAGGTTTACAGAAAAATTGGAAATGGAAGCCTCCGGGCAACTCGCATTATCTCTACTTCAGAGAAGGAGGCTTGGAGTGAGGAGATGCCGGCTCTGCCTCTGCCCTTAGCTGGGCGACCCTGGGCAGGCGGCTCCACCTCTCTGAAATTTAGTTTCCTTTTCTGCACAGGGGGAATTTTTCATTTGCAGTACATGGTGGTAAGTATTATGATAAAAATAAAATGGGGTATCATTTCTTTTAAATCCATGGCATTTAAAACAAAAATGGAAGGGAGTACTTCTCCAAGATTAAGAGAGACTTGAAAAGCACACAAACCAAACATTGTGTGTGGACCTTGCTGAGATCCTCATACAAACAAACCAGCCCTCCGAAGACCTTGTTGAGGCAATCAGGAAATCTGATTAGGGACTGGGTATTAGATTAATACTAAGGAATTCATTTATTAGGTGCAAGAGTGGGCATTGCAGTTATATATTTAATAACAAATATGTTTATATTAGAACACACTATATATATATAATGTAATATTTAGAGATACATACTGAAGTATGTAAGGGTGAAATGATATGGTGTCTGGGATTTGCTTTAAATTCTATGGCAAGAAAAAATAGGGAGCAAGGGGATAAATGAAGTGAATGTGGCAAAATCTTGCTAATTGCTGAATATGGACTATAAGCCTATGGGAGCTCATTGTGTTAGTCTCTCTGCTATTGTGTACACTTGGATATTTTCATGATATTAAAGAGAAAACTTTAAAAATGAATGTGTCGGGGGACGCCCAAGTCAACATTATATAGTGGGGAGGGGTGGCAGAAACAGCTGAGCGATGTGAGATGCTTGTCTGGAGGTGGACAACTTTGGAGTTCATGTGGGGACAATATCTTCAGGGTTTCAAGCCTGTCCAGGACACAAGCCTGTCCCATCTGTCTTGAGCACCAGGACTTGGCCCATTGCCCAGGACATGGTACCCACACGACTGGATAAAGTTAACAGATCAGGCCAGTGTGAGCCATCCATGGGCATGGCCAAGCTCGGGAAGTGGAAACGTGGGGAGGGTAAGGAAAGAGAGGAGGCCAAGAGGCATGCAAGCCAAAGCAGGAGACAAGGCCAAAAAGAATTCTGTGGCTGTGGCGGTGAGAGGGAGAGGCCTAGGCATCACTGGGTAGCATAACGGTAAACCATCACAGGTGCGAGACCAGAAGTGGCATGGCTGGGGCTGTGTTTTTTATGGCTGTGAGGAGGATGGGGCAGGCAGGGAAAGGCACGGGGCGGGAAGCCAGTTAGAACTAGTGTCTGAGCACAAGGTAGCTGACGTCAGAAGCAGGGCACTGGCCGAGGGCAGGGAAAGTGGGCCCCCTTGCAGGAAAACACATGAGACCTGACAAGAGCTGAAGAGGCGGGCAGGAAGGAGGAAGATGAGACACTGGGAATAATTATGCCATTCACGGGAGCAGAGACCTTGAAGGCAGGGCTGATTCCAAGGGGGAAGATGGCACATTCTGGCTTGGACTTGCTGTGTTTAAGATGGACTTTCACATGCAGTGGTTCAGCAGGAAAACCTGGAATTAGGGAGGCAGCCTGGGTTGGACACTCACTCTTCTTTGTAAGGAGCTGGTTGAAGTAGTAACCCAAAGGATGACTTGGGAAACTGCCAGGACTTTCCACCAAGCTCCCCGATCCAAACCTCACCTCTGGCATGCCTCACACTACTCTGATGGACGTGGGGCTCAGCTGCATCCCTTTTACTCCAAACTAGGTGTCCTCTGGACTTTTACTCAGATAAAGCAAAGGAGAATCTGCTAAGTGCTCTGGGAAAAACCCATGTATGTTAAAATGGTCAGTGAAACTTAACTGTTCAGCTTTTAAGTTAGGGGAGAGATGGACGAGAACACTTTTAAATGCCTACATATGCTACAGATTGAAACTGTATTATTTCATTGAAACCTCAAAGCGAATTTATGATGAGGAAACTCGAGCTCAGAGACATTCAAAAACCTCCCAAGGTCACACAGCTCGTGGAGTGGCAGCGTCTGGGTCTGCCTCCAAGATCCGCGCTCTTTCAACTGCATCTGGGCACAGTCGTGGAAAAAAATGCAGCTGGGAGAGAAATAAATCCTAACCAGGTAATGGGAGCACACCCTTGCCATCTGGTCTGGAGAGGTGGGCGAGAATGATGCTGGAATTTCCTATCCTTTTAGCTAATAAAAATCTAATGGATATTTTAGAAGAAAAAATGTGATGAAGGGGTGAAAAGGTAAACCGAGAGAAGCCAGAGACAGGCATTGCCAATGCCCAATACTTGGAGGAAAACATTTTTTTCCTGAAATAATATAAAGCCTCTATTGGAAAAATAATATGCAATGAGGCCAGCATAGCTCCTACTTTAAGTTTGTTTATACTTATCTTTGACTCGGCAGTTGTAGCAATTTTGATGATCCTGAATCGATGTTTAAGCATGATTTTAAAGATCAAAGGATTTCTGTTTAAAAGATCAGCGTATAATGGCTAACTTTCAGTTGGGCACTCACTCAAAATGGATTAGGAGGTTTGCTTTTTTTTTTTTTCTTTTCGTTTTTTAATAGAGTTGGTTTTTATAAAGAGTACTAGGGGAGGGGGACGGATGTGGCTCAAATGGTTGTGTGTCCGTCTCCCACATGGAGGGACCCGGGTTCGAACCCTGGGACCTCCCGGCAAAAAAAAAAAAAAAAAAAAAAGAGTACTAGGGGATCACCTGGAGCAGGGTGAGGGGTGGGAGTGGCGTCACCTCTGGTTTGTTTGAAAATCTTGCTGATGTGTTTCAGGCTCTGTCTCCAGCAGATGACAGTCCTTGAGGACTCCAGAGTCCAGGCTGCTGAGGCCAGAGGCAGGGCCCCGGCTGTGCAGCGGTAGGCTCGGGGAGACGAAGGAGGCCTGAACCAGATTGCCCTCCTGCACCCTGGAGAGGCTCCCTGGCCGTCTAGATTACCTGCAGATCACCCAGAGCCCAGGCTTCAGTGCTCACAGATAGCACGAAGCCAGGGGGAAGATAAGACGACGGCAGCTACCCGGGTGAAGGCCAGTCCGCCCAGCTTTGACCAGGAAGCTCTTAAGTGAAAGAAAAGCCCGTGCCTTGATGGCGAAAGGCAAGAGCAGCAAGTAGTACCGCTTGACACTGAAACCAGAGAAAAGGAGCCCGGTGCCCCTTGCGCACCCCCATTTGTGAACAAAAGAGACAAAGATCTAGGCTCAAAACAAAGCTTTTCTTGTTATTTATTCCAACAAAGTGCAATTGAAAACTAGTTATTGCCATCAAATATATTAAACTTTTGCTTTCTTGCCCTAATACCTAAAACATCACAGAACACCCCCTAACACACGCCAAGGAGGAAAAAAAAAATTGAGGGGCAAAAAAAAGTTAGCTCTCTCATCTTACGTGGCATTTTAAGCATTTATTTAAATTAGATTTGTAAAGGTAAGTGGCCAGGTGTAGTTTTTTTCTGCCACCACACACACACACACACACACACACAAGTACAAATTATAGTTTAGGAATAAGGAGGGAAAAATTTCCAAGACATTAAAAAAGGAATTCCTCCTTTTAGCTCATTTTTCAGACATGCACAAAATAACTGCATGCCTGATATGCTCTGTTCTAAACACAATCAGATCCACTGTTTTACCTTGGCAAAGATTACTGAACAGGATAGCTTGAGGAAAGGTATTCTAACCAATTCATATATTAAGTGTCTAGTGTTTATAGGGCACACAAACAATAGATCAAGAAAAATTCCCAATCAAGGAAAAGCAAGCATTTCTGCTCATTACCTTAAGCATTTTCTTATTACACTATACTTTTTGGATATCTAGTACTGTGATCTGAATCCTTTTTCATAATCAACTTGCTTTATCTAAGTCATGTAAATAAGCCTATTGCAATTTGCAATTTTTGCAAAATTGTACAAATTAATTTTGGAAGACAAGATTTACTGATGAGAAAGTTCAGAAGTGTGTTAATGAAAAATTAACTTTAATCAAAATAGTGTCAAAGTTTGAAACTTCATGCTCCATAAAATGTTAGGCTAAAATATTGTATTAAATCGATAAAGAGAATAGAAGGAGATTTAGAATCCTAGCTATCATTTCAAAATTGTAATGATAATTTTGGCACAAAAGGATTTAAAAAAATTAACACATGATGATTTTGGTACCATTTCCTATGATTACATTCCTGAGAAAAACTGCTGGGATACTTGCCAGTGACTTGGATCTAGATTTTATGATGTGGCAGTCCCCTTTAAGGAACCCTGCAGGTGGTTTGGGGTGCTGAAGACACGGAGCAAGCGCTAAGGATTTGTTGGAGTGGGAGGCAGGATGGCTGGGGGATGTTGGAAGGTGAACTCTGAGATGAGCAGGATGCTGGCAAAGCCACAGCTGCCAGTCATCTCTGATTCTGTGCAAGCTCTCTTCTCAGTCCTGAGCTGGCCCGGGGACTGCCGGCAGAGCTCTAGGCTTCCCTCCCTGGGCGCCCCTGCCAGGAGCTAACACACAGGTCCCAGAAGATCTGCATTGACAATGCAGGCTCACCTTCCTTTCCTCACTGCCATCTCATTGGACTTTTGCAATTCCAGCCAATTAGCTTACAGAGCACAGACTAACAGCTATAAATACCTGAGTAAATGGGAATATCAATGCGAGTAGGGAATATGGAGCGGGGAGGTGTGAGAAGACACAAAAATACTCAGGATCTCTCAAAAGGAAGCCTCTACATTTTTTAGAAGTAGAAACAGAGCTGGAGAATCCCTTAGGCCACCCCTTCCCCAGTGGAACAATCTAATTTGGCTTACCCTCTCCCACCCCTCCCAGTCCCAGAGAGGCCCAGGAATTCAAGCAGGTGTGAAAGAAGCAAACAAAGGTGATAAAAGAACAATTGCAGGGAGGCCTGCCATGACACAATCGTCTCTTGTAGAGAGCAGCATGCTGCCATTATCTAGTTTGCAGATGGACCACCCAGAAAATCTGGGAGCAATTAGTTGGGAGAAAACAAATGTGTGTGTGTGTGTGGGGAGAGGGGGAATAGGACGGAAGGAGTCCCCAAACTATCCTTCTGCCTAGGAATCCAAAAGAAGGAAAAGAAAGTCTCTGTGGAAGAATATAAAGAAAAAAAGTTTTCACTGAGACTAGAGGGAAAGGAAAAAGTCCAGAGGTGCAGGCACACTCACCCTCACTTGCACACTCAACCACACTTGCATGAACACAACTGCCCAACTGCAAATGCAGGAAATGGATGAGCAAGCAGATTTTAAAATGAGGAGGTGAGGAAAACAAATTAAAACCATATTCAGAGGCTACTGGAAGATTTAAGCGTAAATTTTGAACAATATAAGTGAATTTAAAAAATTATGTTCCTTTCATCAACAAGCAAAGACAGGCTCACGCTCTGTTTCAAGGCCCACGGCTCCTTAAATACCATGACTCTCCTTCGCCAAACTGAAGACTAGCTGCTGGCACTCTGCGTTCCTGTGACGGGTCAGGCAATAGGCTGTGCTGGGCATATTTCATAAAACCTAACCCAAAATAAGAAGAAACAATTGTGGATTGTCTTGCCCAAAGTCACCCGGCTAGTAAGCGGTTGAGCCAGCATCCAAACGCAGGTCAGGGCCTCTGTGCAGGGGCCCGGCCCTGCAGACTGAACCGAGGCCTTCGTTCATGCTGCTCCCTCTGCCTGAAACACGCTCTCCTCACGGCTGAAGCAGGCTAGTAAGACAGGGAATCAACAGACGGATCTGGAACCTGGCAAGGCGTCCAAGTGGACATCGAGACCCCCAAGATGTCTTCTGCTGGAAGACCCTCATGTGGGACTTCCTCGGGAAGCCAGGAGAAGCCCCGGATATTCTCCAGGGATATTATCATTGGGCCCACCGGGGGGACTGATGGGTGGGGTAATCAATCAAAACAGCAAGCAGCTGGGACTCCTCCCATGCCTTTAGCAAAGGGGCAGAATAATTAATGGTTTAAAAAGCAAGCGCAAAGGAATCTCTCCCACTATCCCGCGCTCTCTCTTGCTCTCTCTTGCCTTCTGTGCCCTGCTCTCGCCATGTCCCCCCACATGGAACAACATGCAAGTAAAACCTGGGCATTTATAATCTATAATGGGAAATTGTAGTCTCTAAATCGGCCCTCTTTATCACTCTTCAGCCCCTTCCTCTCCACTGGGGACCCATGATCTATTATTTTCCCCCATTTCTCTTCCCTCCCTACCTTAATAAATTACTGGCCTAACTAACCCGACGTGCTCTTGAAATTCATTTCCGCAGCATAGTCAAGAACCTAGACAAAATCCGGGAACACTTCTGGCCATTCAAGTCCTTCCCAGCCTCCAAGGTCTGTTTGCAACCCTCTGTCCACTGGAAAGCCTTTCCTGACGGCTCCCACGCTGCTGTCTCTTCTGAATGCCCTTCTTGTTCCTTATCCCAATTCCAGGCCTGTTTTACAAACGTCAGAGGCCAGAAGGAGGCCCGGCCTCACATTAGAGCAAACATGTTCGGTGCATGCTTTAGAATTTTGCTTGGGAATTCTCATTTTACTTGGAAGTTACTATGATCTCTCAGCCACCATTGTGAGTACTAGAGAATTTTTGAAGATACAAGAGAGCTTGTAAGTTGTCTTCAAATATGATGAAACTTTTTGTGCTTATTAGGCTTAACAATTACTAAGATTTGCATCATTTTGTACGGTTTATTAATTACATTTTTATTAGTTTAATACTAACATTTATTAATTTCAACTAGCGGGGTTCCCTCGAGCCTAGGAATATTTTTTTTTGCAGATCTCAAGGATTTTTGTAGGTCCTTGAAAAGCCAGTAGGTGCCAAGTACCGTGCCTAACGTATCTAAGAGAGAAAACAGCTCTGCTCTTGGCACTGACCACATGCTGCTTGGGCAACAGTCACACAAAGACTTGTTTTAAGCCCTTTGCCTCTACGTGTTCAGTGTTCACGGTTCAAGCTCACCGGAGACAGTGAGTTTTGTCTTGTTGCTTGATAATTTACTACAGTGACTAGCACGGCAGCCATGAATAAAAGCTTGATGAGCTCACTTATTAAAAAATAATTCATCAGTACACAAGCCACAACTTGAACTACATACCGCACGACCCCTTTCCAAAAATATCTACAGTTATTTGAACTACGTCCCTAATACCTCTCAAAACGTCCGGATTCTCTTTCTCAAAAAAAAAGTTGCTTTTTCTCTTATAAACAAATGAAGGATGATACAAATAAATTGAATATGAAACAAAACATGATGTAGGAATCTCTAGAAGTATTTGACATTTTTGTGTCCTTGGTAGTTGGCAACAGAGCTCCTCTGCAGCAGTTGGAGGAGGTTCCGCCCTTCATATGCCAGACCTGCCACATCTCCAATTCAGCAACGGCTCTTGATTACACGGCAAACTGCCCTTGGGCCCAGGAAAATTTCCAGGTAGTGTATGAGTTTTATTCAACTCTTAACAGCAAGATGTGAATATTTGGGGAAGGTTAGGTTGACAATCTGAGGACTAGGGACTAAGTCCCGTGAACTAGCCAGTAAGTAGTTCACATGATGCTTTCTTAACTCACTTAGAAAAAACAATCCTTAAAAGAAAAGATATCCTCCAAGTGGACCATAACAAGATTTACCTGAAGAACTGATCACATGCGTTATTCAGCATGTGCTCCTGATGGCGAAAGGTCTAGCTTTTAAATACTCTTTGGTAGCGCTGCCAACCTGAACCCTTCCACCATAAGCTAATTACCACCATGTCTATTTTCTGCGTGTGGATTGTTTTGCAGCTGTCCAGACCCAGTATAAACCCAGTCTTACCTGGGGGCAGGCCCAGTGACCCCGAAAGTTGTGTTTCTGGCTGCCACCGAGACACTGCAATTGAAATCTCAGTGTCATTATACTCTTTAAAAAATAACCAAAATGCTGAAAAATGAACAGTCTACGGTCCTACTGAAAACTGAAAGGGAAGGAAAGGCAGGGAAAATGGCTGGGTAACTCGTATTGTTCCAACATTCGGATGGAGCTGCCCCACCTCTTTCCATTGCTATCACGCAGCATTGCTTTTCCCATCACTCTGGACTTAGTTTCCAACTCCTGCACCTCTTCCAGCAATGTTTTCTTGCAGGTATGCATGGCCCTGTATCACAAGGAAAAGACAAAAAGAATAGAAGACGTGAACTTTACATAGCTGTAAAGACTGATCTCTGCCCTCTTGGACCTCAACTGGAAGCCTTTGGAATTTACGGGAGCATCTAGAGTCTCCATGCCTGACTTCCCGTTTTCATAAAACCTTGAGTGCTGCAAAAGAGACCTGGACTTTGAATGTCAAAAGTCACCACCCCAAAGAACACTGCTTGGCTCTGGTGGATCTGGAAGGAGCCCAGATGCTGGAGGGTGACGCTGGCTAGCCCCAGCCATTCAGATCAAAGACTGGGATTTGTGGAGGACTCAAGGGTCTATAGCTACAGCTTTTAACTGCAGGACCTGGAAACCCAGATGATGCTTTACCTCCTCATCCTACTGGATATTTCTGATCCTTTGGTCTTTGGCTAGCACTCTCTTTCTTCCCTTTTTACTGTGAAAAGAGCCAGGTGTCTTGGTAGGGAAGGGACTTAAAATGCCAGTGTTCACGCTCTTAACTCAAAACCCTCAACTTGGAACTTGGAGTCAACACAAATATTTTGGCACAGCGTTTCCATCCTTCTCCTGCAACAGCTTAACATTAGGGTCAACATAACATCCACTCAAAGGCATAAAACAACGATGGCATAACCAAGAGCAAGCTGGCCTTTCTGCCACAGCCTGGTCATTTTACTCTTCTGGAACTGGGGTAAGAGTTAGCTGCACACTTTTTCTGATTAAGCCTAAGGTGAATACCTTCCAATTTTCAATACCTGGCTGATTGTAGGGTCTTCATAAAATGGGAACAACATAGGTGGAGATTGGAAAAGACAAACTGTAAAAAGGAGGTGGCTCGTGACATAGCAACACATGGCAGCTTTCCTTATCATGGAAAGCTTTGCCTTCATTTCATTTCGATATAAAAACAAGTGAGAATCCTGCTAGGTACCAGGACTCGAAAATGGCACAAAAACAAAAACTGACCACATCTGCAGGGAAATACAAACAGTGTAATGGGAACACTCTGAACCCATCAGCTGCATCACATATTCCTGTCCACTCTCCACCTTCAAGGAAAGAAGTCTGCCGAGATAATGCAGTCATCTCCTAGCACTCCAAGTTAATCTGTAATGGAGTATTACACTTAACCACACAGGGCTTTAACACATAATACCTTAATTACATCAAACAGTGTACTGATAAGATACTGCAGTTCAAAGCAAGGCTGGAAATTTCAATTTAAACATTAAACAAGAAAAACATCCAATATTTTGCAGGAAAGGAGAACATCCAAGAGGATGTTAAAATTTACACTGTTCAATATCATTAAATATGCTGGGTCCCCAGATTTTACTTTTTGTCTTATAAAAAGTAAAAGCTGGGCTTATGAGGCTGCACTGATAACAAGCCAACTCATTCATTTTACTCCTGCACTTAGAGATCCCCTGAGGACATGGCTGCTTAGTCCTGAGGGATGAGAAGTCTCACTCGTTTTTTTTTTCGGGATTTTCCTCACTCTACCCTTCTTCCAGCCCACCCCTGCCCCGCACCAGCAAGCAGGGTCATCAGCCTGTCAGTACAGCACCCAGTGCAATCTTCTGGGTTGGGAGAGGAAGGTGTCATTAGGAAGGTGGTTTGGATGAGGAAGCCTGGACCACTGGGCTCAGGGGGATGGGGATCTTATAGCTGAGCCCCTGGACTGACCTGCCAGCTTTGGCTCCTTCCCCCAGCAGCTTCAGGGGGGAATGTTCTGAACATGACTATGCTCCCATGCATTATGCATGTTCTCAGTAGATGAAATTCCATCCATATTTAAGAATTACTCAGTAATTTGATATCATTTGTGCTATGCTAGCCCATGTGGGCTAGCCTGGGAACCTAGTCACTAGTTGAGAACACCGAACTACAATCCTGGAGATGCTTCTGCTTCTCTCTCTGTGTTTGGCACTTGAGTAGAAGTGATGCTAGCAATTTAAAACAGTTTTATCAAGAACCTTTACCTCTTTGGGCCTTCATTAGTAAATGATTCTAAAATCTCCCCTGTCAAAGTCTACATGTGAGTTCACTAAACCCTACTACTCACAGGATTAAAAAGTCAATCTATAGGCATTAGCCAGGGGTATGTAATTTAGGTCTCGCCGTATGCTAGGACTTAGCTTTTTGGAAGTCACAGCTCTGACAGACTAAGCCCCATTATCTGGGAATGGCTTATCCCCAGTGGTACAGAGCTGGCTTCGTCTATCCACACATTAAGAGCCCAGGGTACCAGAGAAGGGGGCAGGCAGGGGGCTTTGGGCACTGATAGATGAGCGAGACTCATCTACGACTGTGCAGCTATGGCTAAGGGTGTTGCCAGGTTTTTAGGGACTTTAAAAATAAAGTTTAGAATCCTGACCTTTCTTTTTGCTTCTGATTTTTTTTTTTTCTTTTTTTTCTGTTGCAAGGAAGGATATCAAGTCAAAAGGAAATGCTAAATGCTCAATGGGGATGAACATGTGGATACACTTCAAAAGATATTAGTTTAGTTATAAAGTTAAAAAAAATCAAGGCCCACTGGTATATATAAATTGCTTATTACCTTTTATTTCCACTTAACTTTCTATTTGAGATTATAATAAGGAAATGAGGTCATTCCGGAATTGCTGAATGTATTATGGGATGACTGGTAAAACACAAGAGATACAATTAGATAAAAAGAAACAGGTTCCTATGTGTTCAGTGGCCTTGAGCGGTCTATTATTTTTATAAAGCAATACTAATGAGTTTTGCCAAGATGAGAATAAGTACATGGCAGCTTACCTAAGAATGCTGTCATAGGTAAACATTTTGCAAGAGTGTAACTCGAAGGATATTAAAGTAGTTCTGGGTAACTTAAGTTCCATGCTTCTAATAAAAATACTCATTAGCCAGGTATCACATACAATCAATCATTTTAATAAAAGATATGTTCGTTTGGTCCCTCATGAAAATTCTGGTTAACAGGAAAATAGTCTAGGGATCTTATTGCGTTCCAAATCTGACTTAAGAAAGTCTAATGTTGATGGCTCTTCATGTAGGAGGTTGACAGACTGCATGGAACAAAGTGACTGTATTACCTCATGCTCTTTCTCTTTTCTTACTCTTAACAGTCCAGGTCCTGAGCAGAAGAAAAAGACCCAATACAGAAAGGAGAAAAATGCAGAAAGACAGAGCAATAACTAACTTCCTTAAGAGCTCTTAAGGGATGTGAAAAGGCAGACCTGTCTTGTGCTGGAGTTTAAAAGCCTTTTCAAAGGAGAGCGTAACCTTTAACATTCAAAACCAAACCGAAACATAGGGCCCTTAAGGTGCGTGCAGTGCAAGCTTAACGAGGTGCGAGGTGCGCCAATGCCCTGGAAGGCTTCCCCATGCAGGTGCGTTAGCATCCCTGGACGAGTTCCTCAGTTGCCCCTTAATTCACATGCACTAATTTTAGAACTTCTCTCGGAAGGTCAAGGCACATAATTTTTAGTGCGTCGTGCCTCAATGAACACTTGGAAACTTCCACCAAAGAGCAGGTTGTTGTGCCGAGTTGTGAACAACCAGGATAGCCTGTAGCCAGCGCAAGGTAGTGTGCTGAAGCTCCAAGGAGAAGTGACGGTTCGGCCATCGGTCTCATCAGAAGAAAGCAGCTCAGAATCTGCTTTCTCTTCTGCGGACAAGTACCTCCAATATACTTGGCCCAACAACAAATATTTTGGACCCACAGTATGAGAGATGATAAATATCCAAAGGGGCTCCAGGATCAAAAGAAAATGTCCAAATAAACCTGTGAAATCCTTGTTTTTGATAAGAGAGGTAACTGTAAGTTAAAGTATACTGGAAATTGAGCCCATGGAATTTGGGCAAATACTTCAGGTGGTATTTTGTAGTTTCAGCCCAAAGAGGAGGTGCTGTCAGCTTCTGGTCAGCAGGCTGCCTGGCCTCCAGCTCGCAAGCTGCACACCACACCGTGCCCCTACTCCCCGCCCCTCCTTGGCAACGTCTTCTTTCCAGGGCCTGGGTCCCTGTTCCAGCTCCGCCTGGCAAGCTTTTTAGAAAGGAAATGCGTTTTACTCTTTCCATGTGGCAGGGCTGCGAGCAGGGTCATTTGATTTATCCTTGTTAAAACATAACTGGTGTTAATTTTACAGTGACGGGGAAACAACAACAACAAAGAGTCCTGCTTGAGGGAATAGATAATTTGCTTCCCGGTCACAGGGGACTTTTACTTGGAACACATTGGAAAAGGTCCAAAAAGCAGCCAAGGAGGTACAGGGACTCTGCCATCTGCAAGCACTCTCTTTAAAATGGTAGAAAGACACTTTTATGACAGTCTCGCTTGACATATATTCAATCTCAATAAAAGAAAAATTCACAACGTTAATTTAAGGTAGTTGAATTAAGGTAGTCTAAAACTAATTTATAAGCAGATTACTAAGTCTCAACCACTATAAATGAAAAAAAAAAGTTTTGTTGTAGCTAAGACTATGACATATTCATCAGAAACAAACGAATTTGATTACCTTGCAAATTTAAAGACATTCAGTAAGATAATAATCTATTGTGCCACAATTGGGTTATTTGATAAAAGAGGAAATAACAGCATTATCATTTTCTTACCATGCATTTATTAGATCAAGAAAACATCTTTCCTATAATCATTTCCTCTCTGCACTCTGATTCTGCTATTTACAGATCACATTCTTAACAGATAAAATGGAAGTAGTGGTAAATCAAAGTATTTAAGAAATTAGAACTATTTATTTTTTACTGAGTTGCAAAACTTAGTATATAGAAGGAATAATACAAAATACATGCTATAAAATTGTCTCCCTCTCTGCATTAGGTATCACCAGTTGTCAAGATAATGCCAAAATGAAGACTTTTTCAAAAGACATCTTTAACTGTCAGGCAAGAACAACTCTCATTGAATGTGGGAGGAAAGCGGAGATAAAAATGAAATCTGATGTCTTTTCCTGGAAGGTTTGGATTAAAGTTTCAATTCTGTACCTCAGGGCCCCAAAATAATTACATTTGCCAGAAGTACAGCCAAACTAGGATTTTCAATTTTCAGGGAAGTTGGCAGCTATTTGTAAGCAGAACTGGGCCTACCCCAAACAAAAATCAATATTATCTTATTAGGAGTAGTCTGTCTTTTGCTTATGCATTAAATTAAAATTCACAGGATTATCGGATGCATTGTTTCTTTTACATTGTACACAAGATATTTCAGAAACAATATATTTTGAAACATACAAGCAAAAATTAAGCATGGATTATTTCCAAATCAACCTACATCATTTCACATTGGTGATTAATTTTGTCATAGACCTGTAAACCGACACTCTAGAAGAATTTTATTTGAAAGATTCCTACTGGGAATTATTTGGAAAAACGAAGAATACTTCCTTCTCATAATGCGAAATGACTTACGCATACCCACTTTTACTTTAAGCCTGCGATTGAAAGCCAGGTCATATTTGTGATCAACTTAGCATCGAGTTTTAGATAGAAATAAATTCTGAGTCATCCTTCCTAAGCTGGACGGAATGGATCTACACTTAGAGACTCTCCTTATAATTACGTCCAGGACAACATCCCTCTTGAGCTTCGCGCAGCCTGTCTCAGGATTCCGGGCTTCAAGATGAAGCCCAGACTTAAAGGGAAAACCCCACCTACACTAGCAGGTGGTGGACGACCCGTTTCTTCAGAAGACCCACGGCATAGCTTCACCTGAAAGACAACCTCAAGGACAAATGAGCTAGACTGAGGGTTCCTGCCTCATTCTTCAACTTACGCTCTCCACGCCACATCTTCAATCAAACACGCAGTAGGCACCAGAAGCAATCCCAACCAGAAGTGTGCAGAGCTCAGGACCATAGATGCCTGCAAAAACCAGAAGTGAGTCATCTATTATACTTCTGCTTTCAAAAATAGTGGAAACATAATTTAATCAGCGTAAAACATCCCACAGCATTAAATTCAGTGGCAGGTAAAACGCGGGCCAGGCACTCATGTCTAGGGGGAGCTCTGCCAGCGCTCACTCCATTCTCGTCTGCAGACAAGTATTTTCCCTCTCATATACAGGACTTCCAGCCTCGCTTCCAATCAGTGCTCTCCAAAATCCCTCCTATGGAGAGATTTCAGAGCCACACATTGCTGTGGGATGAGTTTTACTCCACTAGGCACCTTCCACCCACTTCTCCAGCAACTAATTTCCTTCATTTATTCATTTCCTTAAGCAGTTTCCATGTCAGGTTCACCGTGATTCTCCCTACCCTCAAGAGGAAGATGGAGTTAAAGTGGAGTTTAAGACCTGGGCTGCAATCTGCATTACATCGTAGAACATGATATGCACCAGGAAAATATTCTGCGGGGTTTAAGAAGAAGCCTAGAAGCTGAGAAGACTTTTCACGGGGGACAGCAAGTGGAATGTGCCTGGAAAGATGCAGGGTTTCAACAGACGGAGAGGGGTGGAGGGGGCAACATTCCAAGCCTGAGGGATCCATGGTTGGGGAGATACCTGGGAGCTAAGCCTTCCAAGAAAAGGCTTGTTCCTGAGGGGCAAACCAGGGGGAGTTTGGGGGGACGCCCCGAGAGAGGGTTTTGAGGAACACAGGTGTACAGCCAAGCCAGTTTTTAGTTAATTGTGGAGTTGGAAAGAGCATTTAGAACAAAACAGAGAGCAGGAGGACTTGGTTCTGAAGAAAAGTTGAGGGGTGGAGATTCCATAAGGGCTGATTTCAAGTCAGCCAAGGAAGGCGGCATGGAGCTGGCTGGCAGCTGGCCTGGAAAGGGTGGACTCTGCGGGAAAGGACCCGTGCTAGTGTGACTGTGCCCCTTCATGACTCTTCATGTGATCTCACCGGAATAACCTTCAGCTATAACTTCATTGCAAAGTGGAGTGAGGGAGAGCAGCGAGCCAGCCTGATTAAGCTGGGGGGACCCCCGTGGGTCTCGGCACACTGAGAATCAGGGGAGCTGTGGGGGTGGGGGTCTCTCCAGGCTCAACCTGCCCTTGGATATAAAGCCCTGCTGCTGCCAGGCTGACCGTGCACCCACACCCCTGCCCCTTTCCCTCCCTCTGCCCTGAAGAGCAGTCCTCTCCTCACGCCCTGGCCACCCCCACACCTACCTGGCGAAGTCTGCACCACGCCCCATCTCTCTTGCCTCCGAACACCATCCTACAACCCTGTACTTTATGATAATTAAACCGAAAAGCTGGGATAAAAGCTGAACTCCAATCCTGGCATTGGAGGACTTGCTTTCTTTTTCTAAAAATGAGAACACCACTTTTCTGAAAGAATAATTTAAAACCTTAAACATGGGTGAGCGCATTATGGTCCATCAGTCACACCTCCCAGAATTTATCCTAAGGAAATTAGCTTAAAAAAAAAAGTGAGAAGAGGCAAGTACAAGAATACTCACTAGTGTGAGGATTTATTAAATACGTGGTGGTACCTGTATACAATGGGCTTCTGTGCAGCAATTCATGTGGTGGAGGCTTGTGTTTGTTGCCATGGAGTGATGTCATGCAATGTTACTAAGTGAAGAATATAGGCTCTTGGGCAGCATCTGGTTTAGGACTTATCAGGACTATGGGGAACGTAGAGAAGGAAGCTTGATTGGTCCCAGGCTCAAAATTAAACCTGAAATGGCATCTCCAAATGCATTACACCTGCAAGGCATCGCATCTTCGCAGTAGGTGGGAAGAGTGCTAAGCATGACATATGTATTAATATAGACTAATATAGACCATGCATTTTGTGGTCCAATTTTGGTACTTCCTCCACTTGTAAAAGCATTCTAGGGCTTCAGTGGAAGTGGCCCAGGCCTTGACCTACCTGAGGGCATCTACACATATCTACAGGGCAGGAAGAGGGGTGGATTTTATTCTCACATTGCTATTTGGCTATATTATATCATAGGCTGAATCGTGTCTCCCAAAAAGACACGTTCAAATCCTAACCCCCTGTCCCATGAATGTGACCTTAATTGGAAATCGGGTCTTTGGAGATGGGATTAGTTCAATAGGAGCCCGGCTGGATTAGGGTGGGCCTCAATCCGAGCTGACTGGTGTCTTTAAAAGAAGAGGAGAACTGGAAAGAGACAGAGGGGAGAAAGCCTGTGGCGACTGAGGCAGAGGACGCCATGGGCTGCCGCGTGCCACCGCCGGAAGCCAGGGGAGAGGCGTGGGACAGACTCTTCCCGACGGCCCTGCCAACACCTTGACTGTGGACTTGTTGCCTCTGGTAGGGAGATGTAAACTCTGTTATTTAATCCACCCGGCTGGGGAACTTCCTTACAGCAGCCCTAGCAAAGCAAGGCACTCTGCTTCTTACTTGTTCGCTTTTTTCTATAGAAACATATATTAGTTATATGATAAAAAATTTTCAAAGCTCCCCCCACCATGAAAGCCAAAGTGAACGAGTTAGATTAGCTGACTCCCTTCTGGACTCCAGCCTTCCCTCCAGGGTTGCCTTGCCTCCTTGGCCAGGAGCAAAGCTGGTACCTGGGGCTTGCTCCCCCTACCTGTGGGTGATGCTTGGCCCACGTGGGGTCGACTAGGTACTTGTGGGATACGATCAGATCATCCACTAGGTATACTTATCAAAGAATACAATCATCTTTAAACACCAACCCATTTGTAACAATAATCGGCTATTTAAAATAGATGGTGAGTCTTAAGTAATAACTTCAGGTGCTGTAGGAAATGAGGAAAATGGACTTTGAATTCCCCTGCTGGACATGTAAAGCCCCCTTTCACACCTCCATGGAGATTATACAGAGATTTAGGGGTACTGTTGTTTCTGTTTTTGAAACAAGGAGCTGTGAGGGTATCACTTACATAAATAATTTTAAGGGAGGTCTCTAGAAAGGTTTCTACCTTTCTGATTCACAGATGGAGGTTTATAAAGGCATGAAATCCTTTGATTATTTAAATTTGGTGGAATTGTTCTCTCTTAACAAAAAAAAAAGTTTATCGAGCCGGGTAGGTGACAAATGGTACTTAATTACTCCAACCCTTCCTTTCTCCCAATACTACAGATAGGAGTTTTAAAAACCTCCTTCTGAGGTGCTGACAGTCCCCTTGGGGGGGTGCACCCTCAGCTGGCAGGTCATTTTCTATTAACCACTTAGATGCCAGCTCCTAGGAACCCACAGCGGCAAATTACACCTATTTTGCATTTGAGGAAAGGGAGGCTAAAATGGGTGAAGTCACTTGATAAATTAGGACACGCAAATGGATTAGGCAGGACTAGAAACTCAGCTCGTCTGAATCCGGAACCTTCCAGCCGCGCAGTGCTGCCCTGGGTTGGGCCAGGACCATTAGCACCAGTCCACGCAGGGACCTGATGATGGGGGATGAAGGCGTCCACTGGCTCCGGCTGAGCTGCTGAGGCCACACACACCTGTCCACGGTGCCCAGACTGGCCACCCCCGAGCACAGGCTGGGAGAGGCTTTTGAAAAGGAGGAAGGAGCGGCTGGGGCCGCGTAATGCCAGCTGTGGTTGTGCTCCACAGTGTGGGCAGAATTTTGTAAGATGTGACAAAAGCGGAGCAGTCCACAGTCCAGCTGAGGGGAGAAGGAAGCAGGTTTCTTTGTGCGTCACCATATGCCATGGACTTCCATAAAGTGTTTCCTTTAAGCCTCCACAGCCTGCATTTTACAGAAGAGAAATTTAGTTGGCAACTTCCCCCAGACAAGAGAGTCATCAGGATTCAAGCCCAGGCCGTTCTGCCCCTAAATCTTGCTCCCTCCTCTCAGGGTGGGGAGCGAGGCGCTTCGCTCTCCCCACCTGCAGCTCCGCGAGGCCCCTGCGCACTTGCCCTTCCATTTTAGAGAGCACAATATTTGGGGGCAAAAGTTTGACTTTAACACCAATAACACCATGCACCATATTCAAAATGTAAAAGAAAACTTGGAGGCCTTGTAAAATCACACACACACAAAACAGAAAAATACACTAAGGGAAAAAAACCTCCCCAAACCCTCTACCTCCACCCAGCAAAAGTGACAACAATGCAAGTGTGATAACAATGAGATCAGTAAGTACTTGCACTTGCAGGCTCTGCCTGCTCTCCTCTGCCCTCCTCACTCTTAGCCTTTCTCCCTAAAGTGTCCTCCATTCAAAGGCCAAGGGAGTTCTAGTTTGGCTTGTGAGGCCCGGCTTCCTGAAAATCTGGTTTTCCATTTATGTGCAGGTCAACTGTTAAATCCTCTTCTGTCTCGACTGTGCGCTGTTGTAGGCAGGACGAGTTCAGCTGCGGATCTGTGTGCTCAAGGGGGCTGCCCAGTCGATGCCCTCAGGAGCTGAGGGGCAGGTATGCTGTGGAGAACCATCTTGCAGGGGGTGGGGGGTGCGCAAATTCTCAGTACACGAAGAAGATCGGTGCTAGCTCTGCATTGCAGCAGAAAAGAACATTCTTAGCCCGGTAAGGTAAATACTTAGCAAGTGTATTAGTCAGCCAAAGGGTTGCTAATGTGAAATACCAAAACTGGGTTGGTCTTTATAAAGGGTATTTATCTGAGGTAGAAGTCCATAGATACCAGGCCATAAAGTGTTAAGTTTCTTCTCTCACCACAGTCCATTGCCACGTGTTAGAGCAAGACAGCTGCCGGCGTTTGCCAGGGTTCAAGCTTCTAGGGTTCCTCTGTTCCCGGGGCTGCGTTTCTCTCTTAGCTCCTGTTTCCTCCACGAGGTCAGCTGTAGACGATCAGGCGAACGGCTCACTTCTCTTCTCCTGGGGCCTTCTCTCCACCATCAAAACTCTAACATCAAAACTGCTTCTCAAAAACTGCTGCATCTCTGTTCTTTGTGATGCCTTTTAGATTTTCTTCCCCCACCCACCAAAGGGTGGGGCTCAACGCCCTACTGATGTGGCCCAGTCAACACCCTAATCATAACTTAATCATGCCCAGATTAACAGATCAGTTTACAAGCATGATCCAATTATATTTTTGGAATTCATAATTACATCAAATTGCCAAACTGCTACAGCAAGACTACACTAACTTGCCAAAGGAAGGAGGAGGCAAATTCCAGGCTGAAGTTTAGTTGTTTCCTGTAATCATTTATGCCCACTCTTCCCCCATCCAAAATGCCCACAGCCTGGTGCCAATTTTAAGCTTAGTTTTACCAAAAAGGGGGAAGATATTTCAGTTCAATACCTTGAAACTTCGGAAACTCATCCTACCAAGCACTCATTTCACACAAGAGCTCTGAGTGATTAGACAGGGGCTGTGAAGTTATGTAACCAGATTCTTAGAAAAATAACAAAATGATCCTGCACACCTATGATAACTCCAAAAATGCCCAGCCCCCACTCCATCCTGATATTTCAACATCGGCTTACTGGCCCGCCTAGGTACCTAGGTACCTCTGCACGAAACGGGATTGAGCACGTTGCCTCCAGCACAGACATCTGCCAAGAAATCCTACAAATTTAGTGTCATGTGTGTTAGACAGCCAAAGGGGTGCTGATGCAAAATGCCAGAAATCAGTTGGTCTTTATAAAGGGTATTTATTTAGGGTGGAAGTCCACAGTTACCAGGCCATAAAGTGTAAGTTTCTTCCCTCAGTAAAGTCCATTGCCACGTGTTAGAGCAAGACAGCTGCTGGCGTTTGCCAGGGTTCAGGCTTCTGGGGTTCCTCTCTTCCAGGGGCTGCGTTTCTCTCTGGGCTTAGCTCCTCTGGTTCCTCCACAAGGTCAGCTGTAGACTATGAGGCTCTCTGGACTTTGCTTCTCTCTACAAGGCCAGCTGTGAACTCTCAGGCGAATGGCTCGTCTCTATCCCGGGGCCTCCTCACCTTCCTCACCAGAACTCCAACATCAAAACTGCTCCAACACTGTCCTTTGCTGTGTCTTTTATCTTCGATTCCCCCACCCACCAAGGGGTGGGGCTCAATGTCCTACTGACGGGGCCCAATTAACACCTTAATTATAACTTACTCATGCCCAGATTAGCAGACCAGTTTACAAGCATGATCTAATATCTATTTTTGGAATTCATAATTACATTAAACTGCCCAACTGCTACATCATGAAAAAAAAAAGAAAAAAAAAGAAAAAAAAAAAAAAAAAAGAGAAACAGACTCTTTTTGACAATGAAGTTTATTAATTTTTGTTGTTGTTGTCTCCAAAGCATGAGGTAGCTTTAGCCTGGAAGTTGCTATTTTGAAACCCTAAAAGTTAGTGGTGGGTTAGTAACATAAAGGGTTTCTCAAAACCATCTTATTATGCCCTTAGTAAGGATATCCACTCTCTGGGAGGATGAGGCAAGGCTTTTTTGGGGGACGGTAGTGGTAAGAATGGTGTATAATTTAAATACAATAAAATGCACAAATCTTAAGTATTTAGTTCTAAGAGTTTTGACAACTGTCTACAATGATGTAACTCAAAAAAAGATCACCCCAGAGAATCCTCTTGTGCCCAATTCAAGTCAATCCCCAAGCCCAAGGGAGACTCACTGTCCTGATTTCTATCACTAGAGGTGGGCTTTGCCTATCTAGAACTTCCTATAAATGAAATGATAGAGGCTGTATTCTTTTGAACCTGGTTTCTTTTACTCAATACAATGTTTCTGAGATCCATCCATGTGGATACATATATTCCTAATTCAATCTTTTTTATTTTTGAATAGTAGTTTATTATCCAGTCTCCTATTGATGGACATTTGGGTTGTTTCCAGTTTGAGGATATTAAGAACAAGGATGCAATGCACATTCTTTTATAAGTCACGCATGGGAACATATGTTTCCATTTCTTTTGGGTAAACACCTGGGAGTGGAAATGCTGTGTCCAGTGGGGATGTATGATTAACTTACAATGAAACTGCCAAAAAGGCTGCAAAATGGTTGCATCATTTTACACTCCCAGCAGCAATGTATGAGCAATGTCAGTTGCTCCACGTTCTTGCCAACATTTGGTATTATCAGTCTTTTTTATTTTAGCCATTCTAGTGGTTTGCCATGGTTCTAATCTACATTCCTAAGATGACTAATGATACTGAGCATGAGATGGGGCCATTGTGACAATCATTACCACCATCATATCAGTTTTTTAAGAGGGAGGCACTTCTCTGCCAATTGGCAGGACAGCTCAGACAAGGTTAAAAGACTCAGAAAGAAAACTCTGAAGCAAATGAGGACCCCGCTCCAAAGGAGCTAATTCTTATTTCAGGGCATATAGAATTGGGGGTGAGTTTTCTTTAAATTGGTGGTAACAATTAAAGGCTTGTTTATTCCCCAGGACAATGAAGAGACATTTCCAGTTCCCAAACAGGTGGTGAAAAAGTAGAGTATTGTTACTATAATTTGCTTACTTATTAAAAATATAGGTGGGCCCTTTAAACCCTCAAAATTACTAATGAAATTTTCTTTTATGGTAGTGGTCATTTTAATTTTCTCTTTAGCACCCAATTTTAGAGACTATATCAGTTCAGAGTTTCCCAGAGAAACAGAACCAACAGGTTATATGTATGTATGTGTATTTATATATATAGAAATTTATTATAAGGAATTGATTTACATAATTGTGGGGGCTGGTGAGTCTGAATTCTGTAGGACAGACCAAAGGCTGGAAATTTTGGTTAATGGTGATGCTGAAGTCTTTTTCTTTCTTTCTTTCTTTTTAAAAACTTTTTATAGTCGTAACATAATGCTGTATATTGAAATGCTATTAATGAGATCTTGAATCCCCAAAACTTGTAACATATTGACTACAATTGGAGTCAATACAATTAGGTAAACAACTTCAGAAAATACCGCCATGCTACAACTAGGCTAGCACTTGACCACACAGCTTGACACCGTAACCCAGGCAACCGACATGTAAAATTAACCATCACAGAGACCACGTGGCTGGTCTAAGCAAGCAGCTGTATTATATCACCCAGAGTGGTCCTTGTGCCCTGCTGTCCTGAAGCAGGTTTTTGGGTGGGAAGACAGGGTCATTCTTGCCATTTTACGTAGTGTGTGAGGCTGAAAACGAAATTAGAGAAAGGAACATCCTGCTGCTCTGGGGTCACGTAATCCTTATTTTCAAGTTGAGAATATTCAGGTTTAAATTTCATATGGTCTTGGGGGACGGATGTGGCTCAAATGGTTGGGCGTCTGTCTCCCATATGGAGGGATCCGGGTTCGATCCCTGGGACCTCCCGGTAAAAAAAAAAAAAAATTCATATGGTCTGTACTTTAGTCTACTTTTAGGGGTAAAAAGTAACAATCACTTTAGACACATGTCTCTGTGTCCAATGTAATGGAAACAATTTCCAGCCAGGGATTCTGGGGAAAGCTGCAGTGAAAGCATGGTGCCTGGCTCTGGCACCAGTTCTCCTCCCCTCTGGCAGAGGACAAAGGATCCACCTGGCCTTCTCACCCTCTGAGCTGCGAGCCCATTGAAGGGAGATGAGTGTCCTTCACCCATCTTGTTACGAGCTTGCCTCTGCATCTAGTAGGTCCAGCAACGCAAGACTAGGTCCAGGCATAGCTAAGGCTGCTCTCTTGCCCCACAGAGTCCACAGCCCTGGAACAGACAGGTAGATCTTTCTCTCATGCTTGTGTGTTTTCTAGTCACTGGCCAGCTCTGGTAGCTGCTGTACTCTCTATGGGATCACCCACACTTCCCAAGGTACAGTAAGGACATGCTTTGCTTGTCCCCTTCACTCACAAAGGGGAATGTAACCAAGGTCTAAATCAAGCACTTGGTGGAAGCACTGCTGTGGATGGGACGTTGGAAAGAGCCAAAGAGGGCAACCGGTAAGTGTTTCTGGAAAGTCTCGGCCATGAGAGGCCCCTGAGAGGGGCTGGGTAGCACAATATTTAAGAGAGAGATTCTGGAGCCAGACTGCCTCCTGCCACTTACTTGTTAATTAACCACCTGTGCCTCAGTTTCTTCATCTGTAAAATGGGGGAAATATAAATACTTCCATGAGGCTTAAATGAATTAATAGATAGAAAGTACTTTAAAAAGTGCCTGGCGCATTATACATGCCATACCTGTTAGCTGTTGCTAAATGAGTTTCCCTCCTTCCCTCCCTCCCTCTCAGAGAAGTTGTAGATTTTACAGAAAGATCATGCAAATTCCCATATACCCACCCTGATTTTTAACAGTTTGCATTAGTGTGGCACCTTTGTAAACAACTGATGAGAGAATATTATAGTTGTACTATTAACTAGAGTCCACAGTTTACATTCGGTTCCACTGTTTGTGCTGCATAGTCCTCTGTTGTAAATGATTTTTTCTGCCATTGACTATAACTGTGAATGTTATTTAGACATCTAAGACGTGGTCAACACTGATGCAGTGACTCCTCGGGTCTGAAAGATTCTGATCAGCTACAAGTCAGGAGGTTTATTCGCCCTGCTCTTGAGAAGGAGGCTTGAGCCGTGAGCCTCAGAATTCCCAAGTTCTGCTGCAAACCGGTTCCTTCTTGGTGACAGGCAGCGGGTGTCAGTAGTATAGACAGCTAAAATCTATTCTTTGTACTCAAGCAGAAGTGCCATTCACTTGTGCTGCCGGCCTACATGCTGCCTTCTGTTTTCATTAACGCAGGGAGGTGGACTTGCTCTCATCACACCAGGCCAAGCACAGACACTGTGAATCTCTACAGAACTCCACTGACTGGACACTCAGATGTTGCCATGTGATGAGGAAAGATGTTCACCAACGACTTCAGGCCCAAACAGGAAAGAGAAAAAAGGTGATAATTGTTTGCCAAAAAGGTTCTCCATGTAGCTGCATATCAAAGGCTGAATCCAGGTAGTGTGGCTGCTGGGGCTGCAGCCCAGGGAAGAAAAGGGAAACTCTCAACACAGACTGTGTTCCGGAGCCTTAGCTGCTTCCACGAGGTTAAGAGGTAACTGGGTAACGTAACTGCCGCAGAAAAAAGGGCCCACAGCCATTTGCTGATCCTTAGCATGGAATGAATGTAAATTTCAGAGCTGGAAGACTCAGGAGACCATCTTTGCCATCAAGATGCTGAACACCTAGGCGGCAGGGACTACACACTAGAGACGTTTAATAACTGTTTCTGTTGATGATAAAGACTTTCTCTCACCCGAAGAGCTGGCCTTTGAGGTAAGTCAGGCCAGCAGCCATCCACATGGCCAGATAAGAATGATATTGGGAGAGACCAGTTCCCTGTTCGCTGCTTGTCTACTGAAATTATTGAAGATAGAGGTAATTGAAATTAGATCAGATGACACACATCCTAAATATGATATATTCTTTCTCACTGAAGATCCATCTTAATCACTCCTTTGGTCTAAGCCATTTAAACCATGCTTATAATCTAACATGACCTGGAAAATCCTGGTCTCCTAAAATGAAGTGCCAAGGTGCCACCAGTTCCATCAGCCACATGAAAAACAAGGCTCATCTCCCTGGATCTCCCTGGATGTTACCCCAAGGTTTGGAAAGTAAATAATTTCACATGAAAACCAAGAACATTTTCACAATAAATTGGAATGATTTTTTAAAAAGTAACATGAGTCTTCAAATAAATATTTGTGAGATGCAATGCCATAGGAACTATTCCCAGGATGTCCAGCGGGATGTCTCTTCTCTCCTGTACTCTTGGGGGCGTTTCATGGGCAAGTTTGAGGAGTTGGAATTAACAGTCACTGATGAGTATCTGGGTTCAAAAGTAATTAATAAATTGGGTGTTCAACCCGCAGGCATAGGACATTCATGGGCATTGGAAGCAGGAGCCAAGAATGCTGGTGATGGGAGCAGGGACAGGGAGCGAATACGGAAGGACCTGGAATGACGAAGCTTTAATCACATCACCCTTTTGCTCCTGGCACTTGGTCACTTCTGTGCCAACTGAGCTGACAGGTGCAGGATCAGGTATGTTCTGCGTGGATTTCTGGGGTACTTCTCAGTCTACATCCCATGAGATACATGAGAAGGATTCTCAGGAGGGAATGGAGGTTCCCTTGGGGTCACAGTCATTGGGCTGTCACTTCGCTGGGTATCAGAGAACATTTACTGAGGGAGTGGATCATGGCCTCCAGGTAGCAGACGTGGGCTTTTTTTTTTTTTTTTTTTTCTCCTTCTCTCTCTGAGTAGGTTAGTATGGTAGTGAAGAGTGAGGATTCTGGATTCAGAAGGCCCTGGAATGGAATTCTGACTCTGAGCCTCAGTTTCCTCATCTGTAACAGGACATTGGTTGCACATACTTTCTGGGGCTGTTGGGACTCGCATACAATGAGCTATTGTCATAACCTCACACATTCCATTTCACCAAAATGCTAAGAAGTCCTGGGGCTAAAGCTTCAAAATAAGCACATGCTTATTCCTTCCTCAAATGCTGCTTTTCTTTGCCCTCCCCCTCAACATCTGCAGAGTCCCTGCGCTGCTCTCGAAACAGCTCTGACTGTAAAATGACTTAGAAGGAGCGAATGACTCACTGGCTGACGCCCGTCCTGGGGCAGCCGCGTCCCGGCCAGCTGGCCGCCAGCCCGCGCTTCAGCTGGCCTGCTCGGAGCACAGCAGTCCGGGGGACCCCTCCATGAGACATTTTCTCCACTGTTTTTCTTTACCTCTGACAACTGCAGCTGAAACTTAGCAGCAGCTTGTAGCTCCTCAGAGATTTCTTCTGCATATTTCTCTTGCTCTCTCACTCTTGCTGTTTTTCTTTTTACTGCTCGTCCACACCAAAGGTCATATTTCCTTTTTAATAGGAAAAAGTTCTTGGGAAGAAAAGACTCGGCTCAGCAAAGATTTCACCACAACAAAATGAGTACTGCAAAATTTTCACCCCAAGTACCAAATTAAGAAATTAAAAGGATCCTTTCCACGTTTAGAGAATTGATTTCTTTCTTTCATGAAACCAGAGACTTCACAGTGAGAACCAACTTGCCTTCCTTCCTTCTGCAGTATTTGAGCACTTAATGTGCGCCAACCTCTGACGTATGAGAGACACAAAGAAGAAAGGTGCAAGGTCCCCCAAGGCCTCACCGTGAGGCACTTGGGCACGTCTCACAGGATGGGCTCCATGCTGTTGGATTACAGCATCTCCCTCTGCAGTGCCTGGTGCACACATGGATTCACCAGCACCCCCTGCAATAGCTCTGAGCCCCCAGCAAGGGTATCCCAAAGACGATACACATCCCAAACCAGCCCACACCTCCTTCTGCCTCTTCCTTAGCATTGCTTATTGTCCTCAGTGACAGACCTGCTGCCTGGCTCCTGGCACAAGTGAGAGGTAGGTCTTAGGTTTCAGTTTCTATTCTCTTCTACCAAGGCCCTTTTCCCTGGGTACTCTGATGGATATTATTTCAGAGCCGCACGAAAACCCCTACAAGGTAATTTTCCCCATTTTACAGATGAGGTGGGGGCTGAGGGCTCACATGATATGGGGCTGAGTCAGGATTTGAACTCAGGTTTCTCAGCCTCTGGAGGCAGCGTCTGCCCCATTTTATCAGAGATCCATAGCCTTAACAGACAATGCCTTTACTGTCTACTCCATCACTCACTAATATTTTCTTTACTGTGACTTACCAGCATTCCAACAATGTTTATTTTAATACATTGCAAGCCTTGAAGTTTCCATTTTTAGTCCAGAAATCCTAGTCTGACTTCAATGGACATAAGTTAATTCTTTTACTACATTTCTGACCCTTGTCTTTCTCTATTCTGCTTTAAACGATTAATTTAATAACTGGAATATTTCTAGGGAATGCCTTTATTCCCCGGCACACTGCAGTCGTGCTAACTGAGCAAGCGCCACGGATCATTAACCAATAAAGCAAAAGCTGCTCTGTCTTAGTGCTCAGCTAATAAACAACGGGGCACTTATCTGTTATTCGACCGCCCAGAATCTAAGCAGGCTGTGGGATTTGATTGGATTTCATGGTTCCTCGTTATTCCGCAGTAGGACGAGTCTGATTAATTATGAGATCTATGAAGCAAAAATAGCATCCCAGGCTTCAAATCATCCTAGAGGGCATCAACAGGTTACAGAAGCCATTTTTATAAAAGGAAAGTGATTTGAGGGAGGAAAGCGGCCTCCAACCGACAGCACAGCAGCTCTCCAGGGATTTCAAGCCTGTAGACAGTTAAACCTTAACTGTACCAGTGGTGATATTGTTCTGAAACTCTCCAGAGAAGCAAAGTCTCCCATGCAGGGGCCTTGGACCACCCCAACTGGTCTCTAAGTTCAAACTCGGGAGGCAAACGCGTGCACTCCTCCGAGCATGGAGAGGAAAGTATCTCAAAGTCCCCCTCTGCTTAGACCCCAGCCGGCGACTCTGAGCCTGCACGCGAACAATCCCAGGTGACAAAGCTGAAAATCCAGCAAAGCATCTTCCCTTATTGTGTTGTATGTCAGCAAGGAAAGGAGGGCCGGGCAATGCAAGGTACCACTCATCCGGGTGGAAGGCATCAAATTAGATTCCGCCACACCAAACGCAAACATCAATTCCAGGTGACAAGCAAAACTTGAAAACTTGGAGAAGACAGTGTAGGAAAATATCTTTATGACCTTGATTAACTTTTATAAAACATACAAACAGCAGAAATCATAGAGGAGAGGAGATGAGTTTATATTAAAATGGAAAGCTTTTACACTAAAAGACACTACAAAGAAAGTTTCATGAAAAGCCACAGATTGAGTGATTTCCAATGTGCATTCCATTCCCTGCTAAATACTCTCAGACTCGGACTCATACATGTCCAAAGTAGATAGTGCAGGAATGTTTCCTGGGGCATTTTTAGTGATTGCAGAAAAATGCAAACTTAAATGTTTATCAATAGGAGAATAAAGAAATTGCTGCATACTTATATAACTGAAAGCATTGAAATGAATGAACTACAGTTATCTCACTGTGGATAAACCTCAAAGACAGTATTGAAAAAAAAATACCCAGCATTGAGCAGAAGGGTACATACGATACAAGCTATATAAACCTTCAATACCTTGTTAAATCAACACTACATATTGTTTATATTTTCTACAGGGCTATACAGACAAAATGCATGCATGAAAATAATAAACACTAAAGTAACAAATATATGTCAATATATGTCAAGGGGAATGAGACTGGGAAGATAACTTGGGGGGACGCAACAATATCTGGCAATGGCAATAACTCAAAAAGATCTGAAGAAAGTGGCATGTTAATATTTGGTTAGGCGAGATATTTAATTCTATGTCCTTTGCTTTGATGTGTGACATTTATGACAGTTTGGAAAATTCCCCCTTTTTGGCTATGCAGCTGTAGTGGATAAACCTTCTCCAGGCAGTTGGAGTTGATTATAATCTATTGGAGCCAACTCCACTCCAAATTTGCTCAGGAGTCACTGTACATTACTGTTGACCACTTCTAAGATGTCTCAATAAAATTTAAAGTTATAGCCAATAGTGTAAAAATATCATTTGGCTATAGCTAACGTGCAAGGCATATACCATGCACCGGGCACTTTTTAAAGTGCTTTCCGTCTATTAATTAGTTTAAGCCTCTGGGCAACCCTAAGAGGGAAGTACTAAATGTACCCCATTTTACAGAAGAAATACAAGATTCTGGATTTAAAGGGAAGGGCCCACAGCTATGAACTCACAAAGGCTCAATTCAATAGGTAATTCTTCTAGGACTCTATGGGAAACAAGAAGCACAGTCCTTGTCCTCAAGCACCTTTTGGTCCTTGAGGAGTAGACAGATAATTCCAATGCAAAATAGAGTACACAAGTTCTAGAAAAGAGATACTTGTACAGGGGTTCATTGAGATTCCATCTAGTTGTCAGGAGAAGCATTCTAGCTAGAAGAGCAGCAGGAACAAGACATAAGCTGAGAACTATGGGGTAGGATCTCCAAGACAATGATCTGCTTGGGTTTAGGGCATGTTTAGGGAGGTTAGCCTTGCAAGGAAGAGAAGAATGTAGGACTGAGAAGTTTAGATTTCATTTGACAAAAAACAAAACAAACAAACAAACAAACAAACAAAAAAACCCTAACACATGAAGTATTTTGAACAGCGGATATATTAATCCAGGCACTAGCTTATGGGAGATCTGAAGTGAGCACAGAATCTTGGAGGCCAATAAGGAGGTTTTTGAAATAGTCAAGGAAATAAAGGTCAGCCAAGATTGGGAGGAGGGGCCACAGAGAAGGGAGAAAATCTGGAGTCTACTGCAGAATCAGGAGCAGGAAATGAAGGGAAAGGGGGAATTAAAGGGTATGAGGCTGAGAGACTGTACCTTTCTGGAGGAAGTCAGGAAATTCTGGTTTTGGAAAGAGGGTGAGGAGTACAATCCTTGGGAGACTTCCCAGACGAAGCTGTCTAGCTGAAAGGTAGAAATTTGGGTACAAGAACTCACAATAAAGATGAACATGCCAAGACCCACGAGGATGATCAAGCCAATGAGAAGAAAAGAGCTACACTTGCTCTTGTTTACTAGGCAATGTTTCTAAGTCCTTTTCATGGATTAACTCAATTAATCCTCACAACCACCCTATGAGCTAGGTCCTACTGTAATTCCTCTTTTACAGATGTAGTAACTCAGGCAAGAAGTCAAGAAAGGTCACTAAGTAACTAAGCCAGAGTCACGAAGCCACGATAAGCCAGGACCCAGCAGTTGGGACCCAGAGCCCAAGATTTCAGCCTCTCACTGCCTCTCAGGAGATGTGAGCTGGTCCTGTATATTTGGAGGGCAGTGGCATTGTGGTGGCAGGTGAAACTATGAAAATATACTAGACCACAAACAAAGGAAACACATGGTAAGAAAAAACTCGAGATCCAGATCTGAGTGATACCATATTAGGAGGTGGGGAAAAAGAAAAGGAGCCAGCACTCAATTAAGTCTTGGTGGGGGAGGTGGGAGACCCAGATCAAGCTCTGTTTTGAAGTGGAAGAAAATTTTAGGAGGAAGAAATGGGTGTGGGTGAAAGGGGAGTGCACTAATGTGAATGAGTAAGTAGGAAAGCAGACACAGTGAGAAAGAATCCTGAAATGTATAAAATCAAGAGGGAAACTGGTGAAAAGTGGTCCCAGAGTGAGTGAGAGGAGATGATACCAGGCACCAAGATGGAAGAGGTGACTCTGAAAAGGCAAAGGGCCAGTTGCTAACTTAGAGACAGGAAGACAGCAGCATCAGTACATGCTGATTTGAAGAGATTTCTGGGTGGGAAGAGGGGGATACTGAAGAAAGTGATGGGAAGTGACCTTGATCTTTTTGGGCAGGAATAAGGCAAAGTCCTATGCTCAGAGCAAAAACAATCAGGGCTTCAGAGGAGCAAATTATCTTTGGAACTGTCACTTTGAAAATGGAAAGATAAATAGACACAACTTAAAATACCAATGAGCACTCAACTATTAGCATAAACAGCTGCATCTGTTGTGGGCCCCAGACACATGACTTTCTAGAACAGTGCCCAATAGCTCAAGAGCACAGAGCTAAGCAATCAGATGGCGGGACATGGCAAGGCAGATACACCAGATCCAAAAAGAGCAAGGAAATTATGGACACGAATGAGCATGCCACTTAAATAATTGATTTTGGAGCCCAGCTGGAAGAAAGGAAGATGAGCCTGGGTGAAGCGGTAATTTACTAGACACCAACTATAAGACTGAGGGATTAATAATGGCAAGAAGGTGACAGGCAGGTTCAGTGGGGACAAGAGCCCAGGGGAAACAGAAGGACAGGGGTCGGTGCAAGCCAAGATGTAAAGATGTTGTAGATGACACAGATCTTAGTGACCAGTCATTGGAGGGGTAGCCTTCCAGGAGTGGCTGTGGAAGAGGACCTCAGAGAAGTGACGCTGTGGGATTCTGAGACTAGGTCATAAGGCAGTGCAGCAGCCATTTGGCTCTGTCTCTTGGGACACTCGCCTTTGGACCAAGTCACCATGCTCTGAGGAAGCCCGGACCACAGAGAGGCCACTTGCTGGTGTCCCAGGAACAGCCCAGCTGAGGTCCCAGCCAACAGCCAGCAACAAACACCAGACAGGTCAGTGAGGAAGCCTTTGAAGTAGCTCCAGCACCAGCCACCATCTGAGTGCAACCGCATGGGAGGCCCTGAGGAAGAAATGCCCCACTGAGCCAGCTGATACCCAGAACCATGAGAGAGAAAAGGGATAATTGAATGTTGTTTCATTCACAAGTTTGAAAGATTGATTAATATTGTTCCCCTCAAAAGTCTGGGGTGATTGTTTTGTACACAGCACTAAATTAATGGAACGTGCTATCAAAGAACTTCCAGAACATAGAGAAAAATAAAAAGGACCTCACAGTTGCTGAGGAGGCCAAAGGATCATGGAGACGTGATACATACATGTAGATGTCATACATGTAGATACTAAAAATCCCCAGGAATGTGGCAAAAGAGGAAGGAGAGTGAGAAATCAGCATGTTACTATGACAAGGAAGGGTAGAAGGTGCTAGAATTTGACAGCATGAACTAGAAGAGAGATAGCTGAGGGATGGAAAAGTATGCTTCGGGAAGAAGTAAGTGGATCCCTCCCTGGTGGTCCTAGGTCTGAAGTGAAAGATGTACTGGAATATACCACATAAGCTGACTGAAAAAAGGTTAAAAACAAAACAGAAAACAAGAAACAACCAGATTAGCAGACTGGATGCTTTGAAGGGAAATCATTGTAATTTAGCTCCTGTGATGAGCCCAGCTAAGAGAATGGGTTTTTATACAGAGAAAAAACTGGCATGGGAACAGGGCAAAAAAAGTAAAAGGAGGACGTTAGCTCTGGAAAAGTTTGCATGAGGCAAGCAAAAAGAAAAGGGAAAGTAGGAAGGGGAAATATTTCCATCCGATGTGCTGTCTCTGGAAGGTGCTATGGACTCCCTTCCATCTACCACCACACTCATGACTTCCTTACAATTGTCAAGCAGCGGGCGTATGTTTCCAGCTCTTGGGTGAACAACCTGACTGGAATCAAAGGGCCGTCTCCCTGCGCCCTCCATTCCGACCAGCAGGAGCAGCTTGCACTTGGAGGTGCCTGGATGACTTGTGAATGGGGCAGGCAATCCATTATGTGCCCTGTTTGCACCTTCGCTCTCATTACAACCACAATTCAGACAAAACGCACACACACGTATGTTTAGCCGTGAAAGTTAACACATTTACAGTAATGTGAAATACTACATGTGTGCCATGGGGCTCATTTACAGTTACTGCGGGATCCATAACTTGGTAATTTCCTGGCTTTGGTCTGTATAGTTTTTCAGACTCAACATTTTATTAACTTTTTCTTTCAACCCTCTATCTGTCTTTTGACTGGTATTCCCTACCGTATTAGCCTGCATATTTCCAAGCTGAATAGTGTACTGTAAAAGTCTGTCCATTTCCTCTCCTTTCTCTTAGTCCATCTGTATGTCTTATATCTAACCTCCTGGGCCTTCACCCTTTCTGACTCTGTAAATTTAATTAATGTACTTTTGATTTTCTTTACCAGGTTGCTGTTGAAAATTTACATAAAACAGATGCAGTTTTTTTTTCGTCGTACCTTAGTAGAAACACTTGATACATTTTCCTTTCTAACATATTTCAATTTGTCTTTTCAGTACAGCTTCCCTCATTTTAAATCTTTAGATACAATCACACATAACTACCTTTGACTTTGTGAAGTCCCGCATCTTAGAATTGGGTTAAATTTATAAATCACATTTGATAGAATATGCTCTTCACAAACCATCCAGACCATTTTTTAATTGATGTCTTTGTTCCCCTTAATATTGTTAAAAGCGTTGAGGGATTACTTTTATTTTTATAGAGCTGTCTTATAATTTTCCATTAATTTGGGAAATTGAAGTTGTTTTTGGGAGAAGGGGAAGCAAAATATAAGAATTAGCCTTTCTTTTCAATTTATCAAAAACAAAACCAATGAGGATTCTTTGAGTTGCTGTTAAAATAACAAAAAAAAAAGAAAGAAAGAAAGAAAGAAAGAAAAGAAAGGCACTTCCTAAGAGATTGAATGAATGGATTTTTTCTAATGCATTTGAGATTTTGAGTCATAGCATATTTATTGCAAAGCTGCCTTTTGCTTTTCCTCATATTTTTTACTTGGTTATTCAATATGGCCTTTAATGCCAATGATATACAATTTTATGTCTGCTTTATTCATTTTTTTAAATAAAAACACTTATTTGTAAACTATTGCCAGTTCCTTTGTTCGCTTATGAACAACCTGGTTTTTCCCTAACAAAAACATTTGTGCTGGCCCCTGAGAAAATAACATATATAATACATTCTTGGAAAAAGAAACCAAAAAAAAAATACAACAAAAAAAACAAATCAATGCTAAGGCAGTAACAGCTGAGCTTACATCTTCACCTGTCATTCTTCCTACTGAAATCCCTAACAGGTTGTAAATAAGCTGGCAATGGAATGAAGAAAGAGAAACACCCAGAAACCATGTTTTGTAAATTCTATTTCTTTTCGAATCCCTATCTACTTTGTCTAAGGTGCCATTCCTGATTGTCTTGGTTTCCTAGGGTTACTGTAACAAATTATTACAAACCTGTTGGCTTCAAACAGCAGACAGTGACCATCTCACCGTTCTGGAGGCCAGCAGCCTGAGACCAAGGTGTCCACAGGGCAGCACTGCTCTGAAGGTTCCCGGGGAGGAGCCTGCCTCGCCTCTGGCAGCTTCGGGGGCTCCAGGTGTGCCCTGGCTCGTGGCACCTTGCCCCACTCTCTGGTCTGTCCTTCACGTGGCCCGCTACCCTGTCTGTCTCTGTGTCTCAAATCTCCCTTTGCCCTCTAAATCCAGGATGGTCTCTTCTCTAACTTAATTACATCTACAAAGACTCTTTTCCCAAGAGAGGTCACATTCACAGGTTCCAGGGAATGTTAGGACCAGGCCATACCTCTGCACCACCATCCAAGCCACCACCCTGATGATGAAAATTCTCGTCACATCACCTCTTTCAATTTGTTTCTTTAAACAATCAGATTTTTTTTTTTAAACCAACAATACTTATTGAAATGTACCAACCAATACATTTGGAGGGAAACTCTGCTATGGGATATACAAAGCTCAAGTTTCATTAATCCTACAGAGTGCTACTCTGAAACACTGAAGGAAAAAAGGAAACCATCTATTCCTCAGCTTTCTACAGTCCCGCTACAGTAAGATTTCAGGATGACAGGTGGGTCACTGAGCTGACAGTAAAACTCTGTCAATAACCTGCCTTGTTGCAGGCTCTGGACTGCTAAGTCAGTGCCCCGGGTAGTTAGCCGAGGGCTAGACCGTACCAGCTAGAGAGAAACTCCAGGAAAATCAGGAATGGCTGGAAAGGAATAGCCCTGCTTTATATAGAAGTAGATTAAGCCTAGCCTCAAAGGAATTATCCCAGGGGAGCGGTTGGCCTTCCAGTACTTTGGAAACCATCCTCCCATGAATCACCATTGAATCAATCACAGGATTCTACTCCAACACTCATGTGCCATGACCTTGTGAATTAATGAAGAGATGAGAACTGAAATGAAGATTATCTAGGATCAGGGTTTCTTCCCTTCTTCATTTGGCGTGACTTGATGACTTATGATTTCTCTTTCAATTAAAGGATGCCAGGAAAACATTTGCTTTGAGTCCTGATGTGAAGGACCACAGAGGCCTTTTTTGTAGAACTTCTACTGACGCTCGGAGGGCCGGCCTGCATCTCCACAGTGAATTACCTCTGCAGACACACAGGCCCACAGCCTCCCCGAATCCTGCCCCACAATCCTTGACAGCTGTGCCGTGTCCAGAGCCGATCGACGTGGGAATCGGCAAGCACCTCCTGTAGGTCGCACAGATGAGCAAACATGCTCACAAAGTCAGGCGTGTGATTCCAGCTGAACACGCGGGACACAGCCTGGCTCTCGGCTAAACCATTTGCAACACAGAGGAAACACCTGTTTAGAGCTCATCGTAAATAAACGTGCTTTGAATATCTGCGGAGGAGGTTGGAGTTGACAACAGCGGTTCAGATTACAGAACCCTGGGCACCTGGGTAAATGACATACCCTAAATTTCTAGCGTTAATGCACACATGCAGTTTTCCAATCTTTGAATGGAAGATGGTCCATCTAGAGTTGGCTTAAACCTCATTCCTTTCTGGGTGACATGCACAATTTCATAATACATAGCTTCAATCTCAACCAAATGTTCCACATGACCTTATGTTGGACTCAAACTTAATACCAGATATAAAAACTTAAAATAGATTGTGCCGTTTTTAATTTTGATTTATCTGGAGAGAATGATTGTTCCAAAGTAAAAGTGATTTTTTTTTTTAAATCAGGGAACTACTAATTCTCCATCTCTCACCTAATCAATTGGGGAAGGTGACCGAACTTATTCAAGCTTGATGTTGGTGGAGTTTATTTGTTGTCCTGCTTTGTTCCAAATGTATCCAAGGTAGGATAACAAAGAGTGAATATGAAACTAAAAAAAAAAAAAAAAAGGCACTAATATTTAGCATGAAATGTCAAATGAGACAATATGTCCTTTGGATAGGCAGCTTGTCTAAGTCATTGTCATTTGATATGATAAGTTTAATGGCTAAGTCTCTTAATCTCCCTGAGCCTGAGTTTGCACATCTATAAAACGGGGTTATCCTACCTTTGCAGGGTGGTTGCTGGGTATCCAATAACACATATAAATAGCTTAATCTAGTGCTTGGCACTTTAATAAATAGTACCTGGAATTTTTAGTACATTCTTGCAAAATCTGGCAAAATCTAACCTTGTAGGATGGTATTTGGGGCCATTCGTGGCCCCACCCCAGTCTATCATTCAAGACCCAGCTCTTGGCCCTCCAGCTCCAGCTCCAGCTCCAGCTCCAGCACCCTGCACCCTGCACCCTTGCCAAGCTGAAATGTCGGCATTTCTCCAGCTCCTCAATCCTCTTATCCTGGCCTTTGCCTTCCCTCAGCCTGGAGTACCCCACTCTGCCGTTGTACTGACTTTGAAAATGAGTCTTTCGTCTTCACGATGCAGCTCAGATATCACCTCCTCAGCTTCTCCAGGCAACACTGCTTGCTTCTTTGTCCGTATTCCTCCTGAGGATGCCAATCCTACAGCTTCCATTTCCTATATGACTCCCATAGGTCAGGGCCCAGCCTGGCCACTTGCCTTCCCCTCGCTCACACATAGATGACCCTACAATGCAGCATTAGCCTCCTTTGCATAGATAAGGAGAAGGTGGTTCAGAGAGGGCGAAGAATTTTCTTAAGCCAGTGGTCAGAGCCGCCGTCGGAGCGAGGTCTGCAGGCTCCACAGTGCACGTTCTTGCCAGGGTGCCCGACGACCTCTGTATCATCACACGCTCCATCTGCAACTACTCACGCATCTCCTTCCTTAGACTGAAGGTGTCCTGTCTTGTTCCCAGGGCGGCTGCAGCACACTGGGTGGTTTGAAACAACAGAATCTCACCATCTCACGGTTCTGGGGGCTGGAACTCTGAGACCACGGTGTCGGCAGGCCCAGGCGTCCTTCAAAGTCCGTAGGGAAGAATCTGTTCCATGCTCTTCTAGCTCCTGGTGGCTTGCCGGTGATTTGGGGTGTCCTCTGCCTCGTCTCTCTGTTGGGTCCAACTCTCCCCTTCTTTTAAGGACACTGATTTTATTGGATTAGGATCTGCCTAATCCAGGTTAACCTCTTAACTAATCACATCTCCAAAGATTCTGTTTCCCAATAATGTCTCATTCGAGGAACCAGGAGTTAGGACTTAAACATGTTATTTCATGAGACACAATTCATTCATAACACCTAATGGTAGGTGTATGTTCTCTTTGCCCTGGTAACCTCAGGGCTGGGACATGCCAGGCAGGCATTTCAAGATGGATTCACTGGTGACAATGAACTATTTTCCCAAAGGCGATCCAGATACATTATAAACTCCACACAGCCAGCTTTGCTGGGGTCTGAGCATCTGTACGGGAAGTTCAGACCCAGCACTGCAGCACCACCCAGGGATGGGTCAGTTGGCCTCAGGTAAACTCTTCTTCTTGGGTGGCTTTCCAATGGTTAGAGATCAGGTAGGCCCTCGAGCAAATGGATCTATTTGGAGGCTGCTTAGATTCTGTGCATGGGGATTTTCAAAGGGCCCCAGACCAGAACAGCCTCATCCCCAGG
The DNA here is from genome assembly GCA_026826555.1 of Tolypeutes matacus. NCBI lineage: Eukaryota > Metazoa > Chordata > Mammalia > Cingulata > Chlamyphoridae > Tolypeutes > Tolypeutes matacus. Next base: position 21,456,648 of record JAKSZT010054335.1, read on the forward strand.
GGATATGGCTGCTTGCCTTTAGGTCTGGAGTCTTGGCTGTGATCCTAGCAATAAGTTCTCCTACCTGGCTCTGAATCCCATCTTCAGAGCGAGAGCCAACTGGTTCAGATGGACTTGCCACAAGAGCCCTTGTTGCTTAAAATGCCTGTTGGGAAGCCCAGTCCCACTGGTAGTCACTGTTTAACCCCAGCGTGCGTGTTCAGTCTGGCAGGTGGCCCCACGAGGCCAGGTTCTACTGCTTGGCCTCGGCTTGCTCATGGCATAGTAGCTGGGTCTACCGCAGGCCTTTGAGAGGGTTGAGGTGCACAACCTTCCAATCTTCCCAGACCCAGTGGCTGCAGCCAACTGGGACATGCCTACCCACATCCTGGGGTAATCGCATTAATCTTGCCATTTACTGAAACCTTATCCTGAGCCGGCTGTTGTGCGAGGCACTTTTTCATGAATTTCTTTCATTGAATCAACACAGCAAACCCTATGCTGATAGCGCAATTTCCCCCACCCCGACCCCCATTTTGCAGCTGATACACTGAGGCAGAAAGAGATTAGTGACTTCTCTGAGGCCAAATAGGAAGTGGTAGAGCTGGGAGATCCTGTGTTCTGACCTACCATGCTATGCTGGCTCCCAGACAAAGCTGTGTGTTATCAAAGCAGAGACCATCGGTGAAAAGCAGGAAAGGATGCCAGGAGCATGACTTTGAAACCATGCAGAAAAACCGAGATGGGAAACTGGGATGACTCTGCCAAGGAATCCCGTATTAGCGGAAGGAGAAGCTGAGTAAACAGAAATTGGAGTAAAAGTTCGCATACAGTTCACAATAATGCACTGGTAACGCTAAGCCTAAATAGAAGATGAAAAGTGAAATTTGAGGGCATTCACTTATGGTTCCTTTCAGGCCTAAACCCCATGACTGACTTCCTGAGCAGGCTGTGAGCAGTCAAAACACACAAGGCAAATCCCATAAGCATACCTAATTGAATAATCCAGATTGTTTGCTCGGGTTTTAAAAGCATCAAAACTGTTCCTTTATGTGCTTACTTTGGCTCCCTTGCAGTTTTAATTAAGCGTCCCAAGGCTCACAGGCATATTAAAATTAGGCGGAAGGAGCAAACCTGCAGCCTTTGATGCCAGTGACCACAAGGTGCAAGTACTCTGGTTTGATCTTTTGCTAGAGCCACTACAGCTGATTCTCAGAGTCTACCCAAAGGGAAAATTTCTGTTTATCTTCCTTTGTGGGGAGGGGCAGTTATTACTCAAGTAATGAAAACGTTTCTTTCTTGTGGGAAACTGCCACAAAACAGGCAGCAGGGACTCGCTGAGCAGAATGCTGCCTGGCATTTCTTCTCTGGCCAATCCCAAGAGAGAGGGTTGGCGCTCTTTCCCAATGTGCCTGCTGGAGGCCTGTCCCTCTCTCTTCCTCTCCGGGATTCGTATGCAGAACAACATGTCTCAGCCAGTTGGGCCAATATACTTCGGGGCTACTTTTTCCCTACAGTAGGGGAGTGAAGCCATGCCTCCAGCACCCTGTATAGGTGCGGTTATTGCAGATCCCCAAATCTAAACGCTCTGGCTCTGCCCTTTCTTGGATACCACTCAGCACTTGTGATCAATTATCGTCTCTGGGGCTGGCCAAGAACGTCAAGATTCTTCCTTAAATTCAAGCTCTTGCTAATTTATCTCAATTTGGTCCAGGTATGTCAAACAGATTGCTCAGTTCCTTGGATCCCAACAGCAGGTAAAGCACCAGCTGCCTCTGCCCACCTGCTTACCAGCAAGTCTATCAAACCAGGCTTTGCTCAGTGGTGTGGGCACCAAGACCAATTGCACACAATGACCAATGGGACACAACAGCTTCTCGAGCATCTTACATTCAAGTGCAGGAGAGAGGTGCATACCGACATTCTGCATAGCATATGACAAGAGTGACAGCAAAGACACACCCATGTACTATGGAGGACCAAGGCGGGTTGGGATCACTGCTGGCTGGGGCAAATCCAAAACACAGTCATAGAGAAAGACTGTAAAGGATGGGTAGAGTTTTGATATTTTTAAAAAACAGCAACGGGAGGGAACTCCAGGTGGAGACCAGCAGCTGCAAAGTAATGAAGGTGGCAACAATGGACAGTTCCATTGGGCTCAATCACACATCACATTCCCGGGAGCTGTGAGGGAGGAGGCGGGAAAGGCTGGTTGAAGCCAAACCCTAAGGGCCTTGAACAATAGGCCTTCGAGCTGAGATTCTACTTGAGAGGCTGAGACACAGCACCGAGGCCTGGTTTGCTTTTCATAGAAAAAATAAGTTGGGGTCCCTATTATGTGAAAAACCCTGAGCTAGTGCCTGGGCACACAGTGAAGAAAAACAGATCAGGTTACTTATCTCAAGTTTTAGGGGTGGTAGTGGACCGAACATTAAATAAATAATACAGATAAAAGTTGTTGCCGTTTGGCAGTTTGATGTAATTATGAATTCCAAAAACAGATATTGGATCATGCTTGTAAATTGGTCTGCTAATCTGGGCATGATTAAGTTATGATTAGGGTGTTAACTGGGCCCCATCAGTAGGGCATTGAGCCCCACCCCTTGGTGGGTGGGGGAACTGAAGATAAAAGACACAGCAAAGGACAGCGTTGAAGCAGTTTTGATGCTGAAGTTCTCGTGAGGTAGGAGAGAAGGCCCCAGCCATTCACCTGAGAGTTCACATCTGGCCTTGTGGAGCGAAGCAAAGCCTAGAGAGCTTCATAGTCTACAGCTGACTTTGTGGAGGAAACAGAGTAGCTAAGCCCGGAGAGAAATGCAGCCCTGGGAAGAGAGGAACCCAGAAGCCTGAACCCTGGCAAACATCCGCAGCTGACTTGCTCCAACACGTGGCAATGGACTTTGGTGAGGGAAGAATCTTATGCTTTATGGCCTGGTAACTGTGGATTTCTACCCCAAATAAATACCCTTTATAAAGGCCAACTGATTTCTGGTATTTTGCATCAGCACCTCTTTGGCTGAATAATACAAAAGTCTCTTCCTTAATTACAGTGAAGGAAAACACTTAGCTGCCATTACAGAGAAGAATGAGGGGACCTAAGGCTTCACTTAAGAAGTATCATTTGAGCTGAGCCCAAATGAAGGAGCAGAAATTGGCAAGAGAGTTTGGGTGGGGGTTTGGAGTGCTGCAACCAGAGAGAATAGCACGTGGAAAGGCCTTGAGTGGGAAAGGTCTTAGTGAATGTGAGGAACTAAAGACAAAACAGTATGGTTGGATAGTGTTTTATGATGAAGCTGGAGATGGACCAGGGTTATATCAGACAGAGCCTTGTTTGCATCTGGTTCTAAATATAATTCTAAATCATTAAAGGTTTTGAAAAGGGGGAGGGGCATAGTTTGATTGACATTTTTAAAGAGGAACCTCCAGATGCCATGTAGAAAATAGAAGAGAGAAGAGCAAGACTAGAAGCAGAGAATCAAGTTCAGAGGTTATCCAGTGATGACAGTCACTTGTGCTAGGGTGATGGCAGTGGGGATGAAGATGAATGGACACTTTGGAAAAATACTTAGGAGAAATAATGGATAGGACTTAGTGATGGATTGGAATGGAGATGGAGGTCTATTAGAGTTGAAGTGGATAAGTCAAGGAGGCCATTACTGCACTCGCCCAGATGAGAAAGTGAAGATGCTCGCTAGTGTGGTAGCACTGAAAGTGCAGGAAAGTTGTAAGGAATTGTGCTGAGGAAGAACTGAAAAGACTTGATGCTTGGATACAGAATTTGAAGGAAAAGGATAAGGAAGAGCCAAGGATGGCTCGAAGTAAAGAAATAAAGATCTAATGTGAATATTCTCGCTGTCCTGATTTTGTGATCATCAGGGTAGGCTAAACATTCTCTGTATTAGGAACCATGCATGTGTCCCCAGACCTAGTTTTTCTCCCTAGGTCTGGTTTTTAGAATGCTGGTGATAAACCAAGCCTGATTTATTACATGACCATCCTGTATGGGAAGTGACTGTAACTTTGGGTATCTTTGGTCAACCTGAAGAGATATAGCAGGGGGACGGATGTGGCTCGGGTGGGTGTCTGTCTCTCATATGGAGGGACCTGGGTTCAATCTCTGGGACCTCCCGGTAAAGGTAAAAAAAAGAGAAAAATATAGGGGACATGTGGGCCACCTGGCCCCATGAGTCACACAGCAAGATGATGTCATAACAGGAGAGTGCCACAAGGGAGAGCCAAGATGAGATGCACTGAAAAACCAGGAACTAAGGTGGCGCAGGCGGTAGGACGCCTCTCTCCCACATAGAAGATTCTGAGGATCAAATCCCAGTGCTGGGTGTTTGTGGGGGCGGGGGGCGATGTGTGGGAGCCCTGTATGATGTTATGCATGTTTGTTTTGTAAGTTCACGATATTTACTGAACACTTATAGTTTATGTATGTTCATGTGTGAATGATATACTTCAATAAATTGTTAAAAAAAAAAAAAGGTTCTACAATCTAGCAGTTGGAAACAGACTCATTTCCACATTGAACCAAGTGGATGGGATTTGGGAATCATTCACGTAGGAATCCTATTTGAAGCTGGGTGGAGGGTGGGAGATACTGTCAAGAGGCAAAGTGTGGAGAGAGGAGAAATGGGGCAGGACCTTAAGGAACTCCTACCATGCAGGGGACAGAGGGAGAAAGGCTGGAGGGTGGGGAGGGGAACCGGGAGCATGGCAGTGCTCCAACACGGTGGAAGAAGACAATAAAATCAAATGCTGGAGTTGAGGGGGATGAAGACGAGGACTCACAGGTTTTAGAGACTAGAAGGACATTTATGACTGTGAGAGAAGAGGTTAAGTAAAGTGGCGAGGACTTCAGTCCAGTTGCAAGGAGTAGAGGAATGTGAGTGGAGCAGAGAAGCAAGTGTAGGCACTCTCTTAACAAACTTGAGAGCAGAATAAAGAGCGCATAGAGTAATTTAAGTGGAGACAAAGCGAGGACAAGAAAGGTGTTTGGAGAGTTTGTGTTAGGGAAGCTCAATCATATTAGGAAAAAAACCAGTGGAGATAGTTCTTAGGAATGAACGAGAAAGAGAGACATGACGCTAAATGTGTGTGAGACAGTGCAGTCATCCAAGCAGGACATGGGACCATCCTCTGAGAGGGAGGGAGGGGGGAAAGGTGGGGCCACAGGCAGGAGAGAGGAGGAGAGCTCTGCAGTGTCATCCCGGGCAACGTCACCAAGGTCAACAAGATGGATCATAAAAAGCACACAGATCCCAGGACAATGTTCTATTATGGGGGAAAAAAACACAAAACACTCCTGAAATCATTTTTCCTTTAATTATTTAGAAGAATAAATTATTTTACTTTTATAATGGCTTGCTTTCCAAATTTGTGGAAAATTCTTGCTCTCTATTACTTAAAGTATTTAAGTAATAAATACTTAATATTTATTAAGCTAATACTTGGTTGAGCTAATTTTGGAAAGGAATAATACCAAGATAGCATCCATGTAAATAAGGAGAGAGGACTGAGAAAACTTAAGTATTTTTATGTGAATACAGAGAAGTAAACTGAATAAATGATTCTTCTACATTCTTCAATGACAGATATAAATATGATTTTGAATCAATTTAAAGAATTCTAGTATAACGGATTCCTGAGTGAGTCTTTCAATATGGAGAGCTGCTGACATTCAGTGTCTTCCTTAGAGCAGACCCCTCAGCCAGCTGCTCAGGGAAGTCTAAAAGTGACAGACATTGTTTCCGTCCAAGCTGGAGCTACTTGCCAATGGACAGGGGAAAAAAAACAACAACCAAAAATGTGGGTTTGTAGAACTTATCAATTGTTTTCTCTGGGGTTTGAAAGCATAACATTCATTGAGAGGCAAGAGTCTAGGATGTTTATTTTTTCAAACTTCATGAATATTAAAAGCAACATAAGTGAAGCCAAAACATAAGAAAACAGAATGCAGGGATACCAAATGCGGGTGTTTTGCTTTCAAAGGAGTCTCCATCAATGTAGAAGGTTTGCAGCAAGAGAAGATAAATGGGATAAACAGAATGCTAAATCAAATACAGTTTTGGAGATGAAGAGGACACACTTTTGTCTAGGCTTTTGCCATACTGTCCGATAAAAGGCAGCACAAGAATGAAAAAGTTAGATGAGTGGAGTGTAGAGAAGAATGAACAGATATATCTACTGGAAAGTCAACGGGCCAGTTCTCTTTGAAAGGTTCAGATTTACTGGGCCTTGGACATAATGTGAACCTACGGATTGACATATCTTTAACTTAATGTGAAGCGCTACTAACCAGCGAGAGGCTTCGATAAAACCCTATGATATTCAAAAACCTTTTAAATCACCGAGTGCCAAGACTTGCAGTTTGTGTTGAGTTTCTCCACCCAAACTTAACTATAACATCCATCACATTCTTGCTTTTCCATCTCGGCTGGGGCAAGAGAGGTGCCATGGCTTAAAAAACTGTAACTGGCATATGGTTAAACAAGGTCCGAATGCTGACTCAGACAATCACCATTCTTTTTGGGGACTGGGCATGATAATTCAGGTGTGGCCTCCCCCTCCCCTAAATCAAACCTAATTTAGTCTTTAAGAGGAAGACCAAGCACTAAATTCACTTCCCAAATGAAGAAGTCATTCAAGTTCATTCAATAATGGCAATAAAACACAGAATTTTAACCAGCTTGTTAAAGGTTTCATCCAACTGTGCAGCATATAGTAGAGGAGATACAAATATGAAGACAGTGGGGTCCTGAGCACAAGACGTGGGTGGGAGAACAGTATCGAACCAGCATTATGGGGCCGGTATCAGAACAACTTTCGTGTCCGAGACAGGGAAAGGGAAGAAGGTGCAAAAGAATGGAGGGCGGGCAGGAGGAAGAGGAACCACAAGGAAGACGGAATACAAGCTGAGAAGGTAGAAGAGGAGAAGGCGAGGGAGGCCCAGGGGAGCCTCGGGAGCCTGGCCTTCCTCTAGCTTGCCTGTGGCTTTCTGGCCTCCAAATAAGATGCTACCAAATCATTCATTTTCAGTTCAATAGTTCATTCTTTCAAACCTTTCTAAGAGTCAACTAAAAACAAACTCTATTAGCGCAGCCATAATTTAAAATTCAACTTTTTTCTTTTGACTGGTAAGAAATAATTTGCCTACTTTCATTTTCAAACCTAACTTTATTATTAAAATATGATACACCAATTGTGTATTTCATTCATTCATTAAGGAAAACACTGAACCAGACTCAAAAGGACAAACATTACGTGATTCCACTTACATGAAATATCTAGAATAAGCAAATTCATAGAAACAGAGAGTGGATTAGAGGTCACCAGGAGCTGGGAGTGGGTGGGACGTGATTGCTTATTGGGTGCAGAGTTTCTATCTAGGGTGATGGATGGGGAGTGACGGTAGCACAACACTGTGAACGCAATTAATACCATTGAAGTGTACACTTAAAATGGCAATTATTGGGTACAATCTATATGTATTTATATATATCAAAATAAAAATGTTTTTAAAAATTCACTCAACACCTCCTATAATTCAGACAGTATTTCCTGCTGAAGATACAGTGGACTGTAAGGGAGATGTGTAAGGAAAAGTGCATAGTAAGTGATCAGCAACTGTCCAGAAAGCCACAGTGGAGAGCAAGCAGGCTGCTCTGGGAGTTGGTGATAGTTAGGGAAAGGTGTGAGAGGCAACAGGAAAGAAACCCGAGAACAAGCAACTTTACATCAGAAGCTCAAGAGGAGCAGGAGCTGATCAGGTGCAGGTCCCCGTGGAGACGAGTGGGAGCCCTAACCCCTGGGCCTGTGGGTGTGAGCCCATTTGCAAACGGCCTTTGAAGATGCTGTTAGGTAAGGTGCCCATGCCGAGTGAGCACGGGCCTTCACCCAATCTGGCTGAGATCCTTATAAGCCAGGGAAGCTGGACACAGGCTTCTGAAACCAGAAAGAGACGGATCAGCCCGTGACGGAGGCAGAGACAGAGCCACCCGTGGCCTGTTGAGCCCGTGATGTTGGACTTCTAGGCCCATGCTGAGCAATCACTTCCTGATGTTTAAGCTGACCGGTGCGTGGTAGAAGTCACAGCAGCCCTGGCAGATTAAGACACAGGCGAGGGCTCCTGTGATAGGCAGGAGTGGAATAGCCTGCTCCAGGTCTGGCTAAAGTCCCCAAAGCTGGAGAAAGCCTGGAGCATTCCAGGAACTAGAAGGCAGGAGTACCAGAGCAAGGGCGAGGTGACACAAGCAGACCTTATCAGACTGCCAAGGTGAAGCTATTAAATAAAAGGCTTTAAACAACACAGTGACAAGTGCAGATTTACATTTAAGAATGATCATTCAACTATGGACTTTTCCTCTAAAAACTGAGAACATTAGCCTGAAAATGTCAACTCTTTACATGTTCTATACTTATAAATGTACCTCCAGTCATACCCATATGACCTATTTGTACTATAATCTCAGAAGATAAGGCAATTCCCTTCTTGTCTAAAGCTATGTCTTTTTCCTGAACACTTGCTCCCACCTTTTCTCTTTTCTTCTTTGTCCAGTGATCACTCTTGCTGTGAGCCACCCCCCCCCCGCGATATCGCCCGTTATTTGTCTTGAGCATGCTGTTCTCTCTCACTGGCATGCTGTCCAACTCCTTCCAGACTTGGAAAAATCCCTATTTTTCTTCCAGGTATTGCCAAGGAGGGTTGGTGTCACCCCATAAGAAGTCTCCACTGTTTTCTTGACCCCAGTCCAAAGCTGACCATGACTATTATAGCTTTTCTGTTCCATGTATACACTTCAATCCTTACACAGAACTTATTATACTCTATAAGTTTGTGCCCTGTATCAGCTCTTGGAGAACACAGGTCAACCATTTCATTTTGATACACGCAGTACCTAGGTAAGGGCCTGGTAGAAAGCAGACTTGCTCAAATGCATACATTTACCTGAATTCAGAAAAATATTTATATTTATCCGAATTCAGTAAAAAGAGCAAGCATCTGAAAGTTCTTGTAACTTTCAAAATCTAGCAGGAAGACTTATTTCGTCTCTGAGCCAGGAGGACTACACCACTTAAACTGCCACCCCGTCTTCTACCTGGCTGGCTCCTACCAAGAACTATATAGAGTAGAAGCAAAAATACCTCATTGAAAAATCAATTTCCGATATTAATGAGTGGTCTACTGTTTGTAATGTGATTGCTCTTATCGAGCCGCCAATCGCTTGCTCTGAACAGGAGAGCCAGGGTAGACATCTGGGAAGGAGAAGTAGGAATTATTTTACGAGCTGCACACTGTGAGGTGTTATGAACCCATTTGGTTCTTGCAAAGACAAGGTAAAGTAAGTTCGGAAGCAGGCTGCTGGCTAGGATTTGGTTCCTCTAGTCACGTTGGTTAAATGACGAGGAATTATCCTTTGATAATGACAAACTACATCAATTTAAAAACCAGATATTATAACTACCCCATCGCTATTGATGTCTTATTCAGCCAGTGAATAACCTCACAGAAAATGCTAGAATTACACAATCCTACCCCTTACAAGAGTCAATGCTGGCTGGACGGACATCACCCTGAAGAGAGGAGTTTTCCTTAAGGTGAAAAAGGTCACACACAGTACAGGGGGAGAAAGATTTCAGACACTGTGCATTCCGCGCTATTTAGTGCTAAAGGCAGGCTTCCGTGGCCACAGCCCAGCAGAGTGCCTGGCTTTAGGAAGCAAACAGTAAGTGCTCGCTGAGCGTGCAATAAGAGACTTTAATAAGATACCATTTCAGAGCGATTTCACGACCTGGCAGACAAATCGCTTCTGCTGTTGGCAAGGCTCTGCTGCTGGCTCTGTTTATGGGAAAACTTTACGGCTCTTGTTCAGCCAAATATGACAACTGCTGAACCTTTTCCGGTGTGAGCAGCGGCCTTATTTTTGACCCTGTGTTCCTACCAAGACATGTGTTTCTAGGTCGTTCCTTTGCTTTCTAATGTAAACACGGTTGCCGAGTCTGGATCTGTTTAATCCTTTTCCCTTCAAGTTGACAACGAAAAGGAAAGTGTCCACCTCAGATTTGGACTCCTAGCACAGAGTCCAAGACCAGCTAGTTCCCCCTACAAGAAGGCGGGTCTGTAGACTTTGTAAGGGGTAAGGTCCCCGTACCATTGCGGGAATCAGGGTACGAGGAGTAGAATCGGCGGGGCTCGTGGCGGAAGCTGCAGCTGGTTTACAGCTGCCTGGGACATGAACAGATGACCAAAGCTTCCCTTCTGGGGATCCACCCCCTGTGCGGAATACTCGGATACATGCAGGCACATCGGAGGCGGCCTCCTAATCCTAACAGCCAGCAGGAAAAAGAACGTGAGGAAGTTGCTAGGCCTCCTGCTCTGATAATTGCTTATTTATGACCTCGGAGCACGTGGTGGCCTCCACGGAGGAGCGAGCAGCTGACCGCAGGAGCCCACCGCCTTGCCCAGACCGCAGACACATGTTTCTCTCTGTCATCATTGCGAATAGTTGCGATTCCATAATGTGACAGTTGTCAGCTTCGATCTATTTGTGGTTCACTGAAACGTCAGCATCTAAAGAGCTTATCGGCCTGTCACCAGTCCCAGTGAATGCCTAAAACAATGCTGCCATAAGAAGGCATATCCTACTCACTCTTGCAAAATCATCCTTTTATTCTAAAATCTCAGGGATCCACATGGGACCTTGTCCAGATTCACTCAGATGGCCACATTTGGAACGTTACTTCAGAATAAAAGCTCCTAACAAACATAATGAGATGACCTCAGAGATTTTTAAAATTGTATGTTACTGATTAGGATGATGGACATGTTCCTAGAATGTCAGAGTTGATCATGTGGTACAGTTATATGTCCTTATTTTACAAATGAAGGTACACTATAGGGAAGCACCATATCCAGGATTGTTCCTGATCTGTCCTAAAACTCTAAAAATGCAACTGCTGTTAATTCTTACTCCCCAAATTTCACAAAACAAGACTGTCATTGTTTTACATATTCAATTCTAGGAAATAAACCATAGAGGGAAAATATTCATTACACCAATAAATCATGTGACTTATTTCTGATTTAGAAATACATTTCAATATACTTTTCACCTCTATACACACTTGATCAAATAAACACCACAAACTATATTTCAAGCTATAAATATTGTGCTTTCTACAACATCTCACATAATCAATCAAAATAGCATATCCCGCTTCAGGGCTTAAGTCTTTCAGGCCAACACAAGCTTTTACAGGTAAATACATTAAACACAACACATAAATACGAATTTACCTTCAATTCAGCTTTTCTAATATCTGATGATCTTTTACGTATTTTAAGGAGGAAAAGGATTTCCCAATATGTTCTCCTTGATATGCGGAACATATTCCACAATATGTTCTCCACTTAAACTAGCTTATTCTGTTTGAGGAGAAGCTTTTTAACCTTGCTGTTGAATTTTGCTCAGAGCTCATCCATTTCACTGCTCTCACAGTGTGCTTGAGATAAACGGGGAGCGCAGGGCTGTGCTGCTTCTTAAGGATATAGGGACGGAGGATGCACGCAGTTTTTTCGAGGGGCACAAGTACGAGGAGAATAAGAAAATGCTGGAGTTATTAAGGACCAGGAGTCTACTCAGGGCAGGGGAAGGCGTGGAAGCTGGAGGCTGCAGGCTCTGGATGGCGGTGGCCACTTTGGCCCCAAATCACGGGGTTCCCAGGAGGCTATGCAGCATGGAACATGGACGACTAGGAGCCACTGGGGCTTGGCGGCCTGGTGGACTGGTGAGAATGGGGGCTCTGGCTCCTGGCTTGGGGACCCTGCAGACGGGGCAGCCACACGCTGCATTCCGCCCCGCACGGCCTCATGGGGACTTTTGTCAATTCCTCTTTTGTATTTTTCTCAGATTAACGTGTGTAGTTTTTCCTTACTTCTTAAGTATAAGCTCACTTGAGCATTTCAAATAAAAAGAACAATGTTTAATTTTGGAGAAGAACATACTAAAACAAGGATGGCTTCACACCTGAAAAAGTATCCATTACTTTAAATGTGAATTTCATGTACTTTCCAGGTAGAATTTACTTAGCTCAGGTTGGAAAAGAAAGTTCATCATCTATAATCTTGATTCATGGTTTACTCCACCCTCCCATTCATGGATAAGGTCTCAAGTAACCCAAGGGCTAAGAATGACACTTAGCAATCTCATGTCCCATTCTTTTTCCTACTGTTTTACCTCCTTTCCTGTACCAAATCCCAGGCAGCTATTTGCTTTCTGTAATTATTTCACGAAGAATAAATGTAAGTTAATTTAAAATAACCAACCACAATAACAAATACAGGAATCCCTTAACATAATGTTACAAGTGGGGTTCAAAATGAAATCAGATGGCCAGGGGTTGGCTGGGAGGGATGGGAGTCAACTGCCCATCATGTAATGCCCGAAATTATGTTAACCTTGGTTTCACTGTGTCAAAATCATTTGTGCAATGATTCATGAATTTCGGGGGGGGACTAAAACTTTCACAAATTAGAGCAAAATTATTTTCCTTTAAACGAGATACTGTAATATTTTATCTTATAAATGTCTACTCATTCCCTCAGCACTACAAACCACAAGGACTTCAGAACATGCCCTTTTCCTGGGTAGACACAGGCTTTTGGACTTTCGAATGTTCTACTCCACATTGATCTTTTTATTTTTTAACCATTGAGCTGGCTCTTTGTACAACTCAGACAGCAGCAAAAAGTAACCTTGTAATTGGAATATCACATAGTTGAAAGCATATGTTGTCCAATCAACAAATACAACATTTTGGCTTCCTCATTTCCTGTTACAAATTGCCCTCCCTCCTATTTTAGTAATTGATGTCCTCCCCAAGACAACCTCCTATCTATTACCCAGATACCTCTAGCATCTTGAAGTCGTTTATTTTTATCGGAATGCTTTGGGAAACCTATCCTTTGGGCTGCACCAAGCCCTTTGTTTCTAAAAGGTTCCTTATCTGGTGGCCGGTTCAAGTCTATTTATGTGGTTTGGCCAGGATTCCTACTTCATAAAAGATGAATTTACTGAATCTAAAAACATATGTCCTTCTACAGATAATTATTCTCCTCTTCCAAACATCCGCCTTTCTTGCATTTTCTCTCATCTTCTTTCTTCATTGTCAACAGCCTTTTGGGGCCTCCAATATTCAGGGAATAAAAATATATTCTCTAATATTTAAGAACGTTTACAATTAAATAAGGTATCTTATACTATTTCAGTCCATTGCTATGATATATCTATTAACATTTTAAAATAATAAATTGCATTATAGAAAATTATTTTTATACTCATTGGGAAAAAAGTAAAGGCTTATATCTTTATTTAAATATTTATCAGCACAGTGAAATCCATGTTATTTTTAAACTTCACAAAGATAGAATATTCTAGTAAATTATGTCACATTAATTAGCAATTGCTTCTGAAATTGTGATTATTTTTATGAATCCTAACTGGTAGAGGCACCGATTAATTTTGTGTATCATTATACAGTATAGTGAGTAGCTTAATATAGTGAACAGGTCTGAAATGAGTCAGACCTAGAACTGAATCCTAGCTTTGCAATTTAATAGCTCTGATACTGGGTAAAATATGTAACCCCTCTGTTCCTCAATTTCTTCAGAAAGTGCTGATAATAAAAAGTAGTACTTCAGGGTAACTGTGAGGAAGAGAGATAGTAAATATAAAACAACTAGTATAGGATTTGGCTTGAATTGGGTACCCAGTAACCTAATCTGTAGAGGTAAACTAAAATTGGTTCTCTGCAGATGTAGAAAGTCTTTTAATGGGGAAAAAAGAAAGATGTAAGGGAGGGGAAGAGAAGGGAAAGAAGACAACTAGAATACTATCATGTCATCATGGTTGATGTTTGGGGTCATTTTTGATTGTCTCCATAATGACGCCCAGAACAGAGGAGGTCACTGAAGTCAGGATTTGCTTTGGATGATGGCCTCAAAGACTCTAAAACTCTACCTACATGTTGAAGATGCTACCAGGTGTGGGTGGCGAGATTCAGCCCTATAGAGGTAAGTGCTAAGGAGTCACAATAAGTCTGAGGTTTAAGGACTTAAGGAGTGAAAGCAATTGGACGGATGGAGAAAACCATCCTAGGGAATGGCCCATGAGGTGAGGCAGAAGGTTGGCACTGGAAGGTGGGAGGGCATAGGTCTGGAGGGCACAGGAAGCATGGACTAGCGTCAGTGTTTAGAGACTCAGCCAGTGCTCAGTGCGTGGGTTCAGGATCCAGATCTCAAGTAAGAGGGTAATGAAGTATACAGAAAAAAAAAATACAAATAAATTCGAACTAAGAAAAGATAAATAAAAAGGGAGAAACAAATGAGTTCACTGTTATAGACAATGATGGCACTATAATACTCTGTTAAAAGTTAAGGTTTAAAACAACTTCTGCAACTTTTGCAGCAAAACAGAAATTCTGGGCCAGGAGTTAAATGAGCTGGGTTCTACGTCAGGTGTGTTGTTCTCCAGCTATAGGCTGCTAGCAATTCTGTCCCCTTTTCCTGGGCCTCAGTCTCCTCCACAAGGTAGGATCTCTGAGATTTTCTCTAACTTCATTTGGCCACATGTCTCAAACATTGGTTCCATCAAGGGAAAAACTGCGACGAACAACGTGAAACAAGCAAGGATGACTCTATTCAAAGCTACATGCAATAGAGAAGAAAGAGACCAGAAGGCTGGTTTGTGTGTATGTGTGTGGGGTGGGGGGAGCGGAGGGATAGCAGGAGAGCAGAAGACTCTCACAATAGGGACTGGGGAGAGGGCTCAACTCCCAGAGGGCAGGAGAGCTTTTAAGGACTGGGGGGGAGCTAATGTTAGAGGGGGAGGTCAAGCAATGGGGTGTGCCCGTTACATGACAAGACTATCTCCTGAGTTTACTGTGGAGGTGTGGTGAAACATGTGAGGGAAGTCAGAGCCCTAGAGATAAGAAGACTGGAGTTAAGGTCATCCTGGGCAGTGACACATTGATCAGAAGCTTTCCTAAGCGACGCTGTTTTCCAGAATCACAGGGTGCAAGTAAAATTCCACATGGTCGGATCCCGTGGCACACTTTAAGTTATCCCCTGCGCTCACCGGATCAGCTCTATAGGATTTTGCAGAGGCCAGGAGGCACGAGGAGATGGAAGCTGAAAGGCGATACATAAGCCAGCCAGCCACGTGTGTTGCTGCGGCAAAAGCCTTTCTTCTTTGGAATGTCTCCTTGGAGGGAAAGCAAGACAACTTAAAAAGGAGAGGCTGGGACGGCTGCGCATTCTGCAGCCCGCTGTGCTCTGCCCATGGCAAGACCTGCTCAGCTCCTAAAGACTTTTTCTGCCTGTCACAGGGGAGCCTGGCCGCAGACCGGCGAAGGCAGCCTGTTCAAAGGCACATTTAGCATGAGTTATGTGAAAATTGCCCACGACATAATTTCCCCCCTTTTCTCTCACATTGTTGGCATTTATTAAATCAGCATCCCTACATCCCTTCCTGTATTCAATCTGACTCACAGTTGGTAGAAAACGTTTTGGAAACCAACCCAGAGCTGATAAATAGCATGGACTTAATGCTAATAAAGGAACAGGCTCCAGATTGAACTAAAGCAAGGGTTTAAGTAAATAATTACACAAAATCTATGATTTTTATTAAAAAGAAATTCACAGAAATGTTTCAAGTGTTTGTTTTAACGTTACTATAAATGGAGGCAGCGTGCTGGTAGAGGACAACGTAATCTCAGTCTTGGGAGGAAACCCTAGAGTTCAGCTCAATTCACTAAATATTTATTAAACTTTGGTGCTTGGCACAGTGGTTACAAAAGCCAATAAGATGAGGTCCCATTTTTTATTTTATTTTATTTTATTTATTTATTTATTTTTTTAAAAGATTTTATTTATTTATTCATTTATCCCCCCCTTGCTGCTTGTGCTCGCTGGGTCAGCTAACCACGCCGTGCAGGCGGGCTTGCCTTCACCAGGAGGCCCCGGGAACCGAACCCGGGGCCTCCCATATGGTAAACGGGAGCCCTACTGATTGAGCCACAGCGGCTTCCCAAGGTCCCACTTTTTAAATAGCTTAAAATATATCAGGGAGACAGAACCAGTGCCTTTGCTTGCTCTCTCTTGCACTCAAATCCATTCCTCTCCATCCCTGCTCTGTTAAGTTTCACAGGGGCAGACCCCACCAGGCTGCATTTCTCCCTCAGCTTCCAACTGGGTTCTGCCGGTGGGAGGCTCTGGCAAGAGATTAGAAGGTGGGAAGAAGGGAGAAGCCAGGATGCTTCTTCCCCTCTGCCAGGAAGGCTCCAGAAGTAGCCCTGTGTCCCCCTGGCTCTAGCTTCCCCTGAGTGATGCAGCTACTTGGCTCTGATACTATTGTCCCTTCCCTTTGTCCTTCCAGCCTCGGCATGGAGTGACTTTCTGTCATTGCTCCCCCCCTGGGTTCTCTCTTAGCCCTCCTGTGATCTATGCAGACAATTCCTTGAATGAAAATACAATATTTTAAATAATTAGATTGGTCTTGCTTAAAACCTGTCTAAGATAAACCCATTAGCGATATTATAGTAAAATTAGTGATATTATAGTAAAATAAATATTCTATCAGCAATTTGAACAAAAATGCTTAGGCGTCATGGGTAGGCAACAAGCAAATGATTAATTTTGCTGGGGAGTTTGGAGATGACTCCACACAGGTGGTAACATCTTTGATGGTGAAACCTTTGGTCCTTGAAAGGTGAGTTGAATCTCAACAGTTGAGGAAGGAGGAAGAAGGGCATTCCCCTCAGAGGGACCAGGACGAGCAGAAGCTTGAAAATGAGCAGCACGTTTCGGAAACAGCGTGAGCCCAGCCCTGGGTGGGGTGAAAGAAGGGCTGGCTGAGACTTGAAAGCCCTGCTGAGGGATTCGCTCTGCAGGCGGCTGTGGACCTCACCAAGTTCTAAGCAGGGACAGGGTTGTGCTCTAGGGTAGAAGATGGCGTGAAGGAGGTGTGGTGTGGAGAGCACTCAGAGTCATTGCTGTCGGTGAGCAGAAGGTGATGATGCGTTGAGAAATGGTGGAACAAAATGTGGCATATCCATACAGTGGTCTATTATTCAGTCATAAAAAGGAATGACATTCTGATACATGCTACCACGTGGATGGACCTTGAAACATATGTTGAGTGATATAAGCCAGACACAAAAGGACAAATATTGTATGACTCCATTTATAGGAAATATCTAGAATAAGCAAATTCATAGAGACTGAAAGTAGATGAGAGGTTGCCAGGGACTTGGGGCGGGGAAGGGAGGATGGAGAGCAATTACTTCATAGGTTACAGAGTTTCTGTTTGGGGTCATGAAAAGGTCTTGGAAATGTCCTCTATCCCATAATATCCACATCTCTTCTCAGCCTGAAGCAGTCAGAGTAGACCTTGCCCCAACCCCCTCCAGATTGAGGAATAAACAAAAATGGGGGGTGAGGGACCACTGACCAAAGCAGATTGATTGTTAATATAGATATTATCTTGTGTTTATTGAGAAATTTGTAACATTGAAATAAATAACAAATTTTAAAAATGCCTTGGTAATGGATGGTGACGATGGTAGGACAACATTGTGAATGCAATTAATACCACTGAAGTGTGCACTTAAAAATATGGTTAAAATATATCACCATAAATTTTAATATAAATTTTTTTAAAAAGGTGATTAGGGTCAAAACCAGCACACCAGCAGTTGAG
Source organism: Tolypeutes matacus (assembly GCA_026826555.1). NCBI lineage: Eukaryota > Metazoa > Chordata > Mammalia > Cingulata > Chlamyphoridae > Tolypeutes > Tolypeutes matacus. The sequence goes on from JAKSZT010054335.1 coordinate 21,474,386, forward strand.
AATACGCAGAATTGTGGATTTACAAGGCATACTGATGGAGGAAAGGAGGGTTTGGAAATAGATAGCCGTGTAGGTAGGGAGTAGTCAGTAAAAGAAACTTTTCACATTTCGAGCATCAGGTTGAGTAACGAGGCTCATAAGCGCCCAGGCTGGAGGCAGTGAGTTTGGCTTTTGAGTATGTTGAGACTTGGATGACTAAGAGAGAGCACACAGGTGGAAAGCCTGAGGGGTTCTTAGAAATGCAAGTCTGGTACTCAAGAGAAAGGGAAGGCTGCATCCTGGGAAAAGGCTGAGGCTTTTGGGTCAAACAGTAGCTCCCTCATTTCCTGGCTAGGCAGTCTTGGGGCTGTCTCACCACAGTTGGCATATCGAATGTTACAGTTTATCTGACACTGTATTGAGTAAAATAATAAATTAACTCGTTTGAGTTAGCGCTGCAATTATTTGATGAAGGAGGCATTTTTGTCCTCCTGCCCCTCTTTAAAGCAGAAACATAAGCTTAGGCATTTGGGTAACTTGCTGAAGGTCACACAAGTGGAGCGTGGCTAAGTTGGGAGTGGAACCTGCTTCCGTCTGACCTCACAGGGCATGACCAGTGACCAGTGCATGCTGGCATTTATGTGGTCTCACAACACCTGCTACCTACGCGAGGTTGTTAGAATCACTCAACGAATATTCCACATGAAATGCCAAGCAACCAACTGGGTAGCTGCTGATGGATGTCATTTTTGAGGGGCCCAGCTTTAAATGCCTTGATTAGAATTAGAACCCAAACCTCAAGGTAGGTTCTGTAATGCATAACAGGTAACTAGGCAACAATATACTGACACAATTACTTTCTTAAAACAAATTCCCCGAGAACCTCAATATGGTACGAAGTTATTTATTAGCTATCTAATGATATGTGATAATAGAGCGAGGTAATACTCGGTTTGGGGAGCTCATTCGACTTAACATCTGAAATGAAAATGTCTGTTTTTGAAAAGGGACAGGTGAGAAACAGGCTGTTTTCTGCACGTTTTCTCCCTACGCCTGCAGGGGTGGTTCAGCCCACAGCTCCCACTGGCCACACGAATCCTAAGGGGCCAAGCTACCAACGCACCCCTTCAAACTACTAACTCCTTCCTTTCTGTACTCCCTTACGAGGTGGAGACGGAGTTCTAAGCATTTCCTCCTGGTTAAACCCAAATTAGTCCCTTCTCCTGGACTCCCACTGGGCCGCCAGCGTACAAAACAGAACGCTGGCTGAGACAATCTCTTTTTAGTCTCCGCAAATCACCCTCGGACCTGCTGCTCCAGCTAGGCCTGTGCCATTATTTATGACGGAATAAGCGCTAGCTGGTGAGGGTCAATTATTCCATTGACCAGGCATTACAATAATTCCTGGTAATTAAAAGAGGCACTTATGTGAATCTGGGTGCATATTGAAAGAAACATTAGTCCCTTTGTCCACTTGGCAAGTCTATTGTTCCGAGCCAGGCCCAGCCAATTAACATCTTTTTGCCAATCCCTGTCAGCTGGGGCTGGAGAAAGAGGGAGAAAAGGGGTCAGTCAGATGCTAATTTAGATACAATTGTGACAGCGCTGTCTGGAGGGGGCTGACTCCAAAGACGCCACCAGGGTTTAATGAAGCAAACAGCCTGGGTCCCCGTGACCCTGCAGGGGTAATTCTAAAAAGACCCCTCTGTGTTCCTGCGGCAAATAGCAGAGGGACAACACAAGGAGGCCTTCCTCAAAGAAGCAAAAAAGAAAAATGGAGAGGGATAATCATCCGTTTAATCTGCTCATTAAACAAATCTCTCAGGCGGACTTAACATGAATTAGCACTTCTCCTTAAAGGTAAAATGTGACATACAGCAGACAGGTCAGATCATTTGAAAGGTCACAATTTTTTTTTTATTATAACTCAATTGGTATTAATGTATTAATATTGGAAGATACCGAGCACCACCTTCATTCAGCCTCGGGACCAAACTAGTGCACGTTTTCCTGACTGGAAAACAGAATAAAAAACAAAAACAAAAAATACTTCCATGAGCAACCCAAGCTGCCCTCTGTTCCGTGTTTTTCAAACATAGAAGTTAAGGGGAAAAAAGCTAACGTATTCAACTCCGTGCACTGCTTTCCTAACACCCACTACGCCGACACATGGGGCCAGTAATTTGCCAGACACGCTGCCAGGAAAACCTCGCCATTTCTGTGCGGAGCTTCAGCAATCTCGCGCCCGAGTCCCCCAGGCCTTGCTCCTCCGTTCAGTGTACGGCTGACAGGGAAAGCAGACTTCCTGGAAAACACTGGGACCTCCTGTAACGTGCACAACTTCATGCAGACACAAACCCGTCTCTCAGCACCCCCCAGGCCTATCTAAAGCAGGGTAATCCATCTTCTCTTCACATTTACTTATTTGTAGGTGCAGTGAATGGGCCTGTTATTTTAAGATGGTGTTTACAAGGAGGCACGGATGTATGCACAATTCATACATCAACAACCGAGACCTTCAAATAGGAAGCTTACACCCACTCAAATATTTCTTGTCAAAAAGTATTTCAGATCATAGGCAAACGACAGAGTGAGGCACATTTCAAAATAAATCGGCTACTCCCAGGTATATTTACAGGGCTTTCATACTCAGCCAAAACGTATCAGGTTTAAATAAAGACGCAATAAATAGATATTATGGGCAGATAACCCCCAAAGTTCAAGGCTCCTTTTATAAAATCAAAGCATTTAATGCATGATTCCATTTGAAGCCATGGATAAAATATTTAGGTTTTATTTTTATACTCCTTAATGCTCTTTGCTCCTCTCAATATCCAGATAATATTTTCTACTTTACTGGCTTGCTATTTAGAAGTTAAGTATCACACACCAAAATTATTCAAAAAATCACTGGGTCAATGGTCCCCTCTATGAAAGGGCCAGGAGACTCAAATGCTGTAAAGTAAATGGACCGAGGACAGTGACTGGACGTGAGTCACTCCTCTCAAGTCTGTTTCTTCTGAAGAGAGCCGCAGCCAACAGTACTTGAAATGTTTCTCTCTTTGGAACTGGTCGCCTGAACAGTGAGTCATGTCAGCTTGGGCTCAGCCCCCTTGAAGCCTGAAGTCGCCATCCAGCAATCGCAGGAGCCGTCTGGAATCTGCTGTGTGCATGGAGCCTTAGAACGGAGCAGCTGTTGTGGAATGCTGCTATAAGACCCCTACAAGGGGCCCTTATCTATTCTGAACGGGAGCGCAACCGCTGCCTCGGTACTTTCTTGCAAGACAAGGAGTGGCCAAGCTGAAAGTAGCCATGATCAGAATCAAGGGGGAAATTCTCAGTTCCTCAGTAGTCCCGGCCAATAAGATGACTCAGTGTGCGAATATGTTCAACGCACCTAAGTCAATGTCACCACAAATGGGTGCCCACACTGGTCATTCAGTGACTGCCGGCTTCCAGAAACTGCAGAAATGGTTAAATAAAAAACCTGCTATAAGAAAAGCAGGAGCAAAGAAAGTGTCTCAGCACAAAGCCAGCAGGCATTGAAAGGCTATCTTTAAATGACGGTATTTATGTTAATTATCTCGGTTTTGATAGATGCCAGACCATAGAGTTCATTTGTCATTACCAAACCTATATTTGAAAAAAAAAAAAATCATTAAGTCATAGTCTTAAGATGAAAAAGCAATGCAATAGGACAGATGAAAAGAATCTTCACCATCCTGCTATTAAAAGGTGGCTCTGTTGTTTCATGCTTTGGACCATCGTCAAACTTGAAGAAAAATTTTATAGCCTTTACTTAAGTGTATATGATGATCAGCAGTTGAAAGCACAGGGGCCTGGCCTTGGATTAGAAATAAAGTTAGGGCAAACAAAAACAAAAACAAAAAAGGGGGTTGAGGAAAGCCTGTAATGGCAAAAGAGAAGATGGGAAAAAATCTCTGAGAGGCTTACTAATTAAGTAAGGTTTCCGTTTGTTTTCAGAAAATGTTAACATTTTCTGAAAACAAACTATTTTCACAAAAAAATTGTTTACAGTTAAAAGGAGCCTTAGAGAGCAACATGTCCACATAGTAATTATTCACAAAATAGTCACTGAATGGCTGAGTCAATAAACCCCCTCTGTATAAAGGAGAAAAGCAAAAGACACAAAGAAGTCCTAGTCCTTTTCTTCAAGAAATGCACCCAAGAGGCCACGATTATTACTAAACAGTCAGCAAACTGGTAGTTTGATTTTAATTTAGCTCCTTTTCAAAATTATTTGTCAGAATGCACCAATATACCTGTCCTTGCATGTTTCCTACCCAGTTTTGACTGCTCATCAATAAAACATATGGATTAAGGACCTGTGCTCCAAGCACTAGGAGAAGGAGGTGTAGACCATGACTGAGTGAGGAACAGGGCAGGATTCTAGGCTACCGTGCTTTGGCTGACTTCATCAGGGGCTAGGAAGTAACATTAGAAACGAGGATTTCCTATCACAAGGCTTTCACTTGGTCATCTTGATAACTAGGAAGAAAAGGAGATAGAAAAGCAAGGTCTTGGGTTGGAAGTACTCCCAAGGGAGCCAGGAGAGGAAGAGAGGGTGGATATGGCTACGTTTGCTATGCTCTCTGCGGAGGGAGGGAGGGCATTTTGCACTGGAGGAACAAAACATTCAAGAAAAGGCAAAGACGAGAACAAAGAGTTACCCAATCTTGGGAGAGAAAGTAAAAGAATTGCTGCAGGTCTGAGAGTAACATAATGAAAATGGTCCTTTAGAAAAATCAAATGTAGGTGAACGCACGGGAAGAGATGGAAGGTAGAAAGCCTGGAAGCACTAAAGGCTCTGCAGGTTTCCACCGGATGGGAAGGCAGCACACCAGCAGGACTGCTGACTGACTGGCCCTGAAGGGGAGTGGAGGGGAAGGAGGAGAGGTCGTCAGAGTTTGGGGCACTAGAGTCAGAAGATGAATGGCAAAAGCAGAGGCATTTGCAAGGAGCTAATTGAAGAGGCGAGGAGGAGAAAAGATGAGTTTTGGACATGTAAAAGGTAATGACCTGTCATGTTGGGCACACAGTTGGAAAATACAGACTGGTGCTAGAATAAAGAATGCAGTGAGCACGGGGGTAACGGTACCTGTTGAGAAAAAGGTTTTCTTGAGGATTATCAACAGAGAGCAAAGAAGAAACAACCGATACTTGGGAATAAAACACAAGTGTATTCAATGCTGGCGTGTGGTGGACATTTCTGGTAAGTTCCCTTATTTACCTCACAGGAACCCTGAAAGCGAGGAAAGGTGGAAGAGGGGATGACCCCCAAAGAGGCAGGATGGGAACCCTGCATCGTCCAGGGCACAGGAGCCTGGAAAGGTGCATTCAGACCCGCAGAGAGAGGTCCCTGCTGTTTGTCAGGTGGGAGGGAGACAGGTGCTGAGCCTGGAGATTAGATGGCAGCTGGTGGCCTCTCTATTTCCAGATGAGAAGCCCAAATTGTGGGGGTTGGCAGAGACAGGGGTGGGGAAACAAGGAAGGAGAGCAGAAACCCGATACTTTGTCAGCGATAGGTGGGAGAGAGCAAAGCAGCCAAGAGGGGTAGCATAGCGGGGTCAGGCAAAGGTTTTTTTAGTGCTCTTGTTTTTTAACTGATAGCAGAGTAAAAGCAAATGGACCCAGGGGTCAGTGGAGGGGTGCGGAGACAGAGTGAGAGGAGGGAGAGAATGAATGAATGATTTGGGGCAAAATCAAGACCCAGTAAGAAATGGTGAAAGATGGGCTGATAACAGAAAGAAAGGGGGAATCTGGAGTGGAAGAGAAAATCTTGTCTTTTTAGAAATGAGTATGTAAGAGATGTCACCTAGAAAACCTTCTTTTTAAAAAAAATTTGTAAGAAGTGAAATACTTAAAGAGGTCACCTGCTGCAAAAGAGAGCAGCAGAGTTTAAATTAAAGATTTCAGAGAAGAGGAGGGAGAAGGTGGTCAATGTCTTCCAGGTGAAGAAGAGATGAAAAAAATAAGAGAAGAAGTGGGTAGTGCCTGCCTCTCTCCAGACCAAGGAACCAGGACAGGACTCTCGGACTTTTCTTTAGATGTGTGTGTGTGTGTGTGTGTGCACGCATGCAGGTGTCTAGCTGGTTAATACTAAAAAAAACCTAAGGATATCTCACATCACTGAGAAAATCTTTTGGATAAACTAGTTAAAGAATTTAATACATATTCAGCACAATAACTTGCTAGGTGTTGAGGACCAAACAACTTTTCCTTTAGGAGTTTAGAAGCTAATCAGAGGCAGGCATGGAAGGGGAGAATTATTATGGGATAAGATATGAATATGATATACAATGTGTTATGAAAGTAACCATTAATTATTAAGGGATATGTGGAGAAAGAAGGTAAAAGAGACAATTATTGACATTCGAACCAAATTTCATCCATGAACAACCTACTATCCTGAGAGTGGGAAGAAAGGACTTGAGGCCAAGGAAAGGCTGGTGCCAGGGCAGGGCCATGAAGCAACGTGATGTGATACGCCCGGGAGACTGCGAATGCTTCCATGGGGCAGGTAGGGAGGGGGCAGGATGCAATGCTGAAAAGTCCCCGGGGCCCATCCATACAAGTTCATCAGTGTCACCTTAAGGGGTTTGGGGCTGATGCGGAATGAACAGAGAACTGCTGGGGGGCTCCAAGCTGGGATGAAACCTATGGTACCCGACATCTCTCTAGTCGCCACGGCCCTCCACCTGGGCGGGGCATGAGGATTAACTGGGCACCTTTTAAAAACCAATACCTCCTGGTCCTCCTTCCCGAGACTGTGATTCAATAGGTTTGTGGTGGGATTTGCACATCATTGTTTTTTAAAATTCTCCTCCAGATGATTATTAATTCATTTAAAAATATTTATTTAGTTCCTATTATTTTAAGTGCCGAGGACACAAAAAAATGAATAGATTAGACAAAAACTGCTATCTCATCGAACTTATATAAATCTTATGTGTATGTTGTGTGGGAAGAAGACAAACAAAAGAAATAAGCAAATTTTATGTATATCAGGAGGTGAAAAACGTTATAGATAAAAATGAAAATGAAGGATAAGGGTTGCGTGTCAGTGTTGCACAATGTGTGCACTATGGCGGTCAAAGGAGGGTGTCGCTGGGAACTTGAGTAATAAGGTTGGAGGCGTGAGGGTGCCCAGACTTGGATTTCTGAGAAGAGGGTTGTTGGCCAAAGGAACAGCAGGTTCACAAAGTGCGAGGAGAGGGTACGTCTGGGGTGGGTGACTGACAGCAATGAGACCAGAGTGGCTGAGAAGGATGTATGAGGGGAGCAGGAGCAGAGGGCCAGGGCAGAGAGGAATGAGGATGTGGGTTAAGAAGAAGCTTCTGGACCATTGTACGGACTTAGACTTATGCTCTGAATGAGGTGGGCAGGTTTCTGAATCGAGAAAGAACCTCAGTGATGTAGTTTTAGAGGGACGGTTCTGGTTGTTGTATTGAGAACACACTCAAGGGGTGAAGGCAGGAGCAGGGGACCAGGGGATGGCAATGGGGTTGAGAGAAGGGACAGGTTCTGGATCCAGAGTGTCTCCAGGACTGAGGTGAAGGGAAGGGCGAGTTGTGGCAGTCAGACCAGTTAGGGGCTTACTGTAATTGTTGAGGAGGGAAGCGAGGGGCTAACACGAAGGAAAGAAAAAGACTTGAAAGCAACATCGGTGTTAAAACTGGCCAAACTAGGTGAATGATTACATATAAGGTTGTGGGGGTGGGAGAAGTCAAGAATGAGTCTTGGGAAATGGATGTGGCTCAAGTGATTGGGCTCCCGTCTACCATATGGGAGGTCTACGGTTTGATTCTTGGGGCCTCCTGGTGAAGACAAGCTGGCCCACGCAGAGTGCTGGCCCATGTGGAGAGCGGGCCCACGTGGAGTGCTGGCCCACGTACAGTGCTGGCCCACATGGAGTGCTGGCCTGTGCAGAGTGCTGGCCCATGTGGAGAGCTGGCCCACACGGAGTGCTGGCCCACGCGGAGTGCTGGCCCACATGGAGTGTTGGCCTGTGCAGAGTGCTGGCCCACACAGAGAGCTGGCACATCAGATGATGCAACAAAAAGAGACACAGAGGAGAGACAATAAGAGACACAGTAGACTAGGGAGCTGAGGTGGCACAAGAGATTGAGCGCCTCTCTCCCATTCAGTGAGGTCCCAGGATCAGTTCCCGGTGCCGCCTAAAGAGAAGACAAGCAGACAAGGAAGAACATACAAAGAGTAGGCAGTGAGTGCAAAAAACAATGGGGGGAGGGGGGGAGAAGGAGAAATAAATAAATAAGAAATGCAGAATCTCAAGTTAAAAAAGAAAAAGAAGAATGAGTCTCAGGCTCCTGGTTTGGGTAACCTGAAACTAAGGCAGGATTTACAGCAGGAGAAACACGCTTTTGTTCTGCTTTGTCCTCCCTTCCCCCTGCCCGTGTGTCTGCAAAAGTCTGGGGTGGGAGGGTGGCATATAAGAAAGTCAGTTATGCCTTATATGTCTTTGACATGTTAATTTTGAGAGGGTCAATGAGACTATGGGACATTCAGGAAATTCAGTCAACAAACGGGGGCCTGAGGCTCACACGGATGTCTGGAGCCACCAGTACAGGAGCAGTGGCTGAAAGCAAGGGGACAGATGGTATCACGGGGCTCAACCAGATGGACAGAAGAGGGTGAAGATCAGCACCCAAGGGAAAATCCACATTTAAGGGTAAGTGGAGGAAGAGGCGCCGCTTTTCAGCACAGTGTAGGATGACCACACAGTGAACACTTTGGGTATTTGTCTGGTTTTATTAACTGCTGCTGCCGCTGCTATGAGGTGATCAAGCATTTCCCAAGAGTATATGTAATTGATTCTTTTGCTCATGAGCCAAAATATATTTACCAGACACACTGAATGTATCCTCTATTCTTTGCCCACCAGACATGGAGCTTCCTATGGATAGAAGCTGGGTGCCCTATTTTGAAAATACATTTCTTTGGACAAATAATCCAAACTGCTCGCATAGAAAAATGCCAATGTCCCCCAAGTCTGGCAGAGAGGGGTAAGGAGAGATAATCGATGCTTCAGTGTGCAAATTTAAAAAATCCAACAAGATAGAGTATTATTTGTCATCCAGATAATGTTTTCAGACTGGAATTTGCTATTTGAAATGAAGAGATGATGGTGGGGGAAATTGTTTCCTATAGACCAACTGAGCAATCTGATTCCTTTTCTGCTCAGTGAACTTTTTCATTGTCCTTTTTTTAAGCCCACGTTCTTGTTTCATTTGATAGCCAAAGTTTTAAAAATGTTGTTATCCTTCTCTATAAACTACTAGGCAGTTACTTAATAGATCCCAAATCTAGGTTAATAGAACTAAATTATTGTGAATTATCTCAACTTGGGCATCTTCAAATTTGGTAGATCAGCTGGCATTTATCATGCTGTAATATGATATTTTCATCTCAATCATCTTTATATGCATTTTTCAAAGTTGATACTCCCTCAAGCATCAAGTGATGATCTATTGTCAGAAAAGCAACGATCATTTATAAATAATCCCCATATCCTGTGTGGAGATAGATTCCCAGCCAACAGGCTAGAAGAAGCTTCCATGGAGAGACTACAGCCTAGCTGATAAGCTCTAGAGTGAAATCCAATCTAACGTTGAAACTTCAGCCGTCCACAGCATTCTCTTTGTCATCAAAGCCAATTTAAGGCATGCCTGTTTACTCCTCTCAGAAAACAGCTTCTGAAACTACTCTGTTTCTGCTTCAAAGATTTGTATATGAAAAAAACAGAAAATCTGATAATTAAAATTTTTATTTTATCCTTCTAGTAGCTCTTGAAAGTAACACTTTCTGTGCTTATTATATAGCTACGGATATACTCATAATATATTTTGTCATTAAAATACATTGCCATCAAGGCAATATTTAATCCTTTGAACACATGCATATGAAAATTTCTCAATTCTCCAACACAAAGTGTGATTTTGTTTCTCTTTTACATGAACATAAATGCAATTAAGCTCCTTACTTGAAAAAAGTTCTCCAATCTAATCTCCAACCTCCATTCCATCCCTTTGCTCCAGTCTCTAAACTCCCAAGGCCCTTTTTGTTGAGTCCATTTTTATTTTCCCTTCTCTTTAAACCCACTCTCAGCTTCTCTTACCCCCAACTCTACTCAAGCAAGCCTCTGGCCAAATACTATGTATCAGGAGCGTTCGGTAGTACCTGGGCTGGCAGGAAGCCTCCAGAAGTGCTCCTTCTCCCAGCTCTGGCATTTTCACCAGCTCTCATCACTGCTATTTTAGTCATTCCCAGCACCATCTCTAGATGGACAGAGCATAATCCTCGGACTCCACCTGCAGTCTCAATACCACGCCAATGATACTACCTGGTTGATGATCATTGAAGTCATGCCTGCAATACTGTCTGATAGCAAAGAGGAGTTAAGTCTTTCCTCCTCCTAAACCCAAACTTCCTGAAGAGGCTCCCTGACCCTCTTGCTGCTTTTGGGTAGCATCTCCCACACTAGCAACAAACACGGCCAGAAAAGAAGGGTCGGTTTCCTTCCACAAAGCCTCATCCTTTCCCAGTATTTTCCACCTTGGGTGATATCTAGTCCACCACTTGCTCAGGCCAAAACTATACAAATTGTCCTGGATCCTTTCCATTCCCTAAACCTTGAACCTATCCCCTACAAGCCCTAGGCACCCTGAGCATGCCTGTTGCTTTCTCCTCCACCTTCCTCTCCAATCCAAGGCCTCATGGTCTAAATGGGACTAGCAGGAGACTCTGCCTCCACTCATACCATGGCACAACCTATTTCCCACATACTGATCTTTCCAAATGTGTGTCAGAGCATGTCATGTAATTTCCCTGTTTAAAACTTTCCAAAGACTCGCCACCCCATTTAGAATCTTGTCCTTACCAAGGCGTCCATGGTCTTCCCACTGCTCACCCACTGCTCTTGCTTCCTGCTCCTGGTGGATGGACGACTGCCCTGCACTTAGACCCCGCCGCCCTCAGCACCATCCCTTCCCTCTGCTCAGGGTGCTCTTCTCTGATCTGGCACCCCTGGCTCCCACTTGCCACTCAGCACCCACCTAGATGGTGGCTCCCCTGAGAGGCCCCTGTGGCCACCCAGTAGAGAGGAAACACCCAGCTACTTCCTATTGCAATTCTCTGCACAACACTGATACTTTACATATTTTCCTTGTTTACCTAGTATTCATTTGTTTCTGCCTGACTTCATTAGAATGCAAGCTCCATGAAGGCAGGGGACTTCGTTTTTATCCCAGCTGGATGCCCAGGTATTGAAGCAGTGCCTGGTGCATTGAGGGCACTCAATTTGTGTTGGATTGACAGAAAGAATTGTCCAAAACTATTTCTGACAGATCGATACTATGAAATGAGAAGAATTCTTTCATAAATGCCTTTTAGTGATCTGTCTAGGTTTTCTGGGGCAGTAACAAAATTCCACAAGCTGGTGGCTTACAACAACAGAAATCTGTCCTCTCGGTTCCAGAGGCCTCAAGCCCGAAAAAAAGGTGCCGGCTCCTTCTGAAACCCAGAACTGTTTCCTCGCCTCTTCCCAGCTTCTGGTGGTCGCTGGCAATCCTTGGCTTCCTTGGTTTGCGGCTGCGGCGCTTCAATCTCTGCCTCTGTCAGCACATGGCCTTCTCCCCTCTGTCCGTGTGTCCATACTTCCCTCTTCTTATAAGGACACCAATCATATTGGATTAATGGTCCATTCTAATCCAGTTTGACCTCTTTAATTAATTACATCTTCAAAGACTCTATTTCCAAATAAGGGCTCATTCATGGGAGTTGGGGTTAGGACCTGAACATGTCTTTTTCAGGGACACAATCACTCCATAACACTAAACACCCATCGCGGGTGTATGCCAGACATTTTCATGCATTATCTCTCGAAATCCTTACTAAATCGGACCCTACAGCCTCTATTTTTTCAGACACGCCCAGCCTCCGGAGGTTAGCAAAGTGGTGGCATATCACACAACCAGGGGCAGAAATGGCACTGGTTTCCTGAGCAGAGGCTGAGGGACGGTGCCTCTTCATGCAGGATCAGAGTCACACCTTGCGGGGCTATTATTGGGGTGTCCTGGCTTTATCTTGCTCCCACATTCAGCCTGGGGACTGAGGAGCCCATGCCCCCATGCTGCCAGTTACTACCTTCCCTGGGCAGATCCTGAGGCCACCAAGTTAGACTGATATTTCCAATACATTTGGTGGAAACAGTCCCAAACCCAAGCCTATCTAGTGTTAACTGCCTCTTAACACTTTGTGCTAACATTTAGTGCTTTCAGCCCTGGCTATTGTTGGGAGAATATTTTCAATCAGGAAATGTAATCATTCAGGCCTCATTTTTATGTGAAAAACAATCCACTGCACAAAACAAAACCACCATGCTTCACACAAAGGCCATCTAGCCTGTGGCTCCCAGACACGTCACCTGTGCCGTCTAACAGGCTATGACAGAGCAGGGGAAGCTGCTATGAACATTGGTGTACAATGAGAGAGCAAGCATGGCACTCTGTATGCATGGAAACGTCTAGAATACCTGATTAACACAGGTGGAAGATAATTCACTAAGACATATGTGTTTTGGAAAAGAAAGTCTCTGTTTGTTGTTTCCATTGCTTTTTAACTCATATTTCACAGACATCAAGAAAATTCTACCCCTACGGCCAAACTGAATATCTCATAACCAAAGAGATGCCCCACTGTGCCAAGATGGGCTCTGCTGGTGAGCACCAAATTGACACCACCTACTAATAAAAAATGAGAAAAAAACTTACAGCTCACACCCCCCCCCTTTTATTTTTAAGAATATAAAGGCTCAAAATTAAGTAAGCAAACAAGCAAACAACAAACACCAGCGACAAAAAAAAACACACCAGTCCAATCATTCTGTCAGCTACATTACCTTGGGATTAAAAAACAGTGTGTTAGGCAGCAGAAAATCCTCTTTGGTCTTTCCACTTTCTGTCCTTACCCCAGAGTGGGCAATGTTGGCTCTCCCTGCTGGAGCACCCAGACAGCTAAGTGCAGACGCACGGACCGCAGAGCCTGCGAGAACCCACTTTGGAGAAACCCCTAATTGATTTATTTGTTTAAATTCATTGGAGTGGAGGTGAAATGGCTCTGATCCAGGCAGCAACCCTATTTCTCCTCCATTCCAAATTACCTGATGCTTTTAACATGACCATTTCTGAGTGGACCTAAAGAAACACCAAGCACCCATCAAAGAAAACTACAGATAGCACTAAAACTAGGAGCATCAAAAAGTATTTATTAAAACACATTCTTCCTTAAGAAGAAGTAAATTTCAAGAGAACGTAGCTTGCGTTATCAACTGTACTTGAGATTTACTAAGTCCAATCAGGAAGAGAAGAAGGATACTTCTAAAGAAATATAAGGTCTATTTTGTAATCTGCAGCCAACAGAGAACACTTGGCCTATCTCAGAATGTGAACGTTCTTTATCAACACAGACTCTCATTTCTGAGCTCTGCTGAGTTGTAAAAATGTGTTCCAGGTTGTAACTTGGCAAACATGACTTAACCTGAGAGTAATGCTTTAAAACAAATTTTCATAACATCTGCCATGTCATTTTAAGCAATCCCTTCTGTTTCCACAGAACTTAAACACAGCTTTGTTTTTAAAAGCTAAATTTCATAGGCCTTTCCTCAGCTCTTTGGGATATTCACTTCTGGCAATAAAAGGCTCCCCACTAGGGGGAAAAGAGTTCCCAAATGTTTTAGCATTTCTGCCCCATGGACTTATGCTCAGAATCAGTCAGTCCCACAAGAATAAAGAAAAAATAAGTTCTGTGAAATGTCCTTTCAATCTCCAAAATACATTTCCACAAGCCTGACAGACAGAATCCTTAGTGACAATATTCACTTATTCGAGTTACCAATTGTGAGGGTGATCTCTTGGGTTTTCATGGTAGAGACACAAAGGAGGATCAGGGAAAAGAAGTAGCTACATTCATTCCTCCAGTACATCATTGTTTCGGGGATATTTTATTAGAATAAAATCCAAAAACTGAATACAGAAATTATTAACAAAATAGGAGCAAGTTTTACATCTATCTTATATTTATTATGTGCCAAGAACTGTGTCAGGTATCTAAAGATATACAGAAAATGAGAAAAAAATCAGTCTCTATTGTCAAAGTAAATAAGAGTTGTAGGTAACCGTAAGGGCTTGCGTTAAAGATATATGTTTGCAAGCTGTTAGTTTTTAGTTGGAATTGAAGCATTTGGCACATAGGGTGTCATCTAGGGAGAGAGTAAACGTTTTTAAAAAAGGGTGGCTGAGGAAAGAATCCTTCAGGCCAATTCCATTTAAGGGTTTGGCCATGGAGGAGGACAAACCGATGAAATAAGGGGTAAAGGAGCAGTCAAAAGAGATAGGAGAGAATTATGTTTCAGGAACAAATGAAAGAATTTTGAGAACGAGTGCGTAGTCCAGTGTTGATCAAGGCTGGGAGATCAACCACCATGAAGTTTAAAAAGAGGTCACTATATTTGGGCAGGAAGGTGTGGAAATGATACTGTTAATATCCAACAGGAAAAGAGCTAAGGCTCGCAGAAAAACCCACATTGTGTCTAAAATGGTATTTCTTCCTAAAGAATATTCCATGAATCCACTATTGGGCTTTGAGAAAATCTGGAGAAACTAATGATCAGACCACATCTCAAGGCTTTTCTTCAAACAAGTGAAATCATTTCTTAAGGAGCCCTCTAGTCAAGGAATAGAGAGAAGTGAAGTGGTTTAAACAAAACGAATTCATTCCATGTTCCTCCCAGGGGATTTTCAATGTCCTGAAATCATTTTTATTATTTTAACAAAATTATTTAAATTATATCTGATAAATGATAATGAAGCAAATTGAATAGCAACTAATAAAAAGTGGGGAGTGGGGAAGAAGATCAGGATTGAAACAACAAAAAACAATACTCAAACACTTAAATTGTCTGAAGATGGCAGACAAATAACATTTAATTCTTCCTTTGTAGATAATGTACAAGATAAGCCTCTCTTATGAGGTAGTACTTATGCTGTTTGCTTCCTGGCATAGTCCTAGCCGGGTCGTAGGGAAAAAAAATACCATAACATAGGGGAAGACAAGGAAGAAAGGCTTCAGAAATACTGCTCTCATATCAGTTTAAATATATGAAAAATATTTATCATTCTGAAAAAAATTTTCACCTATACAAAAGGATCTATGAACTCTGCAAACTTCTACGTAGCAAATAATTGAATAAGTAGCTCTAAAATCTGAACTCACTGAATATCCAGAGCCATATCAACTCTCTTGCTTGCCTACTTCATACAGTGCCCATGTTATGTTGCAGATTCTTTGGTTTTAGCTTTTTTTGAACTTGATAGAAGAAAAAAGGAGGAAATTCTCCTTATCACCCAGTTTTGGAAATTGGGTACAAAATATTTTAGGCATCTTGTAGCTAGAGTTCTTTAACGAGGAAAGCTGTGATGCTACCAAATTTTCAGTCATGGTATTACTGTTTTGGCCCTCTCTTAGAATCTCACCCACAGAATTTGACGGCAGCTCAAAGCCATTCACTTTTATAACCAAAAAGCCCCACAAAATTGAATTAGTCAACTGATCTTTTGTGTGTGTATGTGGTAAAAGCTACAAATGTAAAGTTTGCCTTTTTAACCATTTTTAGGTGCACAGTTCATTGGCATTAATTACTTTTACCACGTTGTGCTGTCGTCACCACTGTTCATGAGCAAAAGTTTCCCATCACCCCAGACAGAAATTCTGTACCATTAAGCAGTAGCTTCCCACTCCCCATGGCTCCTGGTGACCTCTAATCGACTTTCTGTTCTGTGAATGTGCTTATTCTTGATATTTCATATAAATGGAATCATAAAATGTCCTTTTGCGTCTGGCTCGTTTCATTCAACATGATGTCTCCAACTATGTTGTAGTATGTATCAGAAGAGCATTCCTTTTTACAGCCGAACAGTATTCAATTACATGAATAAGTCTCATTTATTCAATTATCTGTCAATGGACACTAGGATCATTTCCACCTTTGGCTATTGTGAATAAAGCTGCTATGAACATTGGTGTACAAATATCTGTTTGAGTCCCTGCTTTTGATTCTTTCAGGCACGTAACTAAGAGTAGATTTGTAGGGTCATGTGGTAATTCTATGTTTAACTTTTGGGGGAACTGCCAAACTATTTTCCACAATGGCTGTACCAGTTTACCTTGCCATCAGAAATGCAGGAGAGTTCCCATTTCTCCACATCCTTTCCAGCATTTGCTATTTTCCGTTTTTTAAAATATATAATAGCTATCCTAATGGGTGTGAAATGGTGCCTCATTGTGGTTTTGATTTGCATTTCCCTGATGGCTAATGATGTTGAACATATTCTCATGGACTTATTGGCTATTCATATATCTACTCTGGAGAAAAATCTATTCAGATTGTTTCTCCATTTTTAAATTGGGTTGCCTTTTTGTTGTTGAGTTGTAGGAGTTCTTTATGTATTCTGAATATTGAAGCCTTATCAGATACATGATTTCCAAACATTTTCACTTATTCTGTAGATTATCTTTTCACTTTCTTGATGATGTCCTTTGTTGAACAGAACTTTTACATTTTGATGAAGTCCAATTTATCTATTTTCTCTTTTGTTTCTTATTCATTTGGTATAAAGTCTAAGAATCCATTGCCCAATTAAAGGTCCTGAAGATTTTCCCCTATGTTTTCTTCTAAGTTTTATGGTTTTAGCTCTCATATTTAGATTGTTGATCCATTTGGAATTAATTTTTATATATGGTGTTTGGTAGGAGTCCAATTTCATTCTTTTCCATGTGGATATCCTGTTTTCCCAGCATCCTTTGCTGAAGATATCATTCTTGCCCCATGGAGTGGACTTGCACTTGGAAACCTTTAAAACAATTGGCCACCCATAATGAGATATCATATCACACTCACTAGAATGGCTACTGTTAAAAAAATGGAAAATAACAAATGTTGGAGAGAATGTGGGGAAATAACACTCATTCACTGTTGGTAGGAATATAAAATTGTGTAGCCACTCTCAGAATAGTTTGGCAGTGCTTCAGAAAGTTATGTAGAGAATTACACATGACCTGATAATCCCATCTCTAGGTATATACCCAAAAGAATTGAAAGTTGGGACTCTAACAGATATTTGCATATCAATATTCATAGTGGCATTATTCACAATTGCCAAAAGATGGAAACAACCCAATTGTCTATCAACAGATGAATGGATAAACAAAATGTGGTACAAATATATACAGCGGAATAGTATTCAGCTGTTAAAAGGAATGAAGTCCTGATACATGTGACAACATGGATGAACCTTAAAGACATCATATTGAGTGAAATAGGTGAGACACAAAAGAACAAACATTGTTTGATCTCAGTGACATGAAATAATTATAATAAGCAAATTCACAGAGTAAAAAACTAGAATATGGGTTACCAGAGACTAGGGTGGGGGTAGGAAATGGGGGGTTAATGCTTAATTGGTACAGAGTTTCTGTCTGAGTGATGGAAAATTTTTGGTAATGGATGTTGGTGATGGTAGCACAACATTGTAAATGTAATTAACAGCAGTGAATTGCATATTTGAAGGTAGTTAAAAGGGGAAATTTTAGGTTGTATATATGTTAATAGAAAAAATTTTTAAAAATTTAAACAACATAGGACTGTACAACACAAAAAATGAACCCTAATGTAAACCATGGACTATAGTTAATAGTATAATTATAATAATCTCGTTTCATTGACTGTAACAAAGGTACCATCCTAATGCAAAATATTAATAACAGGGAAAAGTGCATGTATGATGGGGGTATATGGAAACTCTGCATTGTCTGCATGACTTTTCTGTAAACCTACAACTTCTGTAATTAAAAAAAAAATCATTTGGCCCTAGATGTGTGGTTTCATTTCAGGATTCTCAATTCTTTGGTTTATATGTCTGCCCTTATGCCAATACCACATTGTTCGATTATTTAGCTTATAGTAAATTGTGAAATTGGGAAGTGTGAGAACTCTGACTTTGTTCTTTTTCAAAATTGTTTTGCCTTTCTGGGTCCCTTGTCATTCCATATGATTTTGAGGCTCTGCTTTTCCATTTCTGAAAAAAATGGAAGCATGGATTCTGTTAGGGATTGCATTGAATCTGCATCACTTTGGGCAGTAATGACAACTTTACAATAGTAAGTCTTCCTATCCATGAACATGAGGTATCTTTCCATTTCTTTAGATCTTCTTTAATTTCTTTCAGCAGTATTTTCTAGTTTTTAGTGTATGACTCCTTAACTTCTTTGGTTAAATTTATTTCTAGATATTTTATTCTTTTAGAAGGTATTGTAAATGGAATTGTTTTCTTTACTTCCTTTTCAGATGGTTCATTACAGGTATATAGAAATACAACTGATTTTTGCATGTTAATCTTGTTGCCTGCAGATTTGCTGACTTAGTTTATTAGCTCTAGCAGCTTTCCTGTGAATTCTTTGGGGTTCTCCAAATGTAGGATCATGTCATCTACAAGAGTCACCCAATCTTTCTTGCACGATCACTGTACTATGATTAGTCAATTTGTGCTTACCATTGGTATTCAGAGGGACATTAATCTACCCTGTAAATGCCAATGCTCCCTTGGTATTCTGGGTTCTATTCCTTTCTTAGAATTCTTGGAATTCTTCATAGGCAGTGCCATATACTCTCGTGATTTTGATTATCAACCAAATGGTAATAATTTTTAAATTAGTAAATTGAAATGAATTTTTAGATAATTTATTACATAAGCAGCCAACTGAAGCATTTATTCAAAAGTATTGTTTTGATTAAAAAATTAATATGCTTATAATTGTCAAACAAACAAACAAAAACAAAACAGGGAACCCTAACTAGACAAACTAAAACTTATTAAGAAGAGTTACTTTCTCTTTCTCAAATAAGATGGCAAAAATCTCCAGAATATATAAAAGAAAACAGGCCAATATGCCAAGCCCTGGATCTTAATGCTTGCACATATGAACCTTATTCCTGTAATAATAAAACTAAGTCTAATTATTACCTCCTGAAAACCCCTTGTTAATCAAATGTGGCCTCTCTCTAAGCCAAACTCTGCAAATAAACTCACTGCCTTCCCCCTGACATGGGGCATGATTCCCAGGGATGAGCCTCCCTGGCACTATGGATTATTACCAAGCATTAACCAGTGATTAAAAAGACCTTGACCAAAAGGGGGAAATATTAAATAAAACAGAGTTTTTATAGTTAGGAGATTTCAAAATGAGTTGGGAGATCATTCCGGAGGTTAGGCTTATGCAGGTCTCAGGCGGACTTCACAAACTGCCACAGTAAACAAAGCCTCAAACAAGAGTGCTCCCGAGGACTCTAGGGATGGCCAGACACCATAGGCAAGCTACATGACCTCATGAAATCAGCGCTCTCTCAGTGAGCCCTATCTGGGAATGTATGAAAATCTATTTGCCCAATATAACATAGTTATACTGATTTACAATTCCCCTAATCATGATTCTTCTACTCATTTTATTTGAACCTATAACTTTCAGTGTACCTGTTAAATATATTTTTCAGAGACTTAAATTTTTAGATTGTTCATATGCTGGTTGAGCACTGAATCACAGCAGAGTTGCGGCCAACCCCTACTCTCCAGTTCTTTGGGCTTGTCCTGGACAACTAACAAAATGACGATGATGGACAAGTCCCATCCCCAAAACAAGAAGTATCTTTAACTGTAAGGAAAACAATTCCTTTCCTCTGCCCCATAATATCTAAGTCCCCTCGAAGCCTGAAGCAGTCAGAGTGGACACCATCCCAAATCCCTCAAGATTGAGGAATGAACAAAAACAAGAAGGGGGGAGTGTAACCATGGACCAAAGCAGATTGATTATTATTATAGTTATTATCTGTGTTAATGGAGTAACTTATAACACTGATATATTAAAAAAGTGAAAGCATACAGGGTGGGTGTGATGAAAGTCCCTATCTCAAGGGGCTGTGTATGGAAGTCACGTAATTATATGTGGTGCCTTCTTCTCCCTCCTTTTGTCAGAATTTATTATTAATAAAAGTTGGATTGAGAAAAGACATGTTTTCCTTCTGTTCTTAGTCATGTCTTAATATGAACATTTTATTGCAGTATAATATACATGCAGAAAGTGCACAGATCATATGTGCACATCTTAAATGATGTTTCATTTTCACAAAATGAATACCTTTGTACCCAGCACTCAGATCAAAGAACCAGAATCTCTGCAGAAGCTTCCTCCTGGCCCTTCCATTTATGACTCATCCTTGCCCCACCCAAGCAGAACCACTATCCTGACTCTTTAACATCATAATTTAGTTTTGCAAGTGTTTGAACTTTCTACAAAGGGACACAGCATGAATGTTCTATAGAGACTTTAGACATGTATACTTGACTAGTATATGGTAAAACAGTCTGTGTCTACCAGATGACTAGCTGTTGTTAATGAGCTTAAGTTGTTTACCCTTTCCTTTGGAAATCTGATTCTATAACAAACAACCATCAACACGATGTACATAAAGTACCTTCCTACTTGGTAGCAAGGGCCTGGGGATTGCAAGCCATGCTGTAGTTTTCTCACAATTTTCTGCTCTCACGGCAGTAAATCTCTGGAAGCTCCCTCTGGGGAAGGCCCTGAGCCTCAGGATGCTTTTCCTATCTGCCACTGAACAGCTACCAGATGGTGCCAAGACACTCTGGGCTGCCAGTTGGGGTGTAGTTTCACGGGGTGCGCCGAGAAGTCGAGTCCTCAGCACCCCTCTCCACCAGAGTCCAGAGCATGTGAACTGCATAATGCCACCCCCAAAGTCAGCTGATTTAGTGACCTGCTTACAAAAAGCAGACTGTATTTGCAGATGTGACAAAAGAGAGGGCAGCCCGCAACAAGCATCCTGTATCAATCAGGGGAACATAATCCTCCTTTAATTATAAAAACACACAAGGTCTATAGAGTCAAACCCAGCAAGAGCCAAATGTCACCATTCCCATATTGAGAATTTTCCAGAACAAGAGCTAATTTCAATGTATCACTAATCCCAGCAACAAATTCCATCACTGCCATCACCGCCCCACATCCCAACTTCTTTTGGTGAGAACTTAATTTGGAAAATGTTAATAGTCATTACTGAATGCTACATATATATAAAAATATACACCTCATCAAAGAGATGATATGACATTGCCTGCCAGTTTCAGACTAGTTACTATAATATTCTTGCAGAAAAAACTCTCTGAAAAACAAATACAACTTCCAAACAATGGAGTAGCAGCAGAGATAGCTAGCAACATCCTATTCTAGGCAATCGTGCTCTTAATTCAATTATTTTCTCACATCCTCTTTTGTAGCTTTTTGATTCAGAGTTTATCTCTGGAATTTTGAACCTGTAAGTCCCTTTGCTTTTCTTTGAAAAATTCCTTCCTTGAATAGGAATCCTGGTTGCTACAAGTGAATATTGGATTACCCAGGGCAAGAGAGAATGATAAGAGTCTAGGTAAATAAACATCACTAAGGAATAATGCCATGAAAACAATCTCTGTGGGTGCATGAAAGGCCAACTTTAAAAGGGAAAAAAATGCCTTGGCTCCACAAATATCCTGCTCTGATCGAATTCCCTTCCTATCAGGTTATGACATTTGGTTCTAAGAGAAATAAGACTATCAATTTAATAGGAAGAAAGCAGCATAAACAGCAATGGTGGGGATACAAAGAGTCCCCTGAATACGGAGGGACCCAAGGAATCTGCTGGTGGTGGGAACACAGGCCCTTCTACTGTGTTCAAGGGTGGAAAGGCGGCGATATTCCTCAGGCAATTACCAGACCTGACAGCGAGCCTGAAACACACCTCTTTAAGAAGCATGCCATTAGCCCCAGAAGGGGAGGATGGAAGGACAGAGGGGCAGGGGCAGGAAAAGCAATGCAGGAGAAAAGAGGCCAAGGAGGAAAGGAGCTGATTCCCAGGGTGGAGCTGGAGTGAGGACGCGTGTCCCGAGGGAGACGCAGGCGCAGCCAGGAAATCCCAGTCGGCTCACCCAGGCCCTGTGCCTCGGACCTCATTCCTCTGACGCCTTACTTTCCAAAAGCAGGATCTTTGCAGGCTAAGGTAAGGGGCAGCGACTCAGCACTCGGAGCAGCTGTGCCTACCTGGCTCGGAGGTGAGATCGACAGAGGGAAAGGCTGGTCTCTGACCCAGCTCAAGCAACCAGCGTTTAACAACCCTCTGTCTTCCGAAGAAAGCAAACCTCGACGTGCAAGCCAAAACAGACGCTGATTTCAGAATTACCTTCCTGCTTCCTTCTACAGCCTGCTTCTGGATGACCTATTAATGAGCAGGGGAAGCTGGAAGAGACAAGCAAGAAAAAAGGGTGGGAGGAGAAGCAGGGGAACTGGGTCATACCAGCTGCTGAGTATGTGGGGGTTGGGAGGGTGGGCGACAGGAGAACACGGTCCTGAAATGATTTCCTTCCTCCAACACGTGCCACGCCATGCCTAGGGTCTGGCACCCCTGTGCAGCAGCGCTCCCATGGGGAAGTGAGTAGAGACCGATCAACGCCAACTTGTCCCGGTTTGCTATGGCCACCCAGGAAGGCAGGAGTAAAAGCCGCAGCTCTCAGTCTCCCAAGATGCTGCCGCAAGTGAGGGATGTTGAGGGTGGGCTAGATGGATGAGGCTGAAGAGCTCGATTTCCCATCTCCTCCTTTTCCTTCCTCCCGAAGGGAAAGGCTGTGTGCACAAAAGGGACGAAGTGACTAGAAATGGAAATGCCTTGCTCTGCTTTTGTCCTCCTCAGCTAGATTTTAAATCTTCCCCCCTAAACCTAAAGCAGCGTGTCTACTGGAGCTGCCAATCAGGGGACTCGACCAGTTGCAAGCGTTGCCTGCGTGTCCTCCTGACTTCCACCTGCAGGCTCCCTGGATGCTCCCGGGGGGTGCCCATGTGCACAGAAGGCCAGAAGCCCTGGTGAGGCTTTCTCCAGTTTACCGGGACGCTTCCAGGGGAGGACTCTTCTCCAGCCGGGAGAAGGCCAGGAGGCAAGTGTTCTACCTTCTCCAGAATTCAGCCCAGCATTGGGAAAGCCATATTACGCCCTCCTCCAGGGCTAGAACGAGGCCAGGACTGAAGATGCTGGACTGTCACTCCTTCTGGAGGAGGGGCCTATTCTACACCAGCTCCTTTTCTAAACGTCCTAACAATCCACTGGGGGAAGGAGACGGACAGCCATTAATTGGTGGATAATGATAAAAGATATTTTTTCATAACAAGATTATGTGGACAGGGCTCTAAAAGCACAGAGAAGGTATGACCTGAATTGGGGAGAGAATGTCCCAGAGTGGGCCAAAAAGGAGGAGATGCTGGGTATTAAAAAGTGAGGCCCTAGAGGCAGCAGGAGGTCCTATCCCAGCCCCCCCCCCCACTGGCTGTGTGGCCATGGGTAGGTTTGTTAACTTCCATAGACTACAGTCTTGGCTGTAAAACAGGAATTGCAGTGAGGATTAAGTACATAGAGCACCCAATAAAGTGCCTAGCACTTGGTTAGCTATCACTACCACCTTCATCATCATCATCGTCATCAATGTCCGCCTTGGCTGAAGAAACACCATTAAGAAGAAGGTTTCCAGATAAGATGTAAGAAATAATATGACTCTTCTCACCTATAGCTGTTAGTGAGGAGCGATAGGGACTTGTGACGAATTTTACGCTGGCAAACAGACATCCCTTTAGACTCCTGAATAAATAATAACCAATGAGCTTCTCAACATGGTAATACAAACAAGAACCATCTTTTAATGGTTCAGCAAGCACCTTTGCCCAGCACGCCACATGGGATTCAATAAATATTAGCTGGTGATGATTGCGCAGCCCCAAATAACAGTTTGTGGACATAAAGTGCCCCAAAGTAAACCTATAAACATTTTACAAGTTTATGGTACAAAGGAGTTGCTCTTAACCTATAGAACTCACTTTTCTCTTCCCTATTTCTCATGGATGCAATTTTGTTTCGGAAAAAGTGGATGTGAACAGGCTATTTATTTGGAACCGCCAACAGGCTGCATTGGACAGTGACGACGTCCTGCTCATCTTAACCCTTGGAAATCTGATCTGTATTGATTTTTAAAAAGAGATGGGGAACAGTCAAGCAAGCTTAATCTTTTGAAATAATTAAGGTCTTATCTATGCTAAAGCAATCTCTCCAGTGCCAGTCACTTGGCTCTTCCCTCTGCCTTTAAACCTCCTTAATACGATAACGATCGTGCCATCTTTCCAGCCATTATCTCCTGCCTGCAGCGGCACCCTCCCCAGCCAGGGCTTCGCGTCCACTGGCCCCACATTCCTGCCTGCACCCTGCAGGAAACAGAGCTGCCGCAGCTGCCAGGGTTTATTTACACACATTCCTGCCTCGAATGGAATTAATGAGCATAATTTAACTCAGGCGACGTCTTTCCCGGCTCTCGTTTCTCTTTGCCCCACCGACGGGCCTGCTTTCTCCCCCACGGCCTCCCCCACGGCCTCCCGTGGGGTGCTCCCTGGAACAGACACAGGCACTCTGAGAGGGAGCCTGGGGTGCCGCAGGGCTTCGCCAACTGGAGTGAGCCTCCGAGTCACCTGGGGATCTAGGTCAAATTCACAGTCTAGTCTAGCAGGTCCTGGGTGGGGCCTGAGACTCAGCATTTCTCACTAGCCCTCAGGTGAGGCCAATGCAGCTGGCCTGGGGACCACACTTTGAACAGCAGGGTTTAGTGAAGCGCTCACTGGCAGGAAACATACTAAACCATGTCCTCAAGGAGTCACCCACAGGCCAATGGTTACCTTTGCTCGTTCTGGTATTTATCAAAAACATATAAATAAACACCCACCGGGCAGCCGTCTACCTTGTCAACTTTTTCCCTAAGTGTAAAGCAGGCAGAAGGCAGAATAAGTCAAACCACAAGTCCTATTAACCCCTAAACATGGTCCAACATAAATTCCAGAGCCTGGGAGCTGAGGACAGCAAGGAATAGGAATGCCGGGACCTCTAACTTTTACACAAAAAGCTCAAGTAAGCCCACGTGAGGAACCTTGGCCTGGCTGTGGCTGCGTGCAGGAGGTCTGTTTATTGCACTGGGCAGACCAATGAGGAATTTCCTGCGCGCCATGCCAAAGGCAGAGTGCAGAAACTTTCTCTGAAGGCTGGGCAATGAAATCAACAGATCTCCTGTGAATTAACACGTTGTATACCATTGCTAGTAATCCTGTGCTAAAATCCGTCCAAATTCTGCCAAGTGCGGAAAAGGATTAAAAGGGAGGGCAGGGAGAAAAAAATCCCCCTTGCCCCAAAACAAAAGAAAGTAAATTAATGTATTTGAAAACCAGTGTCAGTGTGTCAGATTTCTTTCTTCCTGGATACAAACACATACAAACTCCAGCAATAAATACCCATAAACTTGGACCCCAAACTGTTTGCTCAGGTCCATACAAACTTAATATTTGGCTGCTTCAATAGACAAAGGCTTTCATGTCGAATTCTGCACAGAAAAGTAGATTTGGGGAATTTTTCTTTTAGAAGAAAGATTGAAATTATCATGAAACATACTTCATCCAGAAACCAGTACAAAGAAAATCCTTTTCACCCAAATTACAAAGACTGCAAATTCCTTTGCTAGAAAAGTTGACTGCTTCTGTTGGAAAGATTAATTTATGCCGAAAAGCTTTTGGGGTGCACAGGAATAGATAAGATTACATCTTCCATTTGGAGTTACATAATTTATAGCAATAAATATTAGCTCCTGGGATAGGAAAAATGGAGCTTATCAATACCATCTCCTTACTGCAAAAGTTCTTCCACTAGATTTACACGAATTGATCTATATGTGTTCTAGAAAGATCCTGAACATGCCTAAATTCTCCTGCAAACAGCAAAGCTCATTTCGAGCCTTATGTATTGGGGGCAGCTTGTGTTAGTTGTAGTAACAGATTTGCCCAAGTCAAAACTACTGCAGTATTTTCATTAATGCAATGAAATAATGCCCCATCACAATTTTTCTCTTCTCTTTAGTTGCTTCTGGCTTGGAAACATTCAGAGAGGACAAAGAAATTACACTTTTTAATATAATGGAATGTCTGGCTGCTTCTCAGAGAGAAACTTGTCAAAAGGCAACACTGTATGGATTAGCTACTGAATTTTCTTAGGGGAAAATTGCTACAGAAGTTGCTTTAGGCACCAGCAAATTACTGACCATTGTATATAGTTCATTTCTAACTCTAGATTATCTGGTCCTGTTCACAGGCCCTCTGCCCCAGACAGACCATTCCCTGGACAGGCTCTGGCCTCCATGACTCTCTTGCACAATGCCACCTCCTCTTTCCCATCTTACCATGTCTAAGCATACCAGACAGTAAGATTGTCTCCAAGCTATATGCCGCATTTATTTTATATTTTCTCTCACTGATGACTCCTGCTTTGTCTATGCTCATTACGGAATATGTTTTTTATTGTCTTCATTAAACTGGCCTCAATTCTCGTTTGTCAAGCAAATTTGTCTTCTCATTGAGAAAAAGCTGTTCAAGAAAAGACCTAAGATTCTCCTCCTAACTCCTTCCCCCTCTGGAAGTCAAATGGAGACGGTGTTTTTCCTCCTGCTGTTTGCAGGAGAATTTAGTTCGGCTGGAAGACGCGGTGCAGTGAGGATAAGGCTTGTCCACCAGCTGCTCCTCTTGCACTCCGGGTCTCGAGGAACTCTCAGTGGGGAGCCCAGTGTCCAGCGGGCACCCGAGGCAGCAGCGCCAGGGGTGTGTGCTAACCAGGTGTCCTGTGGGCGCCTCCTGGGTGCCTACCGGCCTTCTGAGCCTGGTTCTGAAGCCTCTCCATACACCATAACCTTCCACGTCTTTTCTGTTTATTAAGTCAAAGCCAGTTTCTGTTGATTGCGACCAAGGACTCGGACTGGCACCGTTAATAAAGAAAAACCGAGCACATTCAGGTTTTAGCCCCAGACCTTTGAAGGTCAAGGTCAGTGAGCGGCAGACCAGCCTGCCCTCCCTCCCAAGCCTTTTTCAGAGCTCCACTGGAGATAACTTCCTGGGCAGAATGGGCCTGGCGTGGGGAAGGAGTTCTCAAAAAAAAAAAAAGACACCAGCAGGGAACAGGAGTTTAAGTGTTAAGATATCTTTTCCCAGAACTAAGCCATACAAAAGACAAAATCCTGAATCTTGACTCTTTGAATCTACTTAAATTCTTGTCCTCAAAGTGAAATGCTCTCTCCTGTCCTTTTGTTTCAACATGTCCTAAAGACCCAATATGTGTGCAGAGCATTCGTGTCCTCCTGGAGCGAAAATCCATCCCCACCTCGGATATAAGACCAGCGGTAATGGAAGCTACACATGTTCTGGCACATGGATGAGCAACAAGCTGCAGCAGTAACAGTCACCGACCAGGGCCAAGGGGGAGGGGCGCTTAAAGGTTTGAGTCCAGCGTGACTGCGGAAGACGGTGACGCTTTAAGCAGAGAGGAACGAGTGAGGGTAAGAGGAGGCCAAAGGGCTGAGCTTCGGACATTTCAGAGTCCGAGGTGCTGGGAGTCGAAATTACTTAGCTTCACCACACGGTTATACCACCAATCTTCGTTTCTAGGGCTGCTGTAACGAAGCCCCACAAACCAGAAGGTGTACAGCAACAGAAATGTACATCTCACCCCTCTGAAGGCCGCAACTCTGAAATCAAGGTGTCGGCATGGCCGCGCTCTCTCTGACGTCTGAAGAGAAGACTTCCCCACCTCCCCTGCTTCTGCCAGTGGCCTGGCGGCAACCCCTAGCAGAACGTTCTCTACCTCCATCTCCTCATGGCTTCCTCCCTTATAAATTATGGAGATGCCTGCCCTATTGGATTAAGGGCCCACTCTACTCCAGTGTGACCTTCTTTCAACTTGCCTAGTTTCATTCTTAACCTTATTTCCAAAGGTCGCATTCTCAGGTACTGGAATTAGGGCTTCCACACCTCTTATGGGGGGGTGCAGTTCAACCCATCACACCATCCCATCATGCTAGTCATCAGTTTTGACGCAAATTATACAACAAATAGGAAGTAACCCAGCTCACTGAAGGAGCCTGGAAGGATGATGTTGGGGGGGTGGTGGTATTTGGTTCATCTTCTAGGTGTCCCTCCTGCTTCATTCATCTATTCCTTAAACACAATGAATTGTCTTCTATGTGCAGTAGGTGGAAAATTCATTTTTCTCCAATCCTGAGGGAGGAATCAAGTGGCTTGACAATTACCTTTTGCTTATATTCTAGTCTATTTAGCAGATGAGTTGTCTGCTCAGGCAATCTTCTGAGATTGGCATGTGTATTTCAGGCACTGAACCTCAAGAGTGAAGGCTCTCTTTCTGTGTAGAGGCTCTGTGAGGAAACTACCAGAAAAGGGAAGTTTTCCCTCTGTCAGGAACGACACAGCTGCTTCCAAATGGCTTCAGGGCTCATGAAGATGGTGATTTTGGCAGGAAGCAGCTTGAGAGGGCTCTCTGGGCAAAACTGTGATCAATAAACTAAAATGTAAATGTAAGCCATTACAGCAGTGTACAAAAGTTTAGAAAGACACTTGCTTAACAAATATAACAGCAGATATCCTAGAGTAGCTCCTGAGAAAGGGGAGGCAATCAGAGAGAGGAGAAGTGGGTGGAAAAGTCAGAGACATCAAAAGAAAAGCAATCAAGAACTAACTATAAATATATGTAAACTGAGTGTAAACGACTCTACAATGATAAGAGTAGGAGGTAAATTAACATGGAGAATTCAAAAATAATAAAACTCCAAACATATCACTTTATTAATCAAAAGTTGAATGTTTTGAGTTTTGAGTTCTGGAGTCATTTCATCCTATCAGAATCTCAGAGGATAAAGAGGTGGGCTCTGTAGACTACCTGGACCCAAACTGCAACTTTCTAGAACTATAACTCCCAATCTGGCAATTACATAAATGACAATGAGGAATAAAGAAGTAATTATCTTTCTTTTTTAAAAGTTTTTTTTTTTGGGGGGGGGGGGGGGCAGGGGAAGAGGCCCTAAAATGGCACTAGTATGTGGCAATCCATCACTAAGACAACCTAAGTTAGGGCTTCCTAAAGGGCTTGAGTAGGTGCCCTTTCTCCTATATATGGTAATATGCTACATCATTAAGCTTATTCCACCAAGTTTTGACCCAAGGCATTAAAAATGTTAGAAAAGAATTAGTCTTTTCTTTTATCAAAATAAACAAATCCCCAAGTAAGCACTCTTGTTAATTATTTGAAGTTGCATTTTGATTTTTCTATTTCTTGCCCCAAACAATCTATTCTGGCACAATGACCAATTTTCTAAAATTATGATTATTTCAAAGTTTTAAAATATTATTTAGAATCAATATGGTTTTGTTACAGAAAACCACTATAATGCTCTAATACAATATTTAATTCTTTTTTGAAAAGTGGTAGTATTCTGGGTTTGTTTTGTTTTTACTGCACAGACAATAGCTTTTTAAAAAAAGGCTCCAATTAAAATGATTTAGCAGTCAGAAAGATAATACAAAGCACACTCATATTCCTGCTATTTCCTTTAGTTTTCAAGAAAGACTTTCTCACATTAATCAAAAAAAGGCAAAATGCTGACTTATTATGTTACAGGGCTGTTTTCATGATCAGTCCTATTTTTTCTGGATGCCATACCTAGGCAAGTTTCTCAATAGCCCTATAATTGCCTTCAGTGAAATATTTAAATGCTTTCCTTTCGGGTTTCATAGCTCCACCTGCCCTTCTCCATCAAATGAAGACCTCTCCTCTTTCCTCTATCAATCACTTTTTCATCCATCTTTCTCATCCTCCCATCTCCACTGCTTTTGATTTTACATAACACATAACCACTTTACTTAACGGCTCTTTGTTCTTTCATTAAGACGCTGTGCTGGGGACAGCCTTTTCAAAAATCGAACTTTTCTTCTCTTGTAACATCGCTTCACTTTGCAGGAAAACCCCATTCCTCCCCCGACCCCCGGCTCTCTGTGCCTGGTCCATCCAGTCCCTTAGTCCTCTTCCAAGGCAGGTCATGAGCTTGGGAAGCCCCTTCCACCTGAACTACTTCCAAAAATCATCTCAGATTTAGCAGAGGCTCAACTCTAAGTCTGATTTTTTTTTTTTTTTAAACCAAAACCTCCTTTCCAACTATGTGCTTGTATTTATTATTTTGAAAATATCAATCCCTTCAATATAATAATGAAAATGTTATCCAATGGTATACTGGCTTGGTGTATTTTCATTTCTGCTAGTACTATCTGTGAGCAACCATTTTCATCAGTTTTGTCTCTGATAATAACCACCTAGAATTAGGGATTCAAAAACCCATCTTGATTCCATTTTCGCCTTTCCTTTAGTATCAGCTCCAAAATGAATATTTTCCATGAAACAATTAAACATTACTAGTAACCCTTTCCAAATATCAATGAACATTGTACCTCCTATGTAGCTAAAATAACTTGGCTCAAATTTTAAATGGAAATGTTCTAGCATCCTTTAGATAGAAAAGAAGTATGGTTTATACTATTGGTTTTTTTTTTTTTTTTTTTTTTTTTTTAACACATTTCTCTTAAGAAAATTGCTAAATTCACTAATTCACCCATCACTTATTACATGCAGATTCTGTGCTAGGCTATTTCTAAATATTAAAATATTTGGCATCTGGTTGAGTTATCAATTCCGCAAATAGACTGAGAACCTAGAGCACAAGCCAACTATATTCCCCCAATTTCACATGAGCAGTGTTCAGTTTTATTTTATTAATTCATTCATCTAAATATTTATTGGGTGCCTACAAAGGGTCAAAAAGATGGGTGTTAGGTACCAATGACATATTGGGTAGCATTTACTGTCTTCACAGAGCTTGGAGTTAAGAGGGAGAAACTGATTTTATGAAATCACACAAATGTAAATTTTTAATTGTGTTAAGTGTAACAAAGAAGAGGTAAATTATGTTACGAGAACATTTAATAGGAGGATTTAACTTGCTGAGGGATGCCAAGAAAGGCTTCCCTCAGGAAGTGATGACTCACCTGACATCTGAAATCTTGTAAGCATTGACTAAGATAAAAGGTGAGACTAGGGCATTCCAGAAGTGAAATGAGTTTGTGCAAATGTCCTGTGGTGGGAAGCGGCTGTGGCTCAATCAGTAGGGCTCCCGTTTACCATGTGGGAGGCCCCGGGTTCGGTTCCCGGGGCCTCCTGGTGAGGGCAGGCCCGCCCGCACGGCGTGGTTGGCTGACCCGGCGAGCACAAGCAGCAAGGGGGGGATAAATGAATAAATAAATAAAATCTTTAAAAAAAAAAAAAAAAATGTCCTGTGGTAGTACAAGCAGGGCATGTTCAGGAAGTGAGAGAAGACCTGTGTGGAAGGAGTGAGGGAGAGAATGACAACAGTTCAGGCTGCACAGGTCAGCAGAGGTCAGGCCTCAAAGGCCTAAGAGCCATGTAAATGACTTTGCTCTTTTGTGTGTGTGTGTGTGTGTGTGTGTGTGTTGGGGGTGGGGGGCAGCAGGTTGTTTCAAAGTTTTTGCTAATGGTTATCTTATGCATATCATAAAATAGACCCAGAATTAGAAAGCACGCACACACTAAATGTTCCTTTTAAAGCGGAGTGACCAGCAAGTTCTAACTCTACTTCAAGCAATTAATAAACCCATATAGATTAAAAGCTGAGTCATTCTCAGATTTTATTTATAGAAAAAGTCTTCTGTAATAGCCAAGACCCTTTCAATTGCAAACTGGAAGGAAATGGAGGTTGGATATTGCACATACGGTGTGCCTGGGAGGGACCTGAGGTTCAGGCTTTTCCCAGGTCCCATGTCATCTGAGGCTGGGTTTCCTACCACCAGATCTTGCTTGTGCTATGTTTAGCTTTGGAACCTGCATTTCCAAATTTCTAGTGGCCATGAGCTGTGCTCTGCAAAACAGCAGCTCCTGACCAGATGTGGCTAAAGAGCACTTGAAATATATCTAGTCCAACTTGAGATGCAAGTCTAACATACACATTGGATTTCAAAGGCTTCGTACACACACACACACAAAGAATGTAAAATATCTTGTTAATAATTTCTTTTGTATTGATTATACATTGAAATGATCATACTTTGTATGTATGGGGATAAATAAAATATATTAATAAAATTAATTCCATCTATTTCTTTCTTTAATGTGGCCACTAGAACATTTAAAATTATATATGTGCCACATTACATTTATATTGGACAGAGCTGCTCAAGCCTATTTGACTCTAAGTCGTTTTGATTTGTTGGCTGCTGGGAGAAGGACAAGTCTGTTAGAAAAGCTCCTATTTCCTTCCATCTCAGTTTCAGACAATTAGCTTCTACCCAAGCCTGTCTTCTTTTTTGCGGGGTGGGGGGAGGAGAAGTGAGTAAGTGGGGACATGCTGAAGGCTACAAAAAAAAAAGGTAACACATCTCAAATTCTTATGTTTCTTCCATCCCTTGTACTCCAAATAGGTAGACTCAGTAGGAAAAGTTAACCAGCTACTTTTTCTACTACTTAACAAAGACGGCTAATTTCCCAGACAGGCATAGGAGAATTCTATCTTAACTTGACCTAGACAATTTCACCTTTTGGGTCTACAACTTGAATTATTAATTTCTTCATTAATTAGGACTTTCTTCAGAAGTAACAGAAACATGACCTGAACTGTCTTATGCAAAAAAAGGGAGAAAAGGAATATAGTGGTTTATGTGTATCAGCAAGTTCAGAGATGGCCCTTGCTTCAAGCAGAGCTGAGCCCAGGCACTCACTCCATGTGGCCATCTTTCAGGTCAGCTCCCTCTGTGCTCAATTCATCTTCAGCCAGGCCTTCTCCCCACATTATCTTCAACTAACAAACCCAGCAACAAGACTTCTTCCCTCTTCCCCCTGCCCCTAGTTTCCATAAAAACTCCTCCAATCATTGATTGACAGGTTTGGGTCAACATGGCCATTCCTGAATGAACCTTCCCGAGTGCATGTCTTGAAAGAGCGGAAGGCGCTTAGGGGAAATGGATGGAGAGCAGGCAAGAAATGACAGAAGCCATCACACTCTGCACACAAGAGACATCTTTGCTGGTTTTGAGCAAAGGGGGTGGGATCTACCTTCAGAGCATACATCCAGAAGGATCTGCACATTTAAATATGCACTTTCCCCAAGTTTTATCCTTTATCAAAATCAGTCTGCCATCTTTTTTAAAAAAACAATATTGTGGAATGGATAAACAAAATGTAGTATATCCATGCAGGGGAATACTATTCAGTAATGAAAAGGACTGAAGTTCTAATTCACGCTACAGCTTGGATGAACTGTAAAAACCTTATGCTATGCGAAATAAATCAGGCGCAAAAGGACACATATTGTATGATCCCACTTATAAAAAATATCTAGAATAAGCAAATTCATAGAACTTAGGTTAGAGGTTACGAGGGGCTGGGGGGGAGGGAGAAAGGGGATGTAATGCTTAATGGGGAACAATGTTTAGGGTGATGAAAAGTTTTGGTAATGGATGATGTTGATGGTAGCACAACACTGTAAATGTAATTAATACCACTGGATTGTATACTTAAAAATGATTAAAATGGTAAAATTTATGGTATGTATGAGTTACCACAATAAAAAACCAAACCAAAACAAACAAAAACACATGAATCAAAGTGCACATCAGGCACACACCCACGCACCTGGGATTTCTCTTTTCCTGTCTTTAGCCAAAGGAATGTCATACACTTGTGAACAGCTGGTTCATCCAGGTACAAAAAGCATACGAATTCCTCCTTGGAAGCTCCAATATTTTACTGTGCTGATGGCAATAACGGGAACTCAAATCTCACCCACTTTTAAGTCCTTTTGCTAGTTTAGTCCTTTTGGACAATAGCTTTGCATCCTCATTTATACAAAACAGAAAAACCTTGGTATGTTCTTAAGAGCTCGTCATGCTTCTGTTTTCTCCTGTCTCCAGTCTAACCTGCCCCACTATCCTTTCTTGCGCCAATCCCTTAGTTAGAGGCCTTTCTCAGGCACCTCTCTACCTCTGAAATAGAACAAACCTAGAGACTGTGGCATCTCTGGGGTGGGGGAACGACAGGGGCCGTCCCCAGCCACAGGCCCGGCATTCTCCCTCTGCAGATGCCGAAGCAGCAAGCCCTGGGGAAGCTGTTACCAGAGGGTCCCGTCTACACATTTCTGTATGTTGCGAGACAGGAAAAGCTCCAAGCCACATCAAAAGCACACTGGGACCACTGAGTCTAAATATTACAAACAAAATCAGCATGTAATGTGTACTTTAATTTGCTGACAGATATTTAAAAAATTAACATCAGAATGAATGACAAATGCCAACACCACAACAAAACCTTTTGCTGAAGAGAAAAATGATTCACAATCAAAGCTGCTGGTCCTCTAATAAACACGTGGCTTCCTTGAAATGAGAGGCTAAAATGGAAAGAGTTGTTGGGGTGGGTGATAGGGGAGGGGGACAGGGACTAAAAAAAAATAAGGCTTTCCATATCTATCGTACTTATTAAAAAAAACAAAACCTGTTGTTGAAACCTGCTTTACTGCAGGGAAAATTGGGATTCATGGACAGAAGTTTTCTCCCCATTGTTGCTCAAAAGCAAAGTATGCTTATGCCTCCTACCTCTATACTTATATTTTTAAATTTCTATTATGTTGCAGGATAAATCATTTCAGATAAAATGCAATAAAAGCAAAATGTGGGGGAGGATTCACTGACATTTGTCAGATACCTGATTGGTACCAAGCCTCTTCCCAGATGCTTTCTGTAGAGATTCCCTGAGGAGACTTGAGGGGAAATCCTAGCTGTTCACTCACCGGCTGAACCTTTCAAAGGCCCAGTTTCTTCACAGGATTCCTGAGTGGACAGATGACCAGATGAGCTAATGCTTAATTCATTGTGTATATAATCACACAGGTATAACGTTTTTATACGAACGTCCATTTTGTCTGG
Source organism: Tolypeutes matacus (assembly GCA_026826555.1). NCBI lineage: Eukaryota > Metazoa > Chordata > Mammalia > Cingulata > Chlamyphoridae > Tolypeutes > Tolypeutes matacus. The sequence goes on from JAKSZT010054335.1 coordinate 21,509,450, forward strand.
GACATAATCGCTCAATTACCAACTGCCATGTATATGCCTAATTTTCCTTAATTTACCTATCAGGTCAAAATCGGAATTATTTATTTCATATACCTGATGAAACTGAGGCTCAGAAACAGCACAGGGAGAGGTGAATATTGTGGAAAACGGACTTAACGTTATAAATAGCTCCGGCATTGGGATATTTATATATTTGACAGATTTGCACTGAATAGAAAGAAGGATGATACAGGTCACTTCAATCCAGACTGAACCCGCTGCTCCTGCGGCCGGGCAGAGAAGCAAAGAGGATAAACTACGTCCCCATTTCTGCTGCAGATAGAATCTGAAACGACTTGATGAGGCTTCTAATTTTAAAAAAATTCTCCCTTGTTTTTTAATCAGGAAAATAAAAATTAAAAAGCCTTGGCATTACGTATAACAACTACAAAAGCCACTTTCTGACAGATCTGCTGTCCGATGCCTTCATTTTCCTCTTTTAAAGCCAAGTGTTTCTAGAGCCGGTAGGACTGACTTGGTCATCTGGCAAGTGAGCCAATGTTCCTGGTTTTTCTTTTCATTATCAATGAAGAACTCTGCGTGTGATAGTTTAACTGGGTGTCTGTTCTTGTGACACTGCCTCAGAGGCAAGCCTTCAGAGGGGAGAAACATTCCTGGGGGAGCAGCTGGATGCAGGTGACAGGAGTGACAGATATAAGACCAGGAACCGGGAGGTGCACGCCTCTTAATTTCGCTCACATTTCTACTGTGTCACATAATAATGTCTTCCAGAAACACAGCCTGTTCCTTCTTGTGCATTAAGCCTTATCATCTCATAAAATGTACAAGTTTAAAAGCCAAAATGTTAACTAGATTTCAATACATAAATAATTTGGTCAGGTTCAATACTCAAGAAAACTGCACAAAGATGATGTCATGAAGCCGGTTCAAACCAGTAAGGCATGTCTCTCTTACCACATCTCATGTCTGAGGAAAACAAGAGGAAACCAGGACCTGGGCCAGACTTTCAGACTTTCGATCAACTGGTATAAATGCTACTGCGTATTGCCTAAGAGCTTCTCAGCCACTCCTGGTTTTAAAAATTGTGTTATGAAACATTTAAAAATGTACACAGAAGTAAAAATCATAATTTAATGAACCCATACATCCATCACTTAGTTGTTTTTTTAATTTATTATTTTTCTTTTATGGTAACATATAAATATCATAAAATTTGCCATTTTTTAAGTGTGTAATTCGGAGGCATTAATTATATCCACCATATTTTGCTACTATCACAACCAAAACTTTTTCATCATCTCAAACAGAAACCCTGTACCCATTAAGTGATAACTTCCCACTCCCCAGCCCCCAGCCCCTTGAAATCTCAGATTGACTTTCCGTCCCTGTGAATTTGCTTATTCTACATAGTTCATATGAAAGGAACCATACACTAGGTTCCTTGTGTGTCTGGCTTATTTCACTAAAAGTGGTGTCTTCCAGGTTCATCCATGTTGGAGCATGTATCAAAACTCCATCCTTTTTACAGCTGAGTAATATTCCATTGTATGGAGAGACCGCATCTTGTTTATCCATGCATCTGTCGATGGGCCTTGGGTTGTTTCCACCTTTTGGTTATGGTGAGTAATAATAGTGAATAAACACTGGTGTACAAGAACCTTTTGAGCCCTGTATTAGTCAGCCAAAGGGGTACTAATGCAATATACTAGAGATTGGTTGGTCTTTATAAAGGGTATTTATTTGGGGTAGAAGTCCACAGATACCAGGCCATAAAGTGTAAGTTTCTTCTCTCACCAAAGTCCATTGTCACGTGTTGGAGCAAGACAGCTGCCGGCGTTTGCCAGGGTTCAGGCTTCTGGGGTTCCTCTCTTCCCGGGGCTGCGTTTCTCTCCGGACTTAGCGCCTGTTTCCTCCACAAGGTCAGCTGTAGACGATCAGGCGAACGGCTCGCTTCTCTTCTCCTGGGGCCTTCTCTCCACCATCAAAACTCCAACATCAAAACTGCTACTCAAAAACTGCTCCCTCTGTCCTTTGCCTTGCCTTTTATATTCGATTCCCCCACCCACCAAGGGGTGGGGCTCAACGCCCCACTGATGTGGCCCAGTCAACACCCTAATCATAACTTAATCATGCCCAGATTAACAGATCAGTTTACAAGCATGATCCAATTATAGTTTTGGAATTCATAGTTACATTGAATTGCCAACCGGTTACAAGCCCCTTCTTGCAATTCTGTTCGGTCTACACCTAGGAGTGGGATTGCTGGCTCATATGATAATTCTATGTTTAGCTTTTTGAAGAACTGCATCACCTAGTGTTGATGATTATTGAGTTTGTTATACTTGCTTCATATTTTTATCTCCCTCAAACAGGTTCTTGTACACCAATGTTCGTAGCAGCATTATTCACAATTATTATTCACCATAGCCAAAAGGTGGAAACAACCCAAGGCCCATCGACAGATGCATGGATAAACAAGATGCGGTCTCTCCATACAATGGAATATTACTCAGCTGTAAAAAGGAATGAAGTTTTGATACATGCTTCCTTCCCTCCTTGCCTCCCTTTCTTCCTTCCTCTGAAGTACTTTAAGGCAAATCCCAGACCTCACATTATTTCAGGCCTCATGTTTCAGTTATATATCTCTAAAAATAGAGACATTCTCTGACCTAAGCACCATGCTATTATTAAATGCACCAAAATTAATAATAACTCCTTGGTATTATCTAAGGCGCAGTCCTTATTCAAATGACCTTATGTCAAAAAGTCTTTTTACCATTTGTTTGAATCAGAATCCACACGCTCCATTTGCTCCAAGCTCCTTTCCTTCTCATACCATCAATGTGCAGAGACAGGTCAGCTTTCTTCATGAATTTTCCCCTTTGTGTGTGTGTCATTGGTTTTTCATGGTGTCATTTAGTGTGTTCCTCTACCCACGGGGTTTCCTGTAAACTGGAAGTTGGTTCATGAGGCCTGGGACTTGAACAGTTAAGTCCAGAATTAGCAGCTTCTAAGGGCTTTAAAGATCCTCTTGAGATGGCTACACGAACACCTTTAATTAATCTTTTACATATCTTTGCTTTGCACTCAGTTGGTCAAACACTCCTACCTATTTTAAGGTCTGAAAACAGGAGGAGCTGTCAAACTGTCAAATCATGTGTTATGGGTTCTCAAAAAATGCACTCATTTAGCAAAAAGGAGCTATGGGTGAGCATTTCATGATATCACAGAAGGGACAAGACATTTACTTCTTTTTTTGCTTATTCTGTGCATATACTGCAAAATGAGCAGCTTTAAGTCTGCATGGTTCATATAAGAATTTAGAGTAAAGAAAAAGGAAGTGTGGCTGAAGTTGGCCAAGAAAGTTTTCATTGTGGAAGTGCAGTTTGAACTGAAAAGTAAAGGAATGATAGTATTCGCGTTATGAGAGAGAAGTATTACTTCTTAACACATAGGTTAAGAAGTGGCTCCCATTTCTGTGGAAAAGTGAGGCAATTTCTTCTCACTACGCACAATCCATTCTATTCAATATGAAAGATAAACCCGAAAAGTTTAAGGTATTCATGGTGTTTCTGGCAAATTACCCCCTAAAACACAATTCCAATGCTACAGTAATTCTTTACCAATTCCTTAAAAGAATCAGTAAGTACCCAACTTCAAATACAGCACCACAGGCAAATGTTAGTGTCGCAAGCCTGTCTTTTAAAATCGCCCGTGTCCTTGTTTGACTATTGTGATAGGCAGTCCTAGCGCAGCCCGCCGTCTTTCCCTGGGACCCACAAATGTAGCCTGCTCTCAGCACCAGGTGCCAGCCTGGCAGGTTGAAACACAAGCCCTTAGATTGTGTTTCGGGGACTGCCCGAACACTCCTTCCTCTTGTCCTGAGCGGTGTAAGCTGGGGACAGTCTGACTCTGGTGAGCCTGTTTTATGACGTCCAGCTCAGGCCGCGGAGGGGAGGGGGCAGCACGAGAGCACGAGAGAGGCTGCTGCGGACCTGCTGGCTGGGGGGAACCGACGCCCACCAGTGAAGCTGACTTCGCCCTGTCTCTTCTCTGTGAGGAAACCCTCTTTCCGCCAGAGCCTGTGAGAGTCATGCTTTGCCGGAGGTCCCGACACCTGTACTGGCGTCGCTGACGACCCCTTAGGTGTCTCTCCTCACTGACAACCACATGCTTGTGAATCCACGTGTGGAGGAAACAATGTTTACTGCACACCTGCCACACACCAGGACACGCAGCACATGCACGAGACATTCCCCCAAATGCTGCAAGCAGGGTGCCTTCAGAGCTGGCTTCATCTGCTGTCTCAAACACTGCATAAAGTAATCGGATTAAAAAATCGGTCTTTCTATGGCATCTCTGCTTATGGCTGAACATTCCCAGCGGCCACCGTGTCATTCAGTTCAGAAGAGAAGGTCATCTCTTGGGTGGACTTCTTTTAGGAGCCAACACGCTTCCATCCCAGAAACTCCCATAAATGTCTTCTTGTGTCTCCTTTAGGGTTTTGGAATTACTCACTATGGCAGGGTGAGAGGATTATGATCTCCCCTGAAGTTTGGGGCAAAACAAGTCCCCTAATTTTGCAAGTACCATGCATCCCCATGGTACTTGAATACAAACTGGGGTACAAGGGGTGAAGGAGGAATGGATGCTGGGGACAACCAACAAAGCCCCCCACAGCACAAAAAGCAACTCCAGAACAAGTCCTCCGCTGGATTGGCCCTCGAGCGGATTCCCACCCTCAAGGAGACAAGTGGGAGGTGTAGCTGAGGGAAGACTGTCTGCAGACCCATGTCCCCTCCTTCCCGCTTTACCTCCTAGCGCATGTACAACTTGGAAGCAAAGGTCATTCTTTTCATAGTTAATGTGAGAACACGCCGGCCTGCCATCTTGCTAGGCTGCAAGTCCAGGGGAGAAAATGACCCAGGGACATGTGTAATTAACTGTTTTCATTCAACAATGGTAAAATGGCATTTAAGTTTTACTCTATTGGGATTTGCATTGTGTATACACAAGTGTGCACATAAAACACAAAAGTCAACTTATTCCTGAATTTAGTATGAAAAAGAAAAGCCTGTCATATGCCAGAAACTGGTCAGAGCCCAGAGCTTGGAACTGCAGATGAGGTCAGCAGTTTGTAGACTTTGCAGTGAATACTTTCTTTCCCCTTTTACTAGCAAGGAGAAGAACTCAAGAGGCATAGGGCCAAAGTTGGTGAGGGGTATTTTTCCATGGTGAACAATGCAATGCCTTTTGGTATAATTCTCAATTTAGAAAGATGGCTGACTGAAAGCAATTGCTGGCATTCCCTGGGCTTGTCTTATATAACCACTGCCCAGGAGAAAGAAATCAGTTCTGAGTCTGCCCACTGCACCAGCTCACTGTCTTGCTTGGCTTCTCCAGGAGGTACCGGGAACTGAACCTGGGATCTCCCACATGGAAGGTGGGAGCCCAATTGCTTGAGCCATACCTGCTTCCCCATTCTGAATATTCTAAGTGTATCATCTCCTGCTATAACACCCAGCACTAGCTAAAATTCTGTAATGGTGGAATTATGTTTTAGACATTTTGAGCAGTGGTTCTCCAACTTCAAAGAGAAGAATCAGCTCAGCTGCCAGGGCCCCACTTCGAGAGATTCAGATTCAGGTGTGTGTGCATGAGGGTGTGAGTGTGTGCTTGCATGTATATATTTTGGGATGGGGGCTGCATTTATAACAAGCAATCCACATGATTTTGATGCAGATGGTCAAAGGACCTTACTGAAAAACATTACATTTCAAATCTGTAAAATGTTAAAATTGTTTGGCTAAAAGAATTGGGATTTTAAATCACAACAATAATTCTTTCATAAAGAATTCTTTCATGAATAATTCTTTCATAAAGGTTCAAAAATAATTTGTTGTTCCAGGAAAAAGAAGAGCCTGCATGTTTTAGATTTCCCACAGGCCCTATTATTTTATCTTCACTACAATCCTCTGAGGGAGTTAGTGCAGGTGATATTATTATTTTACTGATTAGGAAATTAAGGTAGGTTAAGGGATTTGCCAAAGACTTACATACGTAGCTGGTGGGGGCAGGAACCCAGGGTCTCTTGGTTTTTAACAAAGTTCAGATAAGATGGTATCCCCTCAGACACCCCTACAGTAAAAACCTTGGGAAATAAATGGAAAAAAGTAGGAACATGGTTCCTATTTTAGTTTTAAATCAAGTTTTCCTCATTTCTCTAATTCAAAGCTCTAATTCAGCAGGCAACTCTGGGGGCAGGGGATGAACTAAGGGAGGCATATCATTTTTCACCGTTAAGCTTTTGTTTTCAGGACCCATTATTCAGAATCTTATAACTCATTGGGGGGAAAACACATAGTCCACTATGGAAAAAAAACACTGTCTCCTATGGAAAAAAACATCATGTATTTTCCTTACCTAAGGAATTGGCATTAACTACGAGAAATGAAAGCTGGCTTTTAAATTCATTTTCAATCTAGCACAGGCCTAGAAAAATGGGATAACAGAATATCTCTTAAAATCTCATAAATATTGCAGTTTTAAGGAGAGTAAATATGCAGATGACGTCTTTGATTTCAGAAACTTCCCCAGGAGAAGGAACATCAGTCCTGCCCAAACTCTCCCAAAAAAACTAAAGAGAAGGGAATACTCCTGAACTCATTTGATGAGGCCAACATCACCCTAATACTAAAGCGAGACAGAGATACCACAAGAAAAGAAAATTACAGACAAATAAGCCTTATGAATATAGATGCAAAATTCCTCAACAAATTTCTAGTAAACTAGAATCCAGCAGCATATGAAAAGAATTATACACCACGATCAAGTGGGATTTATCCCAGGTATGCAGGGGTGATTCAACATAAGAAAGTCAATGAATGCAATACACCACATTAACAGGAGGAAGGAAAAAAACCACAGCATCATCTCAATTGACACAGAAAAAGCATTTGACAGAACCCAGCACCCTTTCTTGATAACAACACTTAGAAAACTAGGACTAGAAGGAAACCTCCTTAACACGATAAAGGGTTTATATGAAAACCCCATGACTAAGATCATACTCTGTGGTGAAAGACTGAAAGCTTTCCCTCTTAGACCTGGAACAAGACATGATGCCCACTCTCACCACCGTCATTCAGTGTTGTACTGGAAGTTCTAGCCAGAGTAATTAGGCAAAAATTTTTAAAAATAATTAAAAAAAGAAAAGAAAAGAAATAAAAGGCACCCATATTGGAAAGGAAGAAGTGAAACTCCCCCTATTTGAAGATGACATGATCCTTTACACAGAAAGTTCTGAAAAATCTACAACAAAGCTATGAGAGCTACTAAATGAATTCAGCAAAGTGGGAGGTGCAAGAGCAACACCCCAAAACCAGTGGTGTTTCCATGCACTAGTAATGAACAATCTGAAGGTAGAAATAAAAGGAAAAGTCCATTTACAAGAGGATCTAAAAGAAACAAATATCTAGGAATCAATTTAACAAAAGATGTAAAGGATTTACACATGGTAAACTACAAAACATTACTAAAAGAAATCAAAGATGACCTAAATAAATGGAAGAACATTCTGTATTCATGGATTGGAAAAGACTAAATGTTGTTAAGATGTCAGTTCTACCCAAAGCAATTTACAGATTCAACACAATTCCAATCAAAATTCCAAGAGCATTCTTTGAAGAAATAGAAAAGTCAACCACCAACTTTATATGGAAAGGTAAGAGTCCAAAATACCTAAAACCATGTTGAAGAAGAAGAATGAACTTGGAGGACTCACACTTGCTGATTTTAAAACTTATTATAAAGCTACCCGTTAATCATCATGGGACTGGCACAAGGACAGACATATAGACCAATGGAATCAAATGGAGAGTTCAGAAATAAATCTTCAGGTTTTTGGCTAATTGATTTTCACAAGGGTGCTTAGTCCACCAGCTAGAAAAGAACAGTCTCTTTAACAAATGGGCTAAGGAAAACTGGATATCCATGTGCAAAAGAATGAAGGGAGACCCCTACCTCACGGCAAATACAAAAATTAACTAGAAATCAATGACCTAAATATAAGAACCCAGATTATATAATTCCTAGAAGAAAACATGGGGAAGTTTCTTTAAGACCTTATGTTAGGCAATGGCTTTTCTTAGACTTTACACCAAAACATGAGCAACAAAAGAAAAAATAGACATATGGGACTTCATCAAAATTCAAAACTTTGGAGCATCAAAAGACTTTATCAAGAAAGCAAAAAGAAAACCTATAAAATGGGAGAAAATATTTGGAAACTATATATCTGATGAGGGTTTAATATTCAGAATATATAAAGGAATCCTACAACTCAACAGCAAAAGACAACTGAAAAATAGTCAAAAGACTTTATTTGACATTTTTCCGAAGAATATATACAAATGGACAGAAAGCACTTGAAAAGATGCTCATTAGCCTATTAGGCTATTAGGGAAATATAAATCAAGAAAGGAGATACCATTTCACACCTACGAGAGGGGCTACTATTCAAAAAATGGAAAATTACAAGTGTTGGAGAAGATGTGAAGAAGCAGGAACATTCACTCATTATTGATAGGAATGTAAAATGGTGCAGACCACTGTAGAAAACAGTTTGGCAGTTCCTCGGAAAGTTAGGTATACAATTACTATATGACCCAGCAATCCCATTTCTAGGAATATACCCAAAGAATCAAAAGCAGCGATTCTAACAGAATGTCTAACAGTTGCCAAAGAATGGAAGCAACCCAACTGTCCATCAGCAGATGAATGGGTAAACAAAATGTGGTATATACATACAATTGAATATTATTCATCAGTGAAAGAAATGAAGTTCTGATACCTTGAAGAGATCCTGTTGCACAATTATAAGCCAGAAACAAAAGGACAAACATGGTATGATCTCACTGATATGAAATAATTAGAATAAGCAAATTCATAAAGTCAGAAACTAGAGTGTAGGTCACCAGGAGCTGGGGTGGGGGTTGGTAGGGAATGGGAGTTAGCAGGTATGGAGTTTCTGTTTGGCAACCAATGGTGGTGATGGTAGCACAACTTTGGGAATGTAATTAAGACCACTGAATTATATATTTGAGTATGGGTAAAAGAGGACATTTTAGGCTTTATATATGTACCTGGAATAAAAATTAAAAAAAGAATGCCATGGGACTGTACAGCACAGTGGACCCTAATGTAAACCATGGGCAAATAAGATAATATCCTTTCATTAATATTATCTGATAACACTAATGCAAAGTGTTACTGTCTGCATGATTTTTTTTTGTAAACCTACAAGTTCTCTAATAAAAAAAGTTATAAAAATATAAAATTGAAAATTATAAAAAGCAGATGATTAGTCTTAGCACAGTACATAGACTGTGCTCTACCAAGGAGAGCACACGTCTACCTCTACAAGAAGGAATTAGGAACTCTAAAGGGGCTGGAGAAGAGGACGTTTTCCTGAGCAGGCAATGAACATTCTGAGAAATTAAAATTCTAATTTACAGAGCCTCCTCGTAGCCTCTCAGCCTGGGAAGGTGATCACCCACGCATGGAGACAATGAAGAGTTCTCTCTAAATGTGCGTGCATGTTTGCTTCTATGTGGAAAGCTGATTTAAAAAAAAACAAAAAACACAACCAAAACCTTCCTCAGGGATTTCTGGGCTGATTGTCTTGTTGGATTTCATATGCCATATTATTAAGTGCTTTAGGGAAGATAAAGACTCTTTGACAAGGGAGAACAGCTCTTCAATTCTATAGTCCTTCTTTTCTGTTGCCCTCAAGGGGAAACCTGTGTTCTTCCTCGTGAGAAAAACGTCAAATACAATGAACAAGACAAAGAAATATTTAATCAAATTAGTTTAGCAACCCTGGGCAGAAACAATACACCTTTTCAAATTTTAAGATGCTATGGATAGACAGAATAAAATGTTTTGTGCATCAAGTCTATGTCCAGTACTCTGGGGACAACTGCTGTTTGCTATGACTCACTAGTTTAATTACAGAGGTCCAAAGAACCACATTCATTTGCCCAAAAACGAGTTCTTTGTGAACTACAAAAAGCACGAGAAACATTCTTAAAAAGCACGAGAAGCATTCTTAAAATTGAAGGAAAAAAAAAAAAAAGGCAGACTCTTTCTTTCCCCAGACCATTTTTCACTCCTAGACATTTCCCTACCTCAACCAAAGGTTGACTGTGGTGTGGCTGGAGGCTTGCTTCAATAGTCTCCGAGATGAGGAATTTCCTTTTACCGACAACACGTGTCCCTATTTCCTCTTCCTGACAGCATGAAGTTCCTCCACTGTCAGCAGAAAGCCTTTCGGAAACTTCAGGCTCATTTTTGGCACAGTCCACCCGAATGAGTCTTCAAAAGCGTTGAAAAATATTTTATGTTTAATACTTCCCTACCATGTTTCAAAGAAATGAACAAACCACTGAGTCAAAACAGAGAGAGGCAGACATGAGGTAAAAGAGTATTCAAGCTGACTCCAGCACTAACCTTACCCGCCCCTGACGCCCCTTCCCCAGGAAGAGCTCTCCCTTGGAGAGAGGACAGACACGACTGGCAGCTCCTGAAACCCAGCGGATTTCCCACTCAGAAATTCAACTGCGTGAAAGCAACCTGAATTAATCATCCCATTCCGTTCCTAGTGAAAACCTTGGTCTTCAGCATTTTATTTATTTACTTTTTAAACTTTTGTCAGCCAGCTAGATGTTATTTTAACCTGTGGGTTGACTGGTTTCCACGAGGCAAATGATGTCGTTTTGAGTGGGTTCCGTGTAATCTAAGCACCTCTTAAAATATATTTATATATATATAAATAACATTTTTGTAAGCAAATGCACATATATGCATATATATTTATATATATCATTTTACAAATATTGGTATGTATTGTGAAAATTCTGATTTTTACCCACAATAAAAAAATAAATTAATTAAAAAAAAAAAAACAAATAAAACATCGTTGGGTTGGAAAAGAAGAAGTTTTCTTCCTGAGTGAAATGCGACTTAATCTGATCATTTCTTTGCTTTGGGATGGCAGGAGCAACTCACTAAATTTCGATTAGAGGAGTCCCCAATATGTAAATTTCACTGTTTCAGCTAAGCCTTTAAGCCACACTAAGCAGGACGCTTCTGTGGCTCAGAGAGCAAAAACGTTGGCCCATTAGTGACTGCATTATAACATCTTCCTGCACTTCATATTGAATATATTTGGTCCAAGATTAAAAGACAATAAAATAATAAATGATACTTCACATAATGTACAAGAAAAAAAAAAAAAAAAGGTCAATCTCTTGATGGGAGAGAGAGTTGGCAAACAGCCTAAGTCATGTACATTTGAATGAGGGTTACTGATTGCAAATGTATATGGAGATGACTCCCTAGAACATACCTCTGCTGAGAACACTGGAAGGAACTTTCAAAGGATAGGGCTTTGGCTGATCCCATCCTGTCGGCTGTCACTCTCTACTAATTGAGAAACTGCAACCGGCTGGAGTCCCACTTACTGTCTTTCACCGTAAAATTCCCCAAATGAGATATTCATCAGACCAGACTCACTTCATAATCAGAAGGAAGAAAGCAGATATTCTAAGCACCAATGCCTTCCGGAGCAATCATCATTGTAATAAATCCTCTTTGTGGTTTGTGTTTTGGGGAGACAAATCATGGTGCCTTAAAATGTAATTGCGTTTGTGCATTTTTTTTAATGCAGAAAATTTCTTTGTTGGGAAATGCTTGCTTTGTTGCACAACCATCTTCTGGGTTCATTCAATGTCCTACAACAATATCCTCTACTGCCCGGGTTTGAAAAAGAATAGCAAAGCGTGTTCTGTGTCGGTCCTCTTTCCTTTCAGAAAGCAAAGAGGCACTGGAGGATGCTGAATCTCACTCCTGTGGGGCAGGCCCGAACTGCTCTGCACCCACACTCAGAGAAGGTCCTGGACACCTGGGTATGCCAGCTGCCAGAGTCACCAGGAAGAAGGCAAGCAACGCCATCCCCGAATTATCTCACTTAAAACAGCTGTTGGGCACGTGTCTAGACGTGGGTAGGCCCAGGAATTTTTGCTCCTTTCTGCAGAGTAAATGAGGCAAACATGCTAAGTATGCCAGGCACAGGCCTGTTCCCACACTAGGTTCTGCTGAGGCAGGAACTCCAGTGGAAGCCCCGTCCCACAGCCTTTCTCCCCCAAGCCCATCCACTCCCTCCAGTTCTCCCTACAGTGTAAGGTCCCTGTGTACATACCTGTATATACCAAACATGCATCTATATACCTGTGCAAACATTCAAACTACCCGGCCACATCCCTGGCAAACACCCGCCCCTTGGCCCTAGAGGGTGCACTGGCTCTGGATCTGGGAAGAAGACCTGGGCAGGGGACTTTGGCTGCGTGGGAAAGAAATGCAGAGTCCTGGGAGCCCACAGAATGGACTAGAAGTGGGGGTTCTGGCTCTGAAGAGGGTCAAGCCTGTCCAGGAAGCACCAGAGCAGAGGCCCTCTAAAGCACAGGCCTGGGGCAGGTCCCCTCCCTTGTCCGAGTCTAGGGCAGACGCAGGACTCTGGGCCAGCACACCTCCATTTGTCAGCTGAAGAGCTCTGGACCACAGCATTGCCGAGTTCCCTCCAGACCTGAGACGGTGGAGTCTGTGATCTAGTTGGTAGTTGGTGGAGGCTCAGGCTCAAAAATTTTAAATGAGTCAAAAGATCTTAGAATTGCAGCCTCTCTAGTTCAAAGTGAGTGAAGTAAAAGCTTTGGTGTGACTTTTCAAAAGTTCAGGAACTCTGGTAAAAGAAGATGAATAATGAGCTCCTCTGGTTAATTAATGATCTGGTTAATAGAGTTGCGTTTAGCTTTCACACGTGATCAGTTACCAAGTCATCAGAGGATAATAACGCACTTGACATCTAAACTATAGCATAATAATTATCATAACATAACATAACATAATCATATCATAACATAATCTTTGGGTTATGAATGACTCAAATACAGTTTTGGTTTTCAAAGGGATGTGAACCGTCCACACTAATACTTCCTCGTACACACCAGTACAGTATCATTAACACATCGTTCCTTATGGAAATGTGCGTGTGTGCATACGTCAGAGGGTTCAAGTTGATGGTTTTCACAATACTTAAAATTTCCAATGCCGTTTCTTTGGACTGGACATCTTCCAGATGCTTTGATTTGGTTTGTTTCTCTTACAAATTTTAATGGAAGCAGGCAACACCAGCGCCTCCTCAAGTTAATCGCTGATGGAAGATGCAGAAAGCACGCTTGCCTGCCACACTTAGTAGCACTAACCTGTCCTTTCATATCTGGAGCAATGGGAATGGTGGGCCAGATGGTCGAGTAGATGCCGAAAAACACCAGCCAGATGAGCATGCTTCCCCAGACGGCCAGGTGACTGAACTGCAGGTAAAAACAGACACTCACGTTTGCAAGCAGAGTTACCCTAACTCCCCCGACTGCACAATCCCTGTTGCCAAGCTACCCTTCCTTAGGGAAAGATTTTGACAGGCCACCAGTTATTGGGGAGATCTCTCTAATTTTCTTGTGTCTGGATGTTTAACAATGTAATTCAAGTAACTAGGGTCCTAAAACTACCCTCAAGATGAAATGCTTTGGCCACCACAGAAGATGTTCCTCTCCATCCCATAGTGATGGCAGGTACCTCTCAATTCATCAGAACTATCTGCTCCAACTTGGGGTTAATTAAAGCAATGTTTCATTAATCTAGTAAGAGAATGGTTGAACAAAATGAATGAGATGTTTTTATTTATCATTTTGCAACTTCACGTTTTCTTTTAATTTCCCAAAGATTTTTAAAAATATCTGCAATGGATAGTGCATCCTTAGCAAATCCCCTTTAAGCACATACTGAGTTGTTAGTGGGTTTCTTCTTTGTCCTCTTAATACGAAGATCTTGACATCGTTTCCTCTACACCCTACAATCCAATCCATCGGCAAGTTCTGTAAGGTTTTTTTGTTTGTTTGCTTGCTTTGTTTTAAACAAAAAGTACATCCAGAATTTGACTTTTCACCACCTCCTTCTCTACCACTCCGGGCTCAGCCACCATCACCTCTCGCCTGGACTAACTGCCGATTGTCTCCTAACTGATCCCTGATTCCCACTTGTTCACTCTGCAGCCCCTCCGTCTGTTCTTAGCCCAGCATCAGGGGAGCCTATTTAAACAGCAGCTACAGCACGACACTCCATGATAAAGCACGAAGCATGGTTATCTGCCCCAAATGTTGGAAATAACCCAAATGTTTAAAATAGTGTATGTGTGTGTGTGTGTGTGTGGAGCTGATTAAATAGATGATGGAACAGCTACACAATTGAGTTCTCTTTAACTGTAAACAGTGACTTTAGAAGTTGTGATGTATTTTAAACTGTAAAAAAGATGATAAAATCCTGTGTTCTGTAACGCATTGTCTTTTAAAACACACACAACAAAGCCGGGAAGGTTATATAGCAAAGTGATAACAGCAACTGTCTCTGGGTGATAAAATCATGGAAACTAAAAATTTCTTTTTTGTCCTTCTGTATTTTCTGTGTGCACATATACTGTTTTGTTTCCCAACAACCATATACATATGAAATGAGATGACTGTTAATAGCTTAGAGCTGTATTGAAGTGACAAGTACATGACTTACTAGGAAACTTTAGATCGAGAAATGTATGTATTTATTCATCTGTGTTAACTTTTAGTTTTTGTTTATATATTCAATTATTAAATGTACAAAATAAAGTTAAAAAAAATTCAAATCACAGTTTTTACATGCAAAATTTAGAGTAAGATAGGTAAATAGTGTTTATTGTTTTCCTAAGGTTTAAAAAGAAACCATAGAAAAAACATTGTTTACGAGAAACAATTCCAGAGAAAACTTACTTTAGTCCAAGCCGTAGTCTCCAAGCCTGCTTTCAGGCAAACTGTAACAACAACATACTGTGAAAAGAAAGAGGAGTTTGGAAAAACGTGTTATTCTTACAGAAGTATTTTAACTTTCCATGAGAACTCTAGTCTCTCCTCCACAGGCCCTCCAAGACGCCTAGACCTGGGGAGTGTCATCTTGGTAACTAATTCTCCAGGGGTTAGTTCTGGGGAATATTTGGGCAATGCTACTTTAAGAAAAATCCTCATTCTAGATGTTGTCTGCTTGTGAAAAAAAAAAAAAAAAAAAAAAAGTTCCATTTGCCCTTTTCTGAGCTTGGAAGATTTGGGAGAAACTGCTTTAATGAGGGTTGTTTTCTTTTACAGGTAGATGTGAAAGGGTCATTTGAAGGATGGGGATTCTACTAATCACCTGTCCAAAAATCCTGACTCTGCATAATTTTTACTAAAAAATGAGGCAAGCATTTCACTAATCTGTGCCTTGAGGAATCTATAATGTATAGCTTAAAGACTTGAAGTCAATAATTAGGAAACCACTATACCAACATTTTAGCGAGGTAAGACCTACTCATTTGGTACTAAAATATGGTTCAACAAACAGATAAACTCACCGTGTAAACAATATTGCCAACAAATAAATAGTCTGAGGCATGACCATTAGCCAATGCAGTGTCTGAAAAAAACAAGAGGTTACTATTAACTTTGGAAGAGCTGAGAGCTGCAATCTATTTTATTCAGAACATAAAATCGGAACTTTCGACACATATATCAAAATGTAAGGGTATTGCAAAATTGCCTCACTGTGATCCTAAGGCTTCCCTCCCTTTCTGATTTTTTGAAATTTTTTCATTTTATATTCTCTCTAAATGAAACAAACAAACAAAATCAGGGTTCCAACAAACCAAAAAACCAAATAGTTGATCTGTATTGAAATTTACAGTTTATAGATATGGAAATCTTTCTTTGATTAAAAAAAAAAAAGGAAAAAGAACACATTAATTGCTTTTAAGTGCCAGCATTGGACATTTCTCAATAATTTATTTACAATCCACCTTTAAATTTTGCTAAATTGGAATTGTGGCCCTACAACAAAAGACAGCTACATGAATACAAAATCAATTCCTAATGACCTCTTAAAGGATTCTGAGATATATTCACTACCTGTATTTTCATATGCAGCTGCATAAACTTCTTTTGGAGACTATAATTTGGTGGGAGTGCAAACTATTCAATGAGAGATGTCTAGAAAATGCAATTAGAATTTGGAAGCTTTAGTTTTCCTATCTTTCCGGTATATGTTTTATTTTCTTTTTTCAGGATGACTATTACAGTGTAGACAACATCACCAAGGCAGAACTCTAACACAACTGTCTAATTCACGTCAGCCAGACTGCTGAGAAAAGTCTGGTGTTTATCCTGAGGGATCAAAGCCTATTTATTTTAAGATCAGGAACAGTTTCTTTGAACAACACTGCCGACCTCCTTTTATTCTCTTTTATGCACAAATCCAGATCTGTGGTTCACAGTCCAAATATATAGGAATATGTGCGTTAAAATTTCCAGTCCTGGAGCTGCCATGCTGCATACGTGGACTCCTGTCAGCCCAATTCCCCATCTTTCTGTTGGAGATTCCCACTCTCCATTAAAACTCTGGAACCATCACGACACCTCATGAGTGGCATCTGTGCAAACTGTGGGTCCCTGGGTCCAGGGCCTGGGTACACCCCTTCTCCTGATCCTGGATGGGTAAATTCGTCAAGAAAGGAGGACTAATTAGCAAAGGGACATCAGCAGACCTGCCTTAAGTACAGACCTAAACTGAGGGGGTGTCGCTGGGGAACGTGGGTTAGGCAAGGAGAACGGGCAGAGCCGTGGCCACCGGCTACAGAGGGAAGGGTGGCAAGGCTGAAGGGCAGCTGGTGCACAGGAGCTAGAGGCTTAGGCAGGACTTCAAAAGGGGAGGAAGAGGAAGGTTCAAAGAAGTCAGGGAGAGGCTAAGAAAGCCTCAAGAAGGCAACCAGCAAGTGGTTATTCAAGGCGGGGGAGGTTCACTTTTCAGTAACTGTCCCTGAGATTGTTTTAATAATATACATAACACTGTTAAAGGCATGCCTCAATAAAGTAACGCTTGATATAAGACAAGAGACCATTCAAAAAAGTCTATCCACAGATTACAGCCTTGAAAGGAGTAACATTACTCTTTCATTTGCTCAACAAATATTTACTTAAATAGTACTTTATGCCATTATGGGAATTGGGAGACAAGGTCCCTGCTTTTATGGAGCTTACATTATAGTGAGAGAGAAAGAAAGTAAACACAACAACAAATAGATATACAACAGAATGGCGGGCGTAATAAACGTTAAGAGAAGTAAAGTAGGGTAAGAAAGCAGAGAGTGAAGGTAGGTAGGGAGTTCAGGGAAGATCTTGTTGAGGAGGTGACATCTGAGCAGATCAGAAGGATGCCAGAGACTGAGTTCCCTGAGTACCTGTGGGGAGAGCACTCCAGGCAGGGAGGAGGGCAGCTGCCAAGAAGCTGATTACAGAGCACACTCGATGCGCTCCAAGACCATCAGGGAAACCAGTCGGTTGGAGAACACTAGGAGACTGACTCCATGCCGGAGTGAGCCCTCCTGAACGCTCTGCTCAGATGCCAGTGAGGAGTGGCCCGAGGCTAAGTTGAAAATCAAGGTTTGACAACTATTTGCATATCCTTTTAATACCAATATGTCAAATGGTGGTTGAGTGGCAGACTCAAATAAATTCAACATACAAAACATTTGTCTTGTTTGGAGGGCTTAGAATAGACTTCCTATTTTATGGGTATACATATAATAAACAGCAAAAACTGTCAGACATCACAAGAAATTCGATGTTAAAACTGGCAATTTATGTACCATCTACTTTGTGACAGGCTCTTTTCTAAGCACTTTAATCCTCATGAGAACTATATGAAGTAGTATCATTAACCGTATATTTCAGATGAGAAAACTGGAGCAAAGAGAAATTACATAACACGCCCAAGGCTACAGTATTAGTAAGAAACTGTAAATTTCACAAACAAGAGTTTCTTTTTATCAATAGAGCTAGAAAAATGGACCCCAAAGAATGAAAGAAGAAAAATATTTAGACGAATGACTCATCACTTTATACACCAACAGCTAACGGGAAGGAACTTTTGAGGAAAGAATTAGAAAATCACTTTCCTGGGACAGAAAATTTAAGACCGATATGTACCACGTAAGGTAATATGCATGCAACAAATGGGGGAGCAGTGCAAGCCCTTTAGACGAGTCAGTGTGGGGCAGCCCATCAGCCCAGACTTGCTCAGGCCCGGTGCTGCTGACATTTGGGGCTGGAGAGCCCTTTGGGGTGGGGGTGTCCTGGGCCCCATAGGATGTTCAGCAGCAGCCCTGGTCTCTACTCACTAGTGACAGCAGTACTCTGCCTCCAGCTGCCACAACCAAAAATGTCTCCAGACATGGCCCAAGGTCCCCTAGAGGGTGAAATCACCCCCATTTGAAAACCACTACATTAGAGGAATTTTTTAAAAAAGACAAGTTACAGAGAGAAAAACCTCTTCTCTTCTCTCCAGCCAGGCTAAGGAAGAGAGAATGTGGGGGGATCTAACTGTCCACAACAATTAGAGGGCACGTGTAGGGGAGAGAGACAGAGTGAGGCTTCTGTACGAAGCGATACAATTCATAAAGCTGGACGGAGTTTAGAAGGCGGCTAGATAAAAGGTAAGCTCCCGATTACCCATGGGCTTGAAAGCTAACAAGTGAGGAGGGCACCTCACTGGACACACTCCAGACTCTCACCACCATGCTGGCCATTTGGCCGGAACAGAATAGGGACGTCTAAAAGACAGGCTCTAACTGCCTCTTGGAGAGTTCTGCAATGCGCTCATTTCTGACTTGTCACGACAGCAATGCTACTGCCAGGAAATGAAATGTGTACGTGGAAGTTCATTTGAACATAAAACTTTTACTTAAGACAAGATTAGTCTACTATTTCCATTCATCGTTTGGGAGGGATAAGGCAACGTTGAAAATTGTAGTTTTCAGCTTTGGAAATGGTATCTCCTTCCCAAGTCAAAACTAATCCCATCTGAAAATAATGTATTACCTTGGAGGAGAAACCTTCAAACCAATTTGAGATTCTGGGAGATACCAGGAGTCTCTGAAAACACAGTATCCCCTAAAGCAGTTAACAAGTCACCTCTCTGCACACCGTGTTGGGAAAATCCGCAGGGGCAGATGGCTCTACTATTGGTTATATTTCAGCTGTTTGAATGGCTAATACCCGTGGACATCACTCCTTATTAAAACCTGCTAGTAAGACAGTCCTAAAGAAAGGAAGCCCGGAGAAAGCATTTGTGGACAAATGCAATAACAGACTCGGGCTTGCTGAGAATTCAATGCTGGGAAGGCCCCGTTAGATTGTTCGGCTTATTCCCGAAGCCTGTTGTTTGCAAAACATTTCTTCCCACTTTGCCTGGACTGAAATGACATAGGATTCTACCCCTCCCCTAAAGAAACATCTTCCCTGGAATTTATCTGTCCTTTTTCAGCCAGATATGTAACACCTGAAATAACTAATTTTGATAGAGGAAGGAAATAACTAATTTTGATAGA
>JAKSZT010054335.1:21529011-21553079 GCA_026826555.1 Tolypeutes matacus
GAAATAACTAATTTTGATAGAGGAAGGAAATAACTAATTTTGATAGAGGAAGGAAAAAAAACAACCCCAAAATGGAGGTGAGTAGGTGGGTTCCTTGTGCCATCCTTCGGAGCATTATTTATTCATCGTCTGTGGAATGCTCTGGAACAGTATAGATGACGATTTGGGGAAGTGGGGGCAGTGAGAGGGGAAAGGACATTTCAAGTCAAATGAAAAAAAATAGTGGGGGCAGGAGGTGGGGGAGGGGGCATGTAAGCGCATGCAGGAATGGTGACGTCACTAGAGGGCAAAGGGGCAAGGCTCTAAATGTCCGCCAATCTAAGGACACATCTAAACTGCGTGTGGAGAGAGAGCATCCGACCATACCTTGATTTTCCTATCTTAAATGGCACGGTGCCGAGCACTTCCTGGCAGAAACCGTGTTAGCAGACATGGCTTACAAGAGCCCTGGACAGCCAAGTGACTGGAGCTGTCCTGTGGCATCAGAGCCGCTGGTATTTGACTGTGCAGGCGGCTCCACCTCGGCTGAGAGCTGCCCAGGGGAGGATTCCACAGGGTAAAGAACCTAAAAGCTCAGGGCCCAGGGGTGGAAAAATGTCCCATCTTAGTTTAATAAACAGTCACAGTTGGAATAGACCTGACTGTGATTGCAAGTGATTTTAAACATGCCCTAATGATGGCACCTACTATTTATATCAAAAGTGGATAAAATGACAAAGAGAGAGAAACACTGTCTTGGGTAGCCCAATACATTCTCTTAGAAGCCAGTACAGTGGTATGTCTTCAGGATCGATTGGCCCCGAGGCAGCAGTTGTGATCCGCCTCCCCCGCTCCAAGATTTAGAGATAGTTTACAAGATTTGGTTGGATCCAGGGACCGACATAACTATAGGATTAGCCGAAGAAGGTTTGGAAACATAGTCACGGCAGCTTGTGAACAAGTGGGACAAAACCCTCAGGCAGACACATCAGCAGAAACAGCCCCAAAATGTTGCACACGAAAACCTCCTTGAAAACATTTGCTGGGGAAAGTGCCATTTTATAAGTATGTCCCATTTTCCAAAGACAAAAATGATCAAGGGATTTATTTCAGAATACTCCAAACCACTAGGCTGATGACATTTTATAAATATACCATTCCAATTAAATGCTCATTAAAAACATTACCTCATTGCCCAGCTAAGCCATGAAATGTATTCAGAAATGGCTCTGACAAAAGATAAAAATATGAAGACAAAGTTACAGTATAGAATTGTCCAGTCAGAAAAGACCGCTTAAGAAGGAAACAGATGGGCTGAATTAATGGGTGTATTTTTAATGTGCACGAACCTGTGAAATACCTGAGTTGAAAATCACAGGCAGTCCCTCCTTCACATGGGACTTCAACGATGGCACAATCCCTTGACATCAATATGCTGGCAAAAAATTTTTGGTTGGAAAGCTGATGCCCTGTTTTCCTCTTCTTGCCCTTTCACTTCAAGAACCTTTCACCAGTACTATTTTTGAGCAGCCCCCTTTCCAGAAAATGAGCTAAGCCCCTGCCCCTGCCTCACTCTCTCGCCCTCTTAAGACCTCAGAGGTTCAAAGGAGGTACAACGCCAGCCAGCTACTGGCAGGTTAATATCAAGAGTGAAGATGCAGTTCAAGTGTCAAATAACTAATCTACAAATAACACTTTCAGACCTTAACTTGCTTGTATGTGGGAACTACCTTGACTAGACCATAAACTATTCTTTCTGCTGCCAACACTACATACTAATAAAGAGAAAATTCATTTTTTCCTTCCTCTGTAAAGAGAGATATAAAATATTGGCAAGAGCTTTTAAAAGGCAGTTTATACAAATGTTAGCAATTATCATTGCATTCATAACAAGGGTTGGGTTAAGTTCCTGGTTCTGTAAGCCTTTTGCTGGATTTTCTCCTCTCTATTGACATTTCTGCTGGATAAAGTGAAGGACTTGAAACTCCAACTTCGGTCTTTCTCTTTTTGAACTTTTGTTTACTAAAAATAGATTTGATAAAGGAAGTACAAATGATGGAAAGACAGCTCATGCCAAACAGTCATCTAGCATGGCCACAAAGCTGTTTCTTATTCCTGGGAGCACAGATGAATGACATTCTCTGCCCTTTGTACTTGGATGGGGCCCAGTGATAGTTCTTGCCAATCAGATGTGAGCAGGGGTGATGGATCATTTCCTGCCAGAGGCAGTAAGGTGCAGGCGACCCTTTTCCTCACTCACTCCCCTCCAGTGTCAAGGCTGACCATGTACTAAGTGGAGTCCCCTTGAACAATGCCATCCTCCTAGAGATGGTGACATGCATGAAAAACAAACCTTTACCGGGCTAAGCCCTTGAGACCTGGGGGTTCATTTGTCGCAGCAGCTAGTCCTACCCTAATACACCTCGATACAACTTCTGCCTAAAGTTATAAGGGTGAAATATGGAACTATGGCTCATGTTTACAGCAAACCTGACTGTTTGAAATAGATGTAATACAGAGTTTATTAAAGAGACATTGAAACCTAAGAACTATTTAAAACTGAGGGAGAACAATGGCCCTTTCAGTACAATTCTGTGTTTCCAAACAATACTAGAGGACGTGTGAGGCAGAACACAGTTATTATGTAGAAAAGCAATCAGAAAGATAGAGCTTTTTTTTTTTTCCCAGCAGTTCTTTACTTTATTTAAAACAAACTGAAACAAAAATTCTTGCATTTGAATTTGGAAATGCAGTATATTTTAAGCCTATTACAATCATTGAGTTAGTAATCAGTTACTTAGATTTATAAGCTGTAGTTTCATCCGTCAAAATCTCAAAAGCCTCGAGCTTTCTGGCTTTCTAGTTTTTAGTGAGCAAATTACATTTGCCTTGTATTTGATTTTACGACCTTCAAGCACACTCTGTCTTCTCTGCAGGTTTCCAGATGACAGAGGTAGTCCCATCTAGTTAGTACTCCCTCTTCCAAACCCTTTAGCATTTAATGATCATTTCTGGATCTTTGTCATTTATTTTAAATCTTTTCCAAACTGTATACAGCACTGTCAGTGATTTTTAAAAGGGAGAAAAATACCAGCTTATTGTTCCACATATCCTTACTTTAAATATATTTTCTTGGCCTTTGAGACTACAAAAGGTCATTTTCATGGCAGGTTTAGGACATAGCATAATCGGGTAGATTAAGGAAGTATTCATTAATTCGACTCTGGATCCTTTCATTTCTGCCCCCTAAGCAGCCCTTTAGTCCACCCACTTCTCCCCACTGCTGTCCTTACAATGCTAAACCATGCAATGACTAGCCAACTGGACTCAGGCAATCATTCTTGCCAGCGTGGTTAAATTAAAATAAATCAGATCATATGACTCCCTGCTTAAAACCGGCAATGCATGTCATTACACTTAAAATCCAAAGGGCTCATTTGTCCCAAAAGGCCAGGAAAGATCTGACCTCTTTCTAGTCTGCATCCTCACTGTGCCGAGGCAATCGTCTAACTCCCCCCCCGCCCCCCCCGCCCGTCGTTCCCCCAGCTTTACTTGTATTTACATTCTCTCACCCCATGTTCTTGCCTCAGCCAGAACCCCCTTTACCTAGCACACTCCTGCTCATCTTTTAACTCTGTTTCCACATCTCAGGGAAGCAGCCCCTGCCCTGCTTTCCTGGGAATAGATTCCATTTTACTTTGACCTCCTTCCTTTGGGACACTTCTGCGACCCGTCACTGTTGTTCAAGGCTGGACTCAGGTGTGAGCTCTAGGAGGGCAGAGATCTTGTCTTTAGGTACACTATCGGACTGGCCTGGCATGTAGAACCACACATTTATCTCATTTTTTAAAGTAAGTAAATAATTCAGTATAAGAAGTTGTAATTTCAGAGAACATTAGCAGCCTTGCCCAAGAGTAGTTTACTGTGAAACAATGAAACTCATCAATATTTACATTATATAAAATAGCCAAATTTATAGTAACATGGTATAGGTCGTAAATAATTCAAACTACAATGACCCAACAATGCCATATGCGGAGAGAGGTAGGCTAAGCTTAATTTTATACATGTGCACTGTTATTTTAGTATAGAAAATGCCTTATCTTAGAGTAGCACATTTATTAAAAAGTATAAAAGAGGCTTCTCCAAAATTATCCAAAGACCCTATTGCTTAATTAATGCCAACACAGTGAGTATCTGCACTGTGCTTTGTCTTCTCAAAGGGGAGGGGAAAGGGGTCCAGGCTGTGGACTGTGGGGAGTCAGGAACAGAATTTTTAAGAACCTTTCTCTGCTGGGAAGTATACTCTCTTTCCTACTGCTTTCCTCTTAAAGTCCATCAAGAAAAATCGGAACCTTTTAAAAATCAAAAACCGTATTTCCGTTCTTTTGCCAGTGACAGCGTTTCTCGTCAAGGAGACACGCAAAGATGCAGACAGGAGGCACCGGTGGAGAACGTGGGTGTGGCCTGGCGCCAGCATCCCTGCAAAGGTGACATCCCTGCAAAGGTGACATCCCAGGTTCGAACCCAGAAGCCCTTATCAGATCAGAGGCTGGCAGCAGGGGGCGGCTCATGGGAGAAAGCGTAAGGCGGTGATGGTTGGAAGAGATCTGATTTACTGATTGCTTGAGTGGAAAAATTTATTTTGAAATTTGAAATGAATCATCACAAACTCCATCAGCAACAGAGTGCTTTGAAAATTATATCCAAAACCAGGCGAAAATAAGGCAAAGCAAACGTCTTGGAAGCGTTCTTGGAAATGAACAATGTGCCCACACTTTTCCAAAAAAGATTTCTTTCCAACAGTTACATAGCCTGAGGTGAACAGCGCTGCTGTGTAACTGGGCTTCTCCCCATGGATGGTGGAGAGAGAATTTCCTAGTAAAATCCACCGCTCTTTGTGACATAATACAAGAGTCTCGAGGGCAAAGGGTAGCTACTCTTGGGACCTTAGTCTCTGGATCAAGCAAAGCGCCCTGCAGGCAGGGGTCAAGGACAGCTCCAGGAAACAATGGAGACGGTGGAACGAGGGTGGGGGCAGACAAGGTGCTCTTCTCTTAGATCTGGGTCCACCGGCTTTGTAAAAGCCTCAGGTTGCCTTAAATGGGGGCTGTTTCTATGCCCCTTTGAGGGTGCGTGGGATGCACACATCCTCCGTAATGGCAGTTAAGAGTGTAAGAAAAATTTGCTTATATTTAGAACAGTAAATCACCATATGTAATAAACAGGTAATCCAACCCATAACCTGGTCCTCTCAAATTTGCAATCTTTCCTGATTTCCAGCCCTGGCTCTGTGTCCCCCTTGCCCCAGTGACAACAAAACCGAAAAACCCATATGCTCTTGGCAAACCCTTCTGTGTCTCTACTGGGTGGTCTGAGAGATCTTCCTTAGAGACAAAGCCGATCATGTAACTCTGCCACCTGAGTTTACACTCTTGTTCTAGTTTGCCAGGCTGCTATGACAAGTACCGCACACTGGTTGGCTTAACAACGGGAATTTATTGACTCATGGTTTTGGAGGCGAGAAGTCCAAAATCAAGGCGTTGCAAAGGCAGTCTTTCTCTCTGGTGTGTTTTAGTCTGCTAGGCTGCCAAATGCAATGTATCAGAAATGGGTTGGCTTTTACAATGGGGATTTATTTTGGTTGCAAGCTTACAGTTTTGAGGCTATGAAAAATGTCCAAATCAAGGCGTCATCAGGCGATGCTTTCTCCCCAAAGTCCTGCTGCTGGCGATCTTGGACTCCTCTGTCACATGGCAGAGTCTGCTGGACTCTCCCTTCTCCTGTAGGTTTTGTTGCTTCAGTTTCTGGCTTCTGTGGCTTTTTCTCCCTCATCGTCTGAATTTCATTCTCTTATAAAGGACTCCAATAAGAGGATTAAGACCCATCCTGGGCCATGCTGTACTAAAGTAATCTAATCAAAAGGTCCTTAGCTGAAGTAACCTAATCAAAAGGCCCCACCTACAATAGGTCCACAGCCACAGGAATGGATTAGCTTTAAGAACACGATTTTCTGGGGTCCATCCAGCTTCAAGCCTTGAAGTGACGCATTTATACATATTATACTTGAAGTGATAAAGTTCACACTGGTATCTGTAGCATTCTCGTGCTGGCTTGCCCCAGCCCTTGGGGCTCCTTGGCCTGCATCTCCGCCTCCCACCACATGGCGATCTCACTCTCCTTGTGTCTGCTCTCTGGTCTCTGCTGACTTCCAGCTTCTGGCCTTCTCTGACTGATCGTGTCCAAATTTCTTTTGCTTATAAAGGACTCCAGTAAACCGAATTAAGACCCACCCTGATTGAGTTAGGCCACACCTTGACTTAAAAAAACATCTTCAAAAGGTCTTATTTACACATGGGTTCAAACCGTCAAGAAAGTGGATTAAGACTAAGACATGTCTGGGTTGGGGTACAGAATTCAATCTGCCCTCTCCCCTGGAGTACGCGGAGTCATGTACTTACATCTGGTTTTCCCTGGTACATTCACCTTCCAAGACAGGAGAGACTCATTGCCCCAAATCGCTCTGATCACAATATTTTCCTTGATCTAAATTCTATTTTGACTGTCTAATGCCTAAACTATTAAATCTCAATTTCTTAGTCTCACACTCAAAGCCCTCTACAATCCAGCTTCCATGTTCCTTTCCAAACTTTCCCCCTTCTTCCACTCTTCAAGGGCTGAACATCTCATAGCTTTCCATTCTTGCCCTGAATTTCTCCACTTCATTGCTTTCACTTGGCTCTCCCCTCTGCTGAGATGCCACCCTCCTTTCCTCCACATCAAAATCCTACTTGGACTTCAAGGATAAGCCTAAAATGCCACCTCCTCTTAGAAGCCGTTTCTAATCCCAAATGAAAGGCATCTCTCAGCCGTCTGAAATCTGATAACACTTTATCTGTATTTTACTTGAGATAGTCATTTTTTACCTTGTATTAGAGCTATGTGTATACAAATATAATCTCTTTGACCGGACTGCAAACTCTTTGAAGGTAAGACCCATATCAATTCAGTTATTTTCTTCCCTTAGAATACACCACAGTGGTTTGGACATAAATACTACTTGAATGAATAAAGTTAATGAGCAGTAAGTAATGTAATAATTTTGGTCTGTACTAATTGTGTGGATTTTGAAATAATTTGTTAGAGGAAGTCAACAAATTTGTTAGAGGAAGTCAACTCATAAATTAGAACACCAATGTCCTTCTGTTGTTCTATGCCAAATACATTTAATATTTGCAATTTATTTCACCTTAAACAGTTTCATTCAATAGATTATGGTTTACAACACAACAAAAAGAAAACCTCTATGGTGAAGGCTTAATAAATACAATGAAACAATGACATTGATGATGTTGGTAATAACAAAAACTGGGGGGGAAAACATTCTAATGGCTGGCTACTAGGCAAATTTCCAAATTTGGGGGCAGCAGAACAGGGCAGAAGAAGCTAATGTGAGAGTCACTTGGTAACATATCTTAGTTAAATCATAAACTGTTGGGATTTAAACATATTTCACATTAGGTGAATGATATGCATCATGGAATCTCGATAAACAATAACAATTCCACCATAAACTACAAGCTACAAACTCAAAGCACATGATCTTGACTCCAGGGTTAGAAGACCATTATCTGTACTGTAGAATGGGGTGACATTACTTCCTTTTGAAACAAGAAAGTAAGTGACCATCTTGTAAAACTTCAGGGTAGAGTCCAAAGGCGAGCACTTCTTGGGTCAGACACCGTGTGATGTCCGAATAAGAAGGTGAGGGGTCCAGACATAGTATCTGCAGCCAGTCCAAGCTGCTTGATGTTTCTTCCTGAGTACAAAAGGCCGGGCTCAGGTGCAAGAGGACACTTGCCAAAATTGTCCTTATGCTCATCTCTAGTGGGTTAAATTGTGTCCCCCTAACAGACATATTGCAGTCCTAACCCCTGGTGCTATTAATGGGACCTTTTTTTGGAAATAGGGTCTTTGAATATCGCAGCTACTTAAAATGAGGCCAAAATGGATGAGGGTGGAGACCCTAAACCAATATGATTGATGGCCTTATAAGAATGGGGGAGGGCACACAGACAGACACAGAAGGGAGATGGCCATGTGGAAATGGAGGCAGATCCATTGGTAAGCCAAGGAATCCCTGGGATCACCAGAAGCCAGGAGAGAGGCATGGAGTAGACTCTTCCCCAGGGCCGTCAGAGGGAGCATGGTCCTATCCACATCTTGGTTTTGGACTTCCGGCCTCCAGAACTGTGGGACAATAAGTGTCTATTGTTTGAAGCCACTGGCTTGTGGTTCTTTGTTACAGCAGCCCTAGGACCTAAGACATCATCAGACATGCTGCTTCCCATCATCTGTACCATCTGGTATGATAACTGCTGCTTCCATCACCAAAATGCTATGGCCTCTGAAACAAAGTCATGTTCAATGCTCTTGTACTTACAAAACCATTTAAAAAGAAATTAAATCCACCCTGAGTAAGGATGACTCACAGGAAGTGTTAGAATAAAAAGGAAATGATTCCACTAGAATGTCTTTTGCAGGGTGGGGTTAGAAGCAACAATTTTATTTTCTGATCTAATGGCTTAGGGATGCTTAATGTCTGATGAAATTGAATGAATAGGTCAGATGGTGTAGCAGGTTGGCACTGTATATGAATTCCAAAAATAGGTACTGGATTATGTTTGTAAACTGGTCTGTACCTGGGAGTGATTAAATTATGATTAAGGTTTTGATTGTGACACGTCAATAGGGCGTTGAGTCCCCACCCCTTGGTGGGTGGGGACTCACAGATAAAAGACATGGCAAAAGAAGAGAGTTGGAGTCTTGATGCTGAGTTTTTGAGCTGGAGCCCCGGGAAGTAAGCACATAGAGGAGCTTGGTCATGAGGAAGGAGAGAAGGCTTCAGGAAAAGAGACAAGTTGTTCACTTGATAGTCTACAGTTGGCCTTGTGGAGAACATAGAGGAGGTGAGCCTGGAGAGAGGCAAGCCCCGGGAAGAGTGGAACCCAGGAAGCCTGAACCCTCACAGACGTTGGCAGCCATTTTGTTCCAACACGTGGCAATAGACTTTGGTGAGGGAAGTAACTAATGCTTTA
This sequence comes from Tolypeutes matacus, assembly GCA_026826555.1. NCBI lineage: Eukaryota > Metazoa > Chordata > Mammalia > Cingulata > Chlamyphoridae > Tolypeutes > Tolypeutes matacus. The sequence continues at coordinate 21,538,089 of JAKSZT010054335.1, forward strand.
TGGCCTGTTAACTGTAAGCTTCTACCCCAAATAAATACCCTTTATAAAAGCCAACAGATTTCTGGTATTTTACATCAGCACCCCTTTGGCCGACTAATACAGGTGGTATAATAAATTGGCTGTGTAAGCATTTTCTTTAACTTTCAGTATTTAATAGGTTAAAGAATAACAGTGAGAATGAACCATTTTTGTTTAAAAAAATCACATTGACACAGGAACAATGAAACAGAGGCTTGGAAACATTGTAATCTTTGGTTCTTTGAACAATAAAAGGCCTTGTGTAGACAACATTTGGAGTAATTTTTCCCAGGGGGATGTTACTATTCTGAGAGGGATGAAAGAGTAGTATTCTAGCGATATGTTTCCATTTTCTGAGACCATGATACGTCTCTTGAAGAGGCAACGCTTTGGTGGAATTAAGAGGAAGAGCTAGGGAACATACAGCCTTTCTCACACATCTTCTAGCTCTAGAGAAAGACTAACCCTAATTTTGAGAATTAGTCCTCAAGCAAAGTATAAACTGAAAAGGTGTTTGGTAAGGAGAGAAGATGCTTTCAGAAAACTTTCGGTATAAGATTAAACTCTTGGAAGATTTGAGTTATTTTGAGGCTTGGAAAATGAAAGCCCAAGTAATTAACAGAAATGCCTAACTCATGGACCAGAGCAGCGCTGCTTCTTTATAGAATGTTGCATTCCCTCAAAATCCCCAACTCAAACATTTATTTAAACTATCCAATCAACTGTAAAGAAAGTGGGTTCTCAGAGCCAGAAGGGATGAACCCTATATGCTATCAACCTGGGGACTAGCTCCCTTTAGACATTAGCTATGTTTTTCCTCAAAACTTTGTTCTTGTGATCTCTAGTTCTGAAGAACTGGGGGGGGAAATGTGGACACACTGGCACCAGAGAAATGGAAAAGCTACTTGCTGACGTTTTAAAGCCTGAGGCCGTTACCGTGCTCCAGTGCCTTCATGGGAAACCAGAAGAGGATGAGCGAGTGGACCAAGGCGTTGATGCAGTGACCCCAGAAAACCTAGAGGAAAACAGACCAAGGGGTCAGCAGCGGTCCCCAAACCCTGACCTCTGCGAAACTCTCAACAAACACCTCATTGCACAGGGGGCTGCCGGGGGCTGCCTGGCTCCAGAAGAGCATGTTATACTTGAAGTTAAAATAAAATACAACTATTTCCTCATTTTTACATGCAAGCGACTGGACTCTCTCCAGATAACATGACTTCAGCACAAAGACCTCCGTGGAAACACGCACACGACCAGTACACGTCTGTGGGCGTCTGAAAAACGACGCATTGTCAGTCTTCTTTAGAATCTCAAGAGAGACAAGAGCATCTTACAGTCATGGAGAGAAGGGGGTATCAGGTGAAAATTTTAATAAGAGATTAAATCTGTGTACTTTTGGGAGGCATTAAAAACATTTTATCTGAAAATTCTCACAAAGTCTCTCTTTTGTTTTATGTCTTAAAACCCCTCGCCTTCATTTTTTTTCTTTAATTTTTGGGATTTTGATTACTATCATGCACATTTAAAGTTTCTCTTTATTTTTATGCTTGAAAAGTTAAACAAAAGAATGCAAAATTTAGCTTATGCTTGACTATATATTCATCAATGCATTTTAATCGTTTTTAAACCATTCTGACGACAGAACTGTTAAAGCCGATTAAACTTTTGAAAATCTATAAATTTTTCTGGGAATTGTCATATAGTTTGATCCAAAGTAGTGGCGGTATATAGGAAATAAAATCAATTATAATAAAAGAATGGGATTTTTCCCATTTTTAAATTTTATTCTTCTCCATCCTTCCCCTGACCTTACTACCAAAGGAAAAATACTTTCTTCAAGGTGCCTGCAAATAAAGTCTCAGAGTATTCTTAGCTTTACCACCTTGCTAATGGGTCCGTTCCCTACTCTTACTTTTCATCTCATATGGCTTTTGAATTCAAACTCTAGAGAAAACAGCTTTGACTTATATAAATAATAAAAAAAAAAACAAACGTTATATTTTCCCATTGATAGACTCACAGTAGACAAGGGCTGAAAAAAATCCATCACCCATGTATGGAAGACAGCAGAACCAATAGGACCCCCTTTCATTTTTTCCAGTCTCATCTATTCCCAAGAATATGGTAGCTCTGCAGGAAGATGATGGGCAATACCTGGCTCAAAACAAAGCCTGCAGAGGCTTCTTAGAGTGGCCTGGAGAGGGACATCCTAAATCATCCTTAAAAAGGCCCCCGGCAGCTACCCAAGAAAGTCATGACCACAACCGGCACACAGGATTAGCTGAACTGTGCACCTAATCTCTAGTTAAACCTCCCTAATCCCCTGCTGCGTGAAAACCTGCGACGGAAACAAGGGGATGCCAGGTGTGTAGACACCTTTGCCTCTGCTCCAGGCAGGTGTCTTCCCTTCTGGCCAGTGGTCCTGGCTGTTCCCCTTTTTAGCCTGCGGGGCAGGCTGTGCAGCAGACCCCTTAGCCACGGAACACTAAGGAATCCCTCTAATGCCTAACTCAGATTCTGCTTATATCTTCTCAGATGGCCTGGGCCTTTTTTTCCTTGTCTAGAAGATTTATCTTTTCTGAGTTTCCAGTCTAAAAAAGCAGCCACCACCCCTGACCGACTTGATCCCTGTGCTCATATCCAGCCACTTTGACTCAGCTGAAGAAACGTTTTACTTTAAATGACAAGTCAAGCAACTGTGGCTGGAGGGCTTGTTAGCCAGCTTCCCAGCCCACCTAAATGCAGTGTAAGGAGACTGGCTGACGGCTGATCCCCAAGGCAGCGGAGCCGTGGGTGTTGCTACCACGACAGAACGTGGAAGGCATGTGGAGACGAGGGAAGATGCCAACAAACTGGAAGGGAAATAAGCTCCACATACAACCTGGAAACTGCCTTTCCAACTTGGCCTCTCTAATTCACTGGGCTTGCTCTGTTGAGGGGGAAGGCTGTGGTCTGGCTGCTTCTCAAATTTTCTCCCCAGAGCTTTCGACATCTCCCAGGCAAGTGAGGAGAGCTGAAAGACAGAAGGCTTAGGGCCACTCTGCAGCAGAGCTTTGCTTACCTTAGTGTTGAAGCCTTCAGCATTCTGGGTAATTTTGTAGAGCTGAGGAAACCTGAGCATGCTCTCCTGAGTACAAGATCTCTCGAAGATTCCCAGAGTGAAGGGCGGCAACGCAGTGAAAATCTGTGTGAAGAACAATGATCCATTAAAAGAGCCTCTTAAGAAACAATATACTTTACTTTTAGAGAAGTTTCAGGATTACAGGGAAAGTGTGGAAAAGCAGAGTTCCCTTACGGTCTCTTGCCACCCCCCAGCCCCAGCTTCCTCTATTACTGACACCTTCTATTAACGTGGCACATTTGTTACTAGTGCAAACCAGGATGGATGCACGGCTATTAACTGAAGTCCATAGCTTGCATTAGGGCTTACTCTATGTGCTGTATGTTTCCACGGGTTTTGAAAAACGTGTAATATCCTGTATCCACCATTACGACATTGCACAGACCAGTTTCCCAGCCCCCAAAATGCCCTGGGCTCTACTTTTTTACCTCTCCCCCTGAACCCTCGGTAATCACTGTTCTTTTTCACAGTCTCTATATATGGCCTTTTCCACACTGTCAGATGGTTGGAATCATAGAGTGGGAAGCCTTCCATTTAGCAATAAATGCATTTAAGGTTCTTCCATGTCTTGTCCTGGCTTGATATCTCATTTCTTTTTATTGCTGAGTAATATTTCATTGTGTCGATGTACCACCATTTGTTTATCCATTCACCTATGGAAGGACATTTGGTTGCTTCCAATTTGGGGCAAGTATGAATTAAAGTACTATAAATATTTGTGTGCAAGTGTTTGTGGACACATCAGTTTCACCTCATTTGGGTAAATATCTAGGAGTGCAACTGAGGATCATATGATAAGCCTATTTTTAATTTTGCAAGAAACTACCATACTGTCTTCCATAGTTGCTGTGCCATTTATATTTCACATATAGACTTCAGTGCCATTATTTTCACAATATTGTGCTACAGTCACCACCATCTATTACCCAAACTTTTTCATCACCCCATACAGATTCTCTGTACTCATTAAGCAGTAACTCCAGCCCCCATCCTCCGCCCCAGCCCCTGGCAACCTGTAATCTACTTTCTGCCTCTATGAATTTGCTTATTCGAAGTATTTCATATAAGTGACATCATGTGGTTTAAAGGGAGAATTTTAGGTTGCATATATATTACTAGAGTAAAAAAATTCATGGAACTAAACAACATAAACAGTGAACCCTAAGTTAAATCATGGACGGTAGTTAATAGTACGATGATAAAAATGAGCTTTCATCAATTGTAACTAATGTATCACACCAATGCAAGGCGTCAATAATGGGGTGGTAATTGGGAATAATGTATTTTACGCATGATTGCTCTGAAATTCCACAAATTCTCTAATAAAAAAAAAGAAATACATTGTAATTCAAGGAAGCATTTGATGTGATGACATGGATAACCTGCAACTTACTCTCTTTCATTTCTAGTGTTGATATATTGACTATTAAATAATAAAGTACATGGGACGACCTCACAATTGATAGTCATGACCCCAGTGTGTCATGACACTACATTTAAGATCTTCTGCATCTCCTGGAGACCTCAAAATGGCAGCCCAAATGTCCATCAACAAATGTTGGATAAACAAATTGTGCTTTATCCATACAATGGAAGTTTATTCAGCTATAAAAAGGAATGAGGTTCTGACACATGCTCCAACATGGAAGGATCGTGAAGACATTACGCTAGGTGAAATAAGCCAGACACAAAGGGGCCTTTTGGATCCACACAGTTTATGTTTCAGTTCTATGGAATGATGACTTAATTTTCAGTCAAGTCCAAACCTGAGATTCAATGATCACAATTCTCCAGACACTCTCCAAACAAAGAAAATAAGCAAAAGACCACTTCTAACTGCTTCCTAATCAGTGTAAAACGAATACATTGAACACCAAAAACAATGTAATAAATATTTGATTAGCCAGGAAGTCCTGCTAAATTAATTGCCGACCTCTGTAAAACTAGCAGCGATTTAGAATCATACTGTAGCCAGCTTTGTGAAATGTTGGTTCGTTAGTACTAGCTGAGGCAAATTTTACAACCCCCGCCTTGATTTCACACTCAAATTTCAGGAAGCACGGTGTATTTCACCCATTGCATGAATAATACAACAGACATCGATTGGAAATGAATTTTGGGCCAATACTCTGATGAGCACCAGGGATACAGAGATTTAAGAAGGAAGAAAGCAGCATGGTCCCTGACCTCCAGGAACCTGGTGGGTTACAGAGAAAGGGATGGGAGCAGCAGGGCAGCAGGCATATGGAGATAGGAAACACAGTACCAACAAGGAGGAGCAGCGTCAAGAAAGGATTCCTGGACCAAAAAGGATCTGCCCTGCAGGGCATCGACCTGTCGGATTTGGTGGTGATAAGGAATGAGGGAGTGGGGGTACAGGAGGAGGCACCCATGAAAAGGGCACTCCTCCTAAAGCCCCGAGGCACAAGAGAGCATGGTGCATTTGGGGACGGTCCAAGATGCACAGGGTGGATGGCTGGTGGCACAGCAGGGACGAGCTGCAAAGGAGATTGGAGCAACTGCTCATGAACAATGAGTTTTGGGGCAGATGGTGGCCGCTTCAATGACTGACTTTGACCCGGTCACGTCTGTATTCTAGAAAGACCCAGGCCGAAGCTGAAGAAGGGGTTGTTGTAAGCACAGCATGTCGGCCTGGGCCATGCTGTGCCCCATGGGTGAGTCTGCTGGCTGGTTGCAGTGGTGGGTCACAGAGACAGGACCACCCGCTCCTTGGCATCAGCCAACCTCAAGCTGTGGGAAGTGGGGGTGCGAGTCTCCAAGAACTCAGAACTGACACCAGTTATTTGGAGACCAAGTACACAGCCAGAGAAAGAAGCCTTTGAAAAGTCCATCAGGGTGAAGCAATCGGGGATGTGGTGAGTAAGGCCAGTAAATCGTGCTCCTCCTTCACCCTAAAGTAGAAGGGCAGACTGCCCTGGTAGGCTTCACAAAGGTTCCAAGGAGAAAAAGATCCAGAGTCATTGCCCTCCTTTCCCTTAAATCCTGGATGATGCAGGAAGAAGGAATTCCTAATGAGCATCTCAGAAGCTCGCCGTGCTTTCTTCCTACATATGCCCACATACATTATTTTACATAAATGTGTCAATGTGACATCATACCTACTGCCTATGCTGCCGTCTTTCTTTTCTTTTTCTTTTTAACTTAACTTTCTCCTTCTACCCATTTCAATTCCTCTCCATGCGTCACCTCCAGGCTAACAGCTGGTATGCCCCTCCCACGCATCCACCCTGCTCACGGAAGGCTCTACACACACACACACAGACCATCTGGGGCCGTGATTTGTTTTATATTACGCACATTTTTCTTCATCATACTTTCTTGCTAAACAATACATCATGGAAATCCTTCCAAGTCCCTGGGGCTCGACACTAATGCAGCCCCTTTTACCGCTCTCATAACAATTTACGGCATGGATAGACGATGGTTTTTCACCCGCGTACTCACGGATAGGCATTCATGTTGTTTCCAGTCCTTTGTCACCACCAATATCAAGCGACAAACACTGATAGCACAGTGTATAACACAATCACTTGTTCTTTTGTTTCTATGGGAAGGATTCCCCCGAGTAGGACTGCTGGGTATAGGGATACATGCATTTTTCATTTTACTAGATACTGCCTGGCTGCGTTCTAAAAAAGGTTCCAATATTGGCAACAGTCTTGCCTGTAACATCCAGCAAACCCTTGACGTCTAAGCACTTTGCAACAAGAATAAGTTCAAAAAGTGTTCCCTGGTTTAGGAACTCTGGATCCCAAACAGGGAGATGACTATTGGCTTTCCTTTGTTCTCGTCATCCATCCTCAGGGGAGAAGGGTCATCTTTAGCGGAGGTGCAGTCCCGAATGCCTCTTAAATATGCTGCATGTACATTTGGTAGAGGATGGGTCAGCATCGCCTTCATCAACATGGTCTTTATAGTCACGGATTGGTGATTTCCACATCGACTTCAACTCTCTCTCCATCAGAACTCTGCAACTTATTTGAAGGCTTCGTGTTTGGACCCAAGGACATGGTGGGCCAGAGGCTGACTAGAGCTGGGTGGCTCAATAAGAAGAAAACTGTGCAGAACAAGGCAACTCAGGAATCCTTTCTAATTGGGTACTTGTCCTGAGGTTTCTGGTATTTCCTGGTATTTGGGACTGCAGCATTGAGAAGTTTCTCACATCTTATCTAAATAATAGACAAAACCCTACAGGCCCAATAGCTGTCAATATCTGCAAAAGTGGAGAATCTATAACAAGGAAGATCTCAGTACACCAAGTTTCCTTCTAAGAACTTGTGACTTTAATAAATTGCTCTACCTAAAGGGGCCCTTAAAACAGAAAGGAAACTGAATTTCTGGCATCCAATGGCTTGCTTTTTCATTACACTGAAGTTTCAAAATGGCAGAATAATTTCAGGACCGTTTAAATCAGGCTAAAGAAAGGAGAGCAAAGATATTTATGTCATTCAATAAGTTAATTAAGTCAATAAAATGAGGACCTCTGACAACTATATAAACCAAGATTTAATAATTCCCGAAACGGTAAGCTAGTTTATCCATTTATAAACAAGAACAAAGATCCTTTTAAAATAGATTCTTAAGTAGACAGAATTGTGACAATAAGGTAAGGAATATGTTCTAAGAAGATGCTGCTGAAATAAAAATGTTATCACAGAATTATTCAGATTTCCAGCAGTGAGTTTTCTCCAAGTACCTACTGATGCTTAATTATTTAATTTTATTTCCCTCACTGACAAGCATTTTTAATTCATACTATTGCCTTTTTTCCATTTTAAATGATGTTACTCTATACAATAGGTTCTTTTAGAATGCCCAGTAATTTGAGGGGATTTTTCCGTTATTAAATATAAAGTGCTTTCTAAGGAAACTAATTGGTACAATTTGTCTTCCTCTGGAGACTATAGACAAATTGGGCCTCTAAAAATTCAATGCAGCACTACCTGGATTGGTTTATGGATACTAATAATCACTTGGATAAATTGAAAAGAAGAGAAATGAAGTATTCCTAGAAAAGAAAGTGGAATTTTACTGTGTTTTAAATTGCTGGGTCTTTACTTTTTCTTCTGTAACATAGGAAAAAAAGTTTTGGCTATAGACTAAATTAATATCCAGTTAATAACATGCAGGAATCTTAATAATCTATAATTCATATTTGTGTTTATGTATATGTAATCACAATCATATAAAGTATATGAAGAAGAGTAGATACATTTATAAGTAATAAAGAAAAGCAATAGTTCAGAAGTGACTTGATCTTCAAAATATTTTGCTGTGCTTCTGTCATATCATTGAACCATTTTCAGAAAAGGTTCTTTCCTTGAAAAGTTTTGCTGCTGTTGTTCTCTTATATTACCATTTAAATTAAGAATGCAGCCATGACTTCATTTGGGGGCACTTATGACTTATCCCTATATCAAGATGCAATACCAGTTTTCCCCAACAAGTCTTCTAAATGAAAACTCTGAATTTAGAATAATAGAACTCTTAAAATGTTTTGTATCTTGTCAAAAAAAAGGGGGGGGGGGTTCTAATCATTTACTTTTCCACTAGCAAAGAATAACAGTAACATTTTCCCTGCTTCCCTATCAACAATAGGTGTTATATTGGTCTTAATAGTCTACAGTCTGAAAAGTTAAGGATATTAAATCTTTCTTTTAAAAAATTTACATTTTTCCTGACAACCAGTGAGTTTCAGTGTCTTTTCATTGATTTGTTGGCCAAATGGGTTTGCCATTCCGTGAGATGTTTCTTTAGGTCCTTTGCCCATTTTTCTATGCATGGTTTGTCTTCTTTTCTAAGAGTTCTTTCAGTAAGAGAGATATCAACTCTGTTTTTATGTTACAAACTTTCAACCAGATGTACTCTTTGTCTGTTGGGCTTTCTTTTTGGTTCTCTTGCCATACAAAAGCTTTTAACTTACATAGAGTCAAGAACAGCTTCTGATTGTCCGATTGTGGTTAGGGAAGTCTCCCTTCCCTGGAAATTACATGTAGTTTTCAGGAGTTCCTTGCAGGATTCATATAGTTTTACTTTTCACATGTAAGTCTTTAACACATCTGGAATGTATTTTGTATGTGGTAAAAGATAGAAGCCCAATGTTACTTTCTTCCAGATGGAGAGATGTGAGAGCACAATTAATTAATCCAAAATTTTTCCACTAAATTGGAACATTACCTTTGGCATTTATTAGTTTCCCATTTATCCTGGGATCTGGTTCTAAATTTTCTGAATTATTTGTTGTGTTCTATGCCAATACCATATTGATTTGATTATGGTGGCTTTATCGTATAGTCTGGTATTTAGTAAAGATAAGTCTACCCTTATGACTGTTCTTTTTTTAACTTTCTTGAATATTTATTTTTAGGCATGTGCTAACTTTAGGTACACTTTTTTTTTTTTTTTAAGATTTATTTATTTATTAAAATAATAATAGCATTGGCCTCATGCACGGGTCAGCACTCTGCGTGGGCCAGCTCTTAGCTCAGGTCAGCTCACTGCTTGGGCAAGCTCACCTTTCACCAGGAGGCCCCAGGAATCGAACCCTGGACCTCCTATATGGTAGACGGGAGCCCAACCGCTTGAACCACATCCGTTTCCCTGAGGTATACTTTTAAGATAATTTTGTCCAACTCCCTTTTTTTCCCCCTCAAAACAATCAACTGTTGGAATTCTATTTGGAATCACAGAAATTTATATATTAATTTTAGAAGAATCGAGTCCTTTATGATATTGTCTTCCCATGTAAGAAAATGGTGTGCCTTTCCATTTGTACAAATCTTGTTTTATATCCTTCATTAAAGGATATAAAATTCTCCCCAAGTAATATATACTTTTAATTGCTAGTCTGAAAGGAATTATTCCCTTTTCATTTCTTGGTGTGTATTGTCAGAATAAAAAGAGGCTACTGATTTTTATATACTTACCCTGTATTTGGTTACCTCACATTTTCTTGTAATTTTAGAGTTTCTTTATTGTCATCTTTTGGGTTTTCTAGATATACAATCATAGATGTGCATATCTGCAGGACCATATTTTGTGAGCATATTTGTTGAAACACAGAAATAGTTTATCTTTTCTCCAGTATTTATAATAGTTACTTAATTTTCTTGGCAGTTGCTAAAAATTCTGAAACAATGCTGAATTATATAGTGATGGCAGGCTTCCCTGACTCATTCATATTTAAAATGAAATCATTTTAGAATTTTACCATTTATGAGAATATGCTACTGGTTTCTGGTAAATAGTCTGATATAGTTAATTGGCTTCTTTCTGTTCCTATATTATTTCGAGTTACTTCAGGAATGGCAGCTAAATTGCCTCAAATTCTTTGGCAGCATCTACTGATGGAAGTGTTTTTCTTCATTATTTAGTTGATACAGTGATATCTTGAAAGTTCTTGATTTTTGAACCCCTTGTATACCTGAAATAAATCCTACTTGGCTGAGCATTTTATTCTTTTGATACTTTGTTGAACTCTATCTGCTGATATTTTATGGAGAATTTTTGCATTTATGTGTATAAGGAAGATAGCCCATCGTTTTCTCCTTCAATTCATGCTGGTTTGATAAAATTAAATAGTATTAATTTTCTGAAGCAGCTTAAAGAACATTAGAGTTGTCTCTTCATTAAAAATAGAACAAGTAAAATAAAATTTAGCTGAAATTCATCTGATCCTGTTAGCTTTTGTCCCTGCTAGCCTTTTTAGTCTCGTCCTATCCACAAAAATGATATAGAAATTTGACTATCGGTATGATGGCAATCTAATGGGCAGTATTCATTCATTAATTAGGGAGGTGTAAGAATTTCAAGTCGATATTGATGCTATTTAACCTGCTGTAAGAATTAAATTAGGAAACAATGATAGGCTATTTAGCTGGCTTGGGGGATCACACATAAAGGAGAAGCACAGAAGCAGGAAAAGCAGGAGAGAAATACTGCTTGGAGAAGATATGGGGAAGAAGCCAGCCCAGAAGAGGGGGTCACTGTCAAATGCCTGAGCTGCCACAAACTGTGACTTTCCCTGGATGGCCACAGAGGGATCCAGTACTGGGAAAATAATTGCTAAATGGACATGACTGGATCGAAAGTGGCCACATCTCGATATGGATGAATATGGGTTAGAGAATGTTATTGTAGCAGGGTAGAAGTTTCTGATTTTAAACATTATACTGTGATAATGTAAAAGAATGGTTTTAGCAACTATGCACTAAAGTATTAAGCAATAAAGGGTCATGCTGTCTGTAACTTACTCTCAAATGGTTGAGAAATAAATGTGTGTGTGCACGCACACATGCATGTGTGCATCTCTATTGAGAGAGAATGCGAATGGAGGCAAAATGCTCATGATTGATGAATCTGGGTGAAGGGTACAAAGGAGGTTTTTGGTACACTTCTTACAGCTTTTCTCAAAACTTCAATTTATGTAAAACAAAGGTTACCAAAATAATTTCTGAGCTATGAAATGTTTTCTGGGGGTCAAACCTCCATGTTCTCAAAAGATCTGGTCCGCCGTGCATGATTGACTTGGAGGCCAATGGCCCATCTGGCACCTACTTCACAGATCCTTGCCCAGCCCCACTGGAGAAGCCTTTTCTGCCACTACTTGCTGGCAGCCCACTCCCATGGCTGCACAGGGCTGTTTTAGCTCTGACATTCACTTCTCCAGCCACAATATCGTTCCCTTTTTTATCACTACGACCTTGCTTTTCATTGTTATTAGGATTTCTAGGTCCTCAACAATAGCCTATAGACCCAAACTTTTCTCCCAGTCTACCAACACTCTGCCAGCTTCCAGGGCTTCTCTAACCAGCTGGAAGCGAGTGAGGACAAGCATGTGTGAGCCCTCTGTCCTCTGACCTTCTGTCATGATCTTCTATGACCTTCCAGGAGTAACCACTCAAGCCATGCTCCCGCCTCCTGTCCTGGGGTTGGCAGCATCACAGGACAATGTGTTATAAATCCCACCAGTCCATTTCCTTTGTGGCACGCCCACAATTCTCCTCCTCCTGGGAAGTTCCAACATTTTTTGCCTCCTGCCATTTTCCTCTTCACTTATAAATATATAGAAGTCTACCCTTTCCATAAAAGAAAGAAACCTTCCCTTGGCCCTGCTTTCAACTCAAGCTACTTCTTACTCTCTTGCTCTCTACCACACTTCACTGAAATCGGTATATTAATCAGCTGATTTCTTACTTTCTCATCATTCCTCGGTTCACAGGTCAGTTCCTGGGACACCGTTGGCTACTCCGAGGCCAGGTGCCTTCCCCATTCCACAATCACCAAGTCCCCTGCATTTTCCCTTCACAGCATCTATCACAGTTTCTAGTTACACATTTGAGTTTTCACTCTCTCCCCTATCGTGTCATAATTTCACGAAGGCAGGAAGAGTGTCTGTTGTGGTTATCAGTGTATTTCCAGAAGGTTAGAACAGTGGCTGGCATAGGGTAGATAGTCAATCTTTTACATATATTTCCTCAAATGCTCTACTGCAACCCTTCTTTTGAAAGCCACCAATCACCTCATCATTTCTAATTTATCTTCTCAGTCCTCATTCTATATTGCCTCTTGTCAGGGACCTTTTGGAATAGGAAATAAGCCACAAGGTTGTCACTGACAATTTAGAAGCGAACTGTTAAAAACCACCTTATCTCCCTCCCAGCCCGGAGGTTTTCCCTTTCTTAAATTCGGTTTTGGTTAGCAGCTGCACTAGCCACCTAACCTCTGTGGTGGGCTCAACTATGTGCCCCAATTTAAACATGTTCTTCATCTTAACCACATCCCCGTGGGTGTGAACCCACTGACAACAGGACCACTGATGCTGTTTTTATTCAGTAAAGTGTGGCCAAATGAATGCAGTTGGGCCGTAATCCAGATTACTAGATTACCGAAGTTCTTTATAAGCAGAAGAAATTCAGATGTAGTCAGAGAAAGCCATGGGATGGAGCAAGAAGCCGGAAGTCCCTGGACTAGGGAGAGAAAGGAGAGGCCGTTACCATGTGGCCTGAGGCAGGTAAGCAACCAAGGAATCCATGGAATATCCCCACCCAAATCACCACCCAGCTTCCCATCGTGCCAGTTTCTCTCAGAGACACGTGCCCGATGAGCTCTCTATCCGGATTTATACTCTTGATGGCTCTCCCAACTGTCTCTTAGATAAAGGGCACACATTCCCTAGCAGGAAATTCATGACCTTCAGGTGCACATGCATAGATCCTGGCTTGCTGGCTTTGCTTCCTTCTGTATTTCCTCTAAAACACCATTCCTCAACCAGTGCAAGTCCCCAGAAGTCACAGCCATGAGCTCCTCACACCTCTGTGCCTTTGTCCACCCCCCTCTCCAGTTAGCATCACCTTCCCACCCTCCTCATCATAGCCTCTCAGAGCTCAGTTCAGATAACACCTCAGAGAAGAGTTCTGTAATCTCTCTATTCTAAATCCATCCCTCTCCTTCCCCTTTGTTACACCTCCCCACTGTGCTTTTTTTTTCCTTCCATGTAGTCTAGAAATAGACATTTCTCTGTAGTCCAGGGGACACAAAAGTGACTAAAACATATTCCCAGCCTTACGGATCCAAGGTTTTTGTGGGCCTTAAACTTTAATGTGCATAACAATCATGAGAAAAGTTTGTTAAAAATACAGAAAATCTGAGATGCTATTTGTTAAGTGAGGGTGGGGCCCAGGAATCTGCATTAAAAAAAAATAACCCCCAGTTCTTGGCAGGCAAGTGGTCTGTGGGCCATATTTGGACAAACATTGTCCTATAGCCCATCAGCATCTTATCTACCTGGGCATACAAGAAAAGTATGTTGGGTTAGTTCGGATTGCTCAAGGCTGCATGGAACTAAGAATAGAATCCAGCCCTGAGGCCCCAAGCACAAAAACGGGGCTACAAGCCATTGGTCACATGACCAGGTGATGCTAATTCCGCTTCTGTCTTTGGCTTAAAGCACGACGGCCTAGGTCTTGAGCCTACTTATAAAATATGCATGTGGGCATGGGTCCGTGTGAGATGTCCTCTACATGACACACTGTCCCTTTCCAGAAATCCATCTTCATGGAGCAATCAGAATATTTTACCCTAAACTGCTGCTTAATTCCAAGCTACTGCAAATAGTTTAATTCCTGCAAAATTAGCAATCTGTACTCTCCCCATAGTACGCAATGGGGTGGGTTTTAGCCACCATCCTCTTAGGGCAAACGGTTCAGCATCCAACTCTCTAGTGCGCTTTGTAGCAGTGACACCGCAAGGCTAACTGACCAACACCGATTAAACTCAAGATGCAATTGAGGGAAGCGGCTGTGGCTCAATCAGTAGGGCTCCCGTTTACCATATGGGAGGCCCCGGGTTCGGTTCCTGGAGCCTCCTGGTGAAGGCAAGCCCGCCCGCACGGCGTGGTTAGCTGACCCAGCGAGCACAAGCGGCAAGGGGGGGATAAATGAATAAATAAATAAAATCTAAAAAAAAAAAAAAGATGCAATTGAGCCTCGGTGGCCTCTTAGTGTAACATTTGACTCTCTTAACCTGTAAGCTCCACAGGGCACAGGACACCCTGTTTTATTCAACATTTTATGCCCAGCACTTAAGCACAGTGGTTATTCCAAAAGAAAGAAAAGAAAAGAAAAGGAAAGGGGAAGGGGAAGGGGAAGGGGAAGGGGAAGGGGAAGGGGAAGGGAAAGGGAAGGAAAGAAAGAAAGAAAGAAAGGGAAAGGGAAAGGGAAAGGGAAAGGGAAAGGGAAAGGGAAAGGGAAAGGGAAAGGGAAAGGGAAAGGGAAAGGGAAGGGGAAGGAAAGGAAAGGAAAGGAAAGGAAAGGAAAGGAAAGGAAAGGAAA
>JAKSZT010054335.1:21553089-21640517 GCA_026826555.1 Tolypeutes matacus
AAGGAAAGGAAAGGAAAGGAAAGGAAAGGAAAGGAAAGGAAAGGAAAGGAAAGGAAAGGAAGAAAGAAAGAAAGAAAGAAAAGGAGGGGGTTTGAGTGCATGGATGACTCTTGAATAGCCAGCCACAAATGTACATACAAGCTGTAAATATTTATAGCACCACAATTTATACTAGTGCATGTCTGGAAACTTCTACCACTATCTATGGTGGCTGCTCTACAATGTAAACTCCCACTGGGCAGAGAATGCCAGAGTTAGGGTCCAAAGCAAGTGGGAAAGTGTGACTCACAGGATGTGCCACAGTGGGGTCTCTAAAACACTAAGCTACAGACCCTCAGTTCCTCCTGCCAGTAGGATGACAAGCCAGAACGCTGAGCAGCTACCAAGTCATTTTAGCTCACTGTTTACATTTACTTCTAGCTTTTGAATGCATTACAGTCAAATAATGGGGAAAAAAAACCCTCTAAAATCATGAAAAATATCCAAGAAGCTGATCATCACTCACCACAGAAACTTGAAATCAGAATTCATGATTTGAGCACTAACTGTGGAAGAAAACGTTCTTCTGCAGGCACACATACTCTTTTAAGAAGGACAAAAAGGACATGTTGTATATTTGTATCTATGCTTAAGACTTCAGAAACAAAATTATGAAATGGAATAAGTCTCGATGTGGTTTGGAGATTTTTCCTTGAGTTGAAATCATGAAAATGTTGCACAGGAATTTAGTAAGGAGGTAACAAGGGCATATTATCAAGATATATGGGTTAATAATTTCATGGGGTTCTTCACGAATGATCTGCAATGATTGAAACCATGTGTGGAGAGTTTGGGCTTCTGCGGGATGTTGTCACAGCAACAAAGGCCCTAAAGATGTATGGTGCTGCCTGCTATGTATACAGATGATTGACTTAGATACACTTCCCAGACATACACAGGAAAGGAATGCCATTGAAGTCCTGCACGCTATCAAGGAGAGATGGAGAATACTTACCACATTGTACAAGCCGATGCACCAACGTTCAAATAAAATCTGCCCAGAAAATCCATTAACAAAGGCGAACCAAAGCTGAAAGAGAAGAAAGTTCATGAAGTTTCATATCAATATTGACCTAAATGTTTCCATTCACTGTAGACGTAGCGGGGAGCAGGGCCCACCAGCTGGACACAGCTGCTGAGGACTCCTAAGCAGCCACAGGACCAAAGCAATTGTCCTTTTGTAACATAGAAGCCCCCAGTATCACAAATACCAATGTTTTAAGGAAAATGGATATTCAAGACATACATCAAATGGTTAAACAAATAATTTATGAGGTAATATGCACGTGTTTACAGAAAAACAATTTATTTATGCCTGATATGCCTTGTGTCAAGGCTTTCTCATGGCCTAGAAAAGTCACAGTTTCATATTCCTTTTTCCTATAAAGCTGAGTTGATAAATTTGATTTATCTCGGTAAGACTTTCAAAGAGTTAAAAATCATAAAACAAAAACTCCTGTTGGTCATGGTGTCCCAAGTTCATACAAATATTGACCTGCCTTAATTGATGCCAACCATGTGGGCAAAGATCAAAATGCAATAACAAAGAAACATGCCTCAGCTCCTCTTTTAGAACAACACTGGGTATACAAATAAAGAAAACCTGCCATGTGTTGTCTATAATTCTATTTGATGAGGCAAGATTGACCAAAACAATAACTA
This sequence comes from Tolypeutes matacus, assembly GCA_026826555.1. Lineage (NCBI taxonomy): Eukaryota > Metazoa > Chordata > Mammalia > Cingulata > Chlamyphoridae > Tolypeutes > Tolypeutes matacus. The sequence continues at coordinate 21,554,791 of JAKSZT010054335.1, forward strand.
CAAAGAAAAGTACCACCTGATGAGGCACCAGCGCCGCCCGGTGAGGGAATAAAGCTTTTCTAGAAAAGATAACCATCACGCAGAGTCGGAAGAGGTGAGGACGTGGAGGAGGTAAGGACAGCCTTGGAGAGGGGCAGGTGACCCTCAGCAGGATGGGCAGTAACATGACTCAGAAAGGGAAGAATAGCACATGCATGTATCAAAAGGCTTTCAACCCAACTTCCCCAAGATTGTGTTATAGATCTGTTCTTCTATTCAACAATTCAAAGAACACAGAGAGGTACTTAGTGGGACCTTAATTACTTTATTGTTTAATTCAGGTAATTTGTTGTCTGTTGAAGGTGGTGTAACCACCTCTGCTCCGGAACATCAATTGGAAAAGCAAAAATAATTGAAAATAGAAAAGAAATCACCATTTTTCAATGAAACCATGAGATAGCCCTAATTAAAACTACAAATGACCTAGAATAGGTGCTGCTAAATGTGGGAAGGTCAAGTCAAGGGAGGATGGGAGAATGCCAGAAGTAGAGAAAATGCACAGATTGAAACAGACTAAAAAGATTTTCAGGAAATAGCTGAAACAGTCCTGAAGGGCTAAACCAATGACCCTAATCAGAAGGGTGAAATCTAGAGGCCAGGACAAGCCAGAGCTGAGGCTCCTGGGCTGATGCATCACGGGGGACAAATTGCGCGTGAAGGGCAATCTGTGCCCACAGGCCATTTTTGTTTATTTTTGCAAAAAGCAAATGGGGAGAAGTACAGGATAGAGTAGGGAGCAGAAATTACAATCAACTTGGCAGATACTGGTCAAGGTAAACTGAAAAGAAATAAATGCATACTTATCCATCAGAAAATCAATGCGAGGCACACAGGCCTCGTACTTCTCCAAGAGGCAGAAGTGATGAGGTCAGAGGTACTGGGATTGAAGCATGATGGGGAGGCAGAAAATTGGATGAGAAAGGGTTCTGAGACAGCTCCGAAGCACTGAAGCTCCCTTTCCCAGCTGCCATGGACTTTCCCACATACAATTCTTATGTGTCATCCACCCCCCACCAAAAAAAGAGTAGCTATGTTTAAAAAAAAAAAAAAAGAAAAAAGAGTAACAGTCAGCAAAGAAATAGTGTGGGCCTTAGACACTAACATAATAAAAAATAATAAAGAAAAAAATGCAAAGAAATATAGCAAAATGTATATGAAATAATCTCTATAGAAGAGCCAGGCCACAGGGCAAAAGAAAATTTTGAATACTCTTGGCAAGCCTAATGAAACTAAAGAAAATGTGGCTTTTCATTAAAAGAAGAACTAAAATAAGGTGTGTAAGATACCAAAGAAGGAAGTAAACAGAAAAAAGGTCAATATTATAGATTAAAGTCATAGAAAGAGAAATAAAAACCAGAATAGATACTACTGATACCACAGTGGGAGAGAGGTAAGGCAGGCTTGAGAAAAACAAATGCTAAGCAAAGGACAAAAGGTTAACATTGATTTTATTTTGTTTTATTTTATTTTTAAAATTTTGTTTTATCTTTTTTTTTTTTTTCACCATCGATTTTAAAAGAAAGTGTTAGAGACAAACTTTTCAAAGAAAAAATAACAATGTAGTTTAAAAAAAAAAAACGAGCAAGTAGAATAGAAAAAAAGATTTGGAGATACAATAGAAGAAAAACTTCTCAAATATTCTAAAACCTTAATCAGCAAATAGAGAGGGCACCCTGTGCCTCTCAGAAAACAAAGCAAAATAATTACAGAAAGCTCATCAACCACATATATCTTGATATATGAACCAAGGAATTTTAGATTTTAAAAAGAATAAGAAGAATTCTTTAATATAGTCAAGCAGAAAAAGCAAGGAACTTATAAGGGGAAAAAATCAAGCTGGTGTCATATTTCTCTCTCCAGTATACATCAGCAGAAATATTTATGTGTTCTAAGGGAAATAAAGTGTGGCAAGAATTTGGCAAAAGATAGAAAACCACGGGAACGTCAGAAGCTAACGTATTAATAACAAATCTGTCTGCTATATTAATAATAAAATAAAAATAAAAAAATTAGACCCCCAATAAATGCCATATACAAGAAAAACATGTACAGCCAGCATGAAGAAGCCGCACTATTTGAACGAGATCACATTCACGACCCTGACACCCACAGCCCTCCTGGAGCAGCCTTTCCTCCCTCTCTGACCACGTGGCCTGGTGCCCACTGAGCGCTAGCTGCAGTTGGTTCCTTGCGACACTAGGTAGGGATCCAGCTTGATTATTTTGTCCCCAAATATCCAGGTAATTATGTCGATAGTGTTTGCTGAATAAGCCATTTTTATCTCATTTTTTTTTTTGAAATGCCGTTCATCACATAACAAATTACCATAGTATTTGGGAAAAAATTTATGATATATAATTTGGTATTATAATAGTAAATGGTAAATACTCAACTTAATTACAGATAAGTTAGCTTTTCAAATACAAAAAATGAAATTCTGAAAGCATTAGAAGAAAACATGAAAAAAAAGTTTTCTTGCATGTGAAAATGATTCTGGAAGACATTAAACTCAGAACCCATACAGAAAGTGTGATAAATTTGAAAAAAGAGATAAATTTCTATAGAGCAAAACAGTAATTAAGTTGAAAGAAGATTGATAAACACATTTGTAATGTCTGTGAAAGCAAAGGCCTAATTCCCTTTATGTATAAAGAATTCTTAGAAATCAGAAAGAAATCCTACAATGCCTGGAAAATGGGCAAAAAGTATATGAAGCCTGATCACTGGGGGAAAAAAAGATAAATATAGGAAACGTAACTTTTTATTAAACATACACACACACAGGATGGGTATCATTTTTTACCTATCGAATGGGTAACAACTGATACAACTATGTTTAATGTACTTCTTTTGACCTAGCGTTTCCAGTTTTAGGAACATGTTCTAAATGATATCTTATAGCCTACAGTCACGTAGTATTCAACTTGAAAAAAGAAAGATGTTTACTGTGGCGTTATTTGGAGAAACAACCTGCATAGCATTGACTGATTGCTAGTTGGTTCAATGAATTATGGTTCATCCATACAATGAATCACTATGCAGACAGTAAAAAGAGTAATGCAGGGGAGCAGATGTGGCTCAAGCAGTTGAGCACTGCTTCCCACATGGGAGGTCCCAGGTTCAGTTCCCGGTGCCTCCTTAAAAAACAACAACAAGCAAACAAATGAAAAAAACCATGTGGCTCAGTGGTTGAGTGCTGGCTTCCCACATATGAGGTCCTGGGTTCAATCCCTGGCCCTAGTACCTAAAAAAAAATCAAAATCAAAACAAAATAAGAAATATTTTTTTTTTTTTTAAAAAGCAATACAAATCTGTAAGCACTGTAATATGAAAATCTCACAGACCAATGATTAAAATGAAAAATATGATATGTTAAATGGTCATGATTGTGCACAATAGATGTGTGAACTCAAACACGTGTGGCAAATTTCTGGAAGACACAAGAAATTGTTAATATTCATTATCTCTAGGTAACAACAGTGTTCTCCGGGGGTGGGAGGTGGGAAACTCATACCTCATGTGATTTTAAACTTTTTACTTATATAGCTGATTCAAGCAGTGCATCTCAATTGCATTGAATTTATTCCCCAGAACTTTTTGATTGTCATGACCTGGTGGAGGGTGCTACTGGCATCTGGTGGGTGAAGCCAGTCTGCTAAACATCCAGCCATGGACAGGGCTGCCCCTTGCAAAACAGAATTATCCGGTCCAAAATGTCAGTAGTGCCACTGCTGAAAAACTCTGGATTAAAGAAATCAATTTATTTAGGTGGACCTGAAACAAATTAGAAATCTTGTTGTAACAGATGTTTGTTATAAGAAAAAACCTGACCTCATATGCAGAGCTACAGTCTCTATTCTTCAGGGGCCAGGGTGCTTTGGATATAAAACCATTAATTTCCTAAATTTAGATCCCTAAAACATAAATGAATCTTTATAAACTATTAATTAGAAATCATTTTAAAGACTGAGAGTGAATTTCGTAAAGCCAAGACACCCAAGTTGTTGAAAACACACAATGAGCAGAAAATCTTAGGAAATTCAGCCTCTCTTTGCCAGCATTGCCCTCTACCTCCAAGGAAACCTTCCAAGCCACCCTGAACCAAGGAAAATTTTTTACTCTTCACTTCAGATTAACATTGCTGATTAGCAGAAACTTAGACTACTTCCTCTAAGCAGTTGGTGTTCTGATTTTGCTCAAGTTGGCACTGGCTCGGCCACATGTTTCTTCAAAGAATTTTGATATGTTTATACTAATTTTTATCAGTTGCAGGTGCTGCAGCTTTTGAACGGTATAAACAAGATCATGCTCAATATTTCCAATTTCATTTCATTTTTCTTTAAAATAATCCATCATTAGATGATCAGACCTGCTTATTTCACTGGAATTATTTACTTGGTAGAGAAAAAAAAATTGAAACCCAAATATACAAAACCAAACCAAAAAATCCACCTTATAACTTCAAAATCCATGAGCTGGTTTTCTCTTACACTATAAACACTCAAACTTGATTTCATTTTGGCAAGATTTCCGTAGGTGAAATGGAAAAAAAGCATGACAACACACTGTGTCTTAAAATATTTATACAAACATACTTAGTTTTTATTTGATTTATTCTTGAGACAGGTACATGATGGCTTTCTGATGCACCATAAAATCAGTCTTTCACACTGGTTATTCATAAACAAATGTTATTTCATATACAAAAAGAAGGCACTGTCTAATTCCTAAGCATTAGTGTCAGTTTTGGTGGACCATGCATTCCAAGCTGCATGTACCAGGCAGTCCTCAAGTGAAACAGATGGGCAGGCCCCATCTGATGTGCAGTTACTGGGACCGCGGCTCACTTAGAGCCACTCAATTTTACTCCTTTGGATTAATGAGAAAAACGATTCCTCTGCTTTTCTCTCTTGTTAACTAGGAATGCTATTAAATGAATACGGGTGAAGCAGAGGGAGCTGGGTTCTGGCTGAACTGACTGAGACTTGGTGAGTTGGTGGGAAAAGCTGCCAAGCACTGCTGGCCTGCCAAGCTCCTGGGGTTTTGGGTCCTCAAATGTAGTGCTGTTATGAGCAAACTGACCCAACTTATTAAATGGCTTTTCCTTCTTGGAAAAAGATCCCTCTTTTCTTTAACTGCTGCCTGCCTGCCAAAAAAGCAGTAACCGTCTCGGCTAATTGCGCAGACTCCTGTCTGGAGGTCCCTCAAGCCTTGGCCAACGGTGGTGCCTCGGACCTGCAACCAGCCTCAGGATCTCAGCAGCCGACATACAGAACAGATGACTGTTTAATTCGGAAAAGAGATGGACTGCTCCTCTGTTTATTCTGTCCTTCCAAGATCCATAGTAGAGGACTGAAGTGGAAAAGTGTCCTACTGAGAGTCATTGAATGAATTAGCCGTATGCTTTCTTACTAAAGTGTTAAACAATCACGATCTACTAATTTGCACATCAACTCTGAGCTGATTAACTGGTATCAAAGATGTGTCGAAAAATCAAAGTACCAGATCTTGCTAGAATTTGATCTGGTAATACATATTAAAATATTTAAGAACCCACATACTTGGTTGAGGAATCCTGTTTCTGGAATTCCATTTATCATAAATAAAAGCACCTGTATATATTTTTAAACGATCTCGTTGTGAAGCATTATTGGTAGTTGAGGAAACAAAAAGCATAGGAAAAAAAACCCACAACCCTAAATGTCCTTTATTAGGGGGTGAGCACAGCAATTTTATGAAATATTAAGCACCTGTCTTTTAAAATGTTAAATCTATAACTATGGAAATGAAGGAATGCCCCAAGAAGTAGATTTAGATAGGAAAAAAAAGAAGCTAAAAAAATGAGCAAATGGAAAATCAAAGGGAAACAATCAGAATATTACAGAGCAAGCAAGGTGGTTAGATACACAGGTAGCAGCAGAAGTAAGAGTTGCAAGAGACTCTGGAGACCTCCCCTAAAGTGTCTTGTCCAATAAACTATGGGATTAAGTGGACGGAATAAATGGAGGCTAGAGGAGACTCTGTAGTAAATGCGCAGGGCCTCATCTATAAAATCTCTGGAGAGCTTTGGTTTGGTGACTCAGTCTTGGACAGGCACAATGGTGGCAGCAAACAGCATATTCTCAATAAAATTCCCAAGGACTTTTCAAGGTAAACAAACAAACAGGAAGCAGATGCAGAATAACACAGACAGTCCCTATTTTTTGTCAAAACACAACCAAAATACTCCTTGTTTATATATATTAGTTTGATCCCAAAGAAAGGCATGGAAGGCTAGCCAAACCGTCTGTACCGAGGGCCTCAGCAGAAATAGAGGCAGATGAGGGGAAATTATATATTTTTCTTTATACATCTCTATTATTATTATAACAAATAAGTATTATTTCAACTTTAAAGCATTAGGTAGGAGAAATAACTTGTTTTCCCTATCACTGTGCCATGCTCATTCCTCTCTTAGCGTGTCACACTTGATAATTTTTTTTGCTGCATTGTTACCTGTTTGCCCCACTGTTCTTAAGATGTATGAGATTATATAGATTTCACTCACTGTTGAATGCCTGGTATCTAGTACAGTGGTTGGCACACAGTAGGTGCTCAATAAGTGGATTTATGCAGAGTATTAATATTTAATGTTAAAGAAGAAGAATGGGACAGGTGTGGAATTGGCCAAACAGGTTTCATCCCAGCACCATCACTCACTTGCTGGATGAGCACAGCCAACATCCCTAATTTTCCAAAGCTTCGTATACTTTATGAACGAAGGGAAAGAAAACCACAAACTCTGCAGAATTATCGTTTCTGTTGTTTTTGATGATGGTGAAAAAGGTTGACATGCATTTAATGCTTACTCTGTGCCAAGAACCTTGCAATGCTCTAAATGGATTATCCTAAGTAGCTGTTATCCCACTTACGCAGATAAGAAATTCAGGGCACAGAGATGATCAAAAATATTTTAGACCAAACATTGTGCTCAACATGATTTCTAGTAACAGTCGATTCTATACAACATGTGATTTTTAAACATCTAAGGTAGGAGAGTGGATGTAACCCAAGTGGCTTAGTGCCTGCTGCCCATGTGCAAGGTCCCCAGTTTGATCTCCAGTACCTCCTGAAAACAAACAAACAAACAAACAAACAAACAAACAAACAAACAAAAAACAGCTCTCATTGGGAGCGGATGTAGCTCAGCGGTTGAGCACCTGCTTCCCATGTACGAGGTCCTGAGTTCAACCCCCAGTACCTCCTAAAAAAAAAACAAACAAAAAACAAAGAAACATCTAAGGTAAGGCAATTCAGGACCAAATCAGTATTTATGGCCACCTACTACTTAACCATGCTGTTGCTATTTTAAGAATTTAACATGAACAAAATACTTTACAACTATAAGCACATAAGTAGACTAAGAACTTATTTAGAAAAATGATCCAAATCTTTAGCTTCCAATGCCATGCTAAGGAAGCTAAGGAATCTTCTTTAGTGTATAAATTACTTTGAAAAGCAGACCACAAAAATCATTTCCATTTTGTAAAACAAAATACAATCACTCTGGTGTGAAACATTTTCCTGAAATCTTTTCAGCTACTATATTGCAATCTTTTCCTAATATACTTGAGGCTGACCAAGTAGACAAACAGAAGGAAATGTCTCACTTTTAATTATCCAAATTCCTTGAATAAAAAAAAAAACAATCCAAAATAATAGCAGTGGGACAATCTAGGTTATGTTTAAAAGGATTATACTATGAATTTCAAAAGGATGAAATAAAACAGAAATTGTTAGGAACAAATAAATGTAGCAGATGATGTGCTTATATACAATTCTTATTATAGTTTAGCATTTTCTTTTCCATTAAAATCCCAAATTATGCCAGAGGTTGAGTGATATAGCTTAAAAACCACAAAAGTTAGTAAAGAGAACTCAGGTAAACATTTTAAGAGTTTTCTTAATTACTAATTAATCAGCACCAAAATGTCTCTGTTTCTGTAAAATTATATTCTATACCATGGAACATCAGGTAAATACAAAATCTTGTTTCTCCCTCATGCCCCTGCTCCCAGAGAAACCATAATACTGACCAGATGGGGTATGCACAATTAAACTGATTTTTAATAAGGAATTCTTGGCACAATAGAATGTAATAGCTCCAAATTGTGTCAAGGACTCCATACATTTTTTCAGTAGTTCAAGGCTTAGACTCTTCAGCCCAAATCCCTTGCTAAGGGACCAAAGAGCTCTCGAGACCAGTAATGAAATAATGAGCCTTTCATCTGCAGGTCATGCTTGGGCTCGGCTGTCGTTCATTAATGACACAGCTGTTTTCCAACCTCCTGGTGTTGGAACAGTGGCAGGGGATTTATTATGGAAGGGGTAGCAGAAATATGTATAAGATCATTTCATTTATGGGCAGGACCTATATGGCAAATATACGAGAACACGCGCTTTATAACCAATAAAGTAATGCTCTTAACTTAGTGACAGTCAGATTTAGTGCCTGGCCCCACAGACCAGGAACCAGAGTAGAGAAGAGAATTTGACACCATCCCTCTGCTCACATCAGCCGCTGAGTGCCTGCTGCCTGGGCAAGGCTTAACATTTCTTTATGTCTTATTTTCTTCTTCTGGAATGTGGAGAAAAGGCCTGTCTACTCTCTTGGAGGAGGATTATAAGAAAGAGCCTTATGTGTTTTTTTGAAAAGCAGCTAGTTACTGAACTATGTACTAAGATCCTGCTTCATACTATGTTCCGTGGCAAAGGTGAGTGGGGCACTGTCCCTGCCTGAAAGAAGTCAGTCTGGTTGGGGACAGGCCTGGGGTGTGTCCAAGGTATGGAAACATTCTCTGTAAACATAGAGGGAGAGTCTGGTTCTTCCTAGAGGAGTCAGCACAGCCTTCCCAAAGATGGTGGGCATCTCATCTGCTCTGGAAACACCAGATTCCATTCATGAAATGGGCAGGGGCAGAAGGGGCCCTGGAGGTAGAGGGGATAGCCTGTATAGGTGCGAACTGCCAGCAGTTCGTTCTGTTCAACGAATGAGCAGAAGGGAAATGAATGCGAGAAGAGGACTGGGGTCAGACATCACATATGTGATGGGGTGTTCACATAGTCCCTAAGAGAAATCTGAAAAACCATGAATCTACATATGCATCTAGAAAGTTGAAAACTATAGCAAAACTTTTAAATTAACATCTTTTTTTTTTTTTTTTTTTAATCATAAGGTTAAATAGCCAGAAAGGATATACTTTCTGGAATATTAAAAATATTGACATTTAAAAATAAAAGTTACAAAATTTAAAAAATGTAGTCAATGGATTTGAAATGCCATGATTGCATACCCATCGGAGTCCACTTTAAAAAACACATGAACAAACTCCATTTTAAAAAATGTTATAATTCTTATTTACACTCTATACCCACCAAGCAAAAACTGCCCCCAAACACTTATCAGTCAGAAATGCCACGTCATTTCCTCTCTCCTTGAACTCATTTTACCATTCTATTCGACCCACATATAATTTTATCCTAATTTCATATATTTTTGCTTTAAAGTCTTTTATTGATCACCCTATTACACATCACAAAAATAACAAATGGGAATTGAAATTCATTTTCTTTTAATATTCTGTGGTCATATGGCTCTAAGTGTTAAAAAGTTTTTCTGGATTGAGTTGTTTTTTTTTTTTTCTCCCCCCTTTTTTTTTTTTTTGGGGGGGGGGGGGAGAGCGCAAATGCAGTCCCCCACTACCACAAATTATGCAGTCGAGTTTCCCACATTTTGGGAAATCTCAAGGGGCAGCACATCCAGAGAGCAATGGATAAGCCTCACCCAGGGAAAACCACCTTCGTGATCATGGTCTCTCCCCTGCCAGGTAAGTATGGATTGAGTTTTTATTACAAATATTAGCAGTATACAATTGATAAAAATTAGTCCCTTTGATAATAATTATAAAATAAACAAAATAGTGAGATTTATGGAACTGGTCCTCCCTTTATGCATTAGTACATCTAACTGTGAAAGAATATAACCTACTGTTACATTGAGACAGGTGTGATGGGTTGAATTGTGTACCCCCAAATACACACCTTTTTAATAGTCATTCCTATGGGTATGAGTCTATTGTAAGTGTGGCCTCTTGAAGATGGTATTTTCAGTTAAACTGTGGCCCACCTGAACGAGGGAAGTTCTTCCTTGGGTTACTGGAGTCCTTTATAAGCAGAAGAAATTCAGACATAGTAAGGGAATGCCATGGGGAGGAGCTGGAAGCCAATGAGAATGTGGAAATGGAAGGAAAGGACGTCCTTATGTGGCAGGAAAGCCAACGAACCCAAGGATCGCCAGCCAGCCAGGACGCTGCTGACCCCAGGAGGAAGCCAGCCTTCCAGCCTCTGAAACTGTGAGTCGACAAATTCTTGTTGTTTAAGCCCAACTCCTCGTGTGGTATTTGTCACAGCTGCCTGGGAAGCTAAGGCACACAGGGTTCAGAATCATTTCTATTCCTACTGCTCATTTTCATAGATCTGCATCATGAGGAATCTTGTACGCATTATGGATGAGAATGTTAAATTTTTGTTATAGCAACATCACCAATACTTGGGACTCTAAGCCACGTGCCAAAATAAGACAGTCATTTTAATGGGCTGAATTGTGTCCCCCAAAAGACATTCAAGCCCTAAGGCCTGGCCCCATGAATGTGGCCTTATTTGTAAAGAGGACCTCTGACGATCTTACTAGTTAACACGAGGCCAAGTGGATCTGGGCGGGCCTAATCCAACAGGTGTTCTCTTAAGCAGAGGAAATTTGGACACAGAGAAACAGAGACAGAGAGAGAGACGACCATATGATGGTGGCAGAGACGGAGAGATGCCACCACAAGCCAAGGAACACCAGGGATTGCTGGTCACCCACCAGAAGCCAGGGGAGAGGCACGGAATGGACTGGCCCCATTAAGAAGTAGCACGGCCCTGACGACATCTTGATTTTGGGCTTCTAAGCCTCCAGGATTGCGAGACAATAAATTCTCGTTGTTTAATCCAACTAGTCACTGGTACTTTATACAGCAGCCCTGGCCAACTGTGGCAGTGACCTACTGGTAAAGTTACTTAAATTCATCTATCTGCTGACTACTTGATTAGGTCCTTTAAATTTTTTCTGAATGCACAGAAACAGAACTCATTTGGCCTGCAAAAGAATTTATCAACTAGTCATGAGAATATTTGCTTTCTCAGCTTCTGGAAGTAAACCTAAAAGGTTGCACCAAGAATTTTCAGATGGCTTCTATTACACATGCTACTTTCTCATCTAGATGCACCTTTTTCATCCACTGTACTCAGAAAGATTCGGGGAAAATAAAAATATTTTTCATTTGAAAGCCCTTTTGCTATGACGTTGTTAAATAAAAGAGTTTTCTCTTGTCAGTTTCAGCCACCACAATCACACTATATCTCTGTGAATGAGGTCCCCTGTGTCATATACTTTCAATATTTTTCCAAACCATGGAGCTGAGATTTACTCATTCAAGTTATGGAAAATTTCTGCCCTAAAACTTAACTGGCAACACCTGTCTTCACTTTAAGGCCAATCATTTAAGTCAGACTTTCCTTCTGAAAAAAGAATCTGATTTCATATTCCAATTTAAATTCACATGTTAATATGCATCCCCATGATGACCATCTCATTTCTGAACTTCCATTCCCAGATATAGATCGGCGGGGTGAACAGAGCTTTGCCATGAACTTGGAGACTGGATGAAATAAGGTGAAGATGCCTTCAACGGTTTTTATCGCTTCTCTTTGGACTCTTCCTCAGGAGCAATGCCTCAATGACCACAGTGGGGGGGCAGGAAAGGTGTTGTTTCCACAAAACATTGTCTCCCCAGTTTGTGCCCTGTAGACTTTTTCAAGGTAAAGCCATGCCGTAACAGGGTTCTGAATGGATGAGATGAATGCCTTCCTTTTGCAAAATGGGAAATGTTGACCGTGAAGAGGGAGGTGGGAAGGAGAACTGAGATTATGCACGGAAGCGTACTTCTGGAAATGGGATCCCTTGGAAAGTTTTCCTTTGCTCCCCAGGAGTATTTTCTGCTCTAGAAGTTGTTTTCCTAAAGCAACCAGGAGCCCAGGGAAATGACATTTAGGTGTGTGTGTGTGGGGGGGGTGGGGGTGGCATGACCCCAATTATGTCTTGGGGAAGGTTTCTTAGTAGAAAAGTATAGAGGGCAGACTGGTGGGCCATGAGAGGAGGACTGCCAGCTGGGGGACAATGGAATGGTCTTGGAGAGATGTTGAGGGGGCCTGACTGATGGAATTGATATAGCGGGACACCAAAGGATGACTTTGAGAACCTTCTGATGGGAGACAGGAGTGATGACAGTGGCAAGAAGAGGCAGAGGTCTGTGGCTAGGGGGCCCAGTGGAGTGCAGAATGAACTAGTTTTAGGGCACGTTATGGGTGAGGAACCTATGGTACAGATTCAGATAAGACACATTTTTGTGACACTAGAAAACAGAGGATAATCACATCCATGCGAGCAGATCTCATCCAGTGAGGGAATCTGGAGCAATGAGGAAAGAAGGAAACCATGGATGTACCTCAGGGTGGCAGCAACATATATAGTCAAGGCCCAGAGACAAAGCCAAGAAAAGGCACTTTGCAGTGCATTTTACCAACAGTACCTAAAGGCTACAGCTCTTTTATTTTAACCCTATGTAAATATTCATTCATGGGCCAGGCAATGCACCACCCACAAATAATCCTCAAGATGAAGAAAATGTGGTCTCAGCCCTGAAGGAAGGCACAGGGCAGTGAGCACAGGCAGACACATGGACAATTCATAGAGTGTCTTTGGGAGAACCTGATGGTGAACATAGCCCAGAGGGCAAGGAAGGGCCAGGGAAGGCTTTCAGGAGGAGGAGACACAGAAGCAAAGTCAGGACTGGCAAACAGTGGTAAGGCAGAAGGGGAGCCAGGGTGGGAAACCACAGAAGTAAGGAACCATATGTGAGAAGGAGAAAAGAACAAGCAGCTGACTCTTGAAGGCATTCAAGAAACAAGGCAGGGGACCCCAACTGTCTGCCCAACTTCATGTCCTGATGCTGCCTTATCCTTCAGGGGTGTTGAAACTATTTGCAGTTTCCTAAATATGCCATGCATATATGACATCCCATTCCAGTCTGTTTCCCCTGCCTGCAATGTCTGGTCCCCTTTATCTACCTGGCAAACCTGCACTGACTCCAAAATGTAGTTTAGACATGAGCTCCTTTGTGAATGATGTGGGTACAAGGCCCATATGATGTACTGCTATGTGTCTCACCTAGTTTTATAATTGTTTACCTGCCTGTCTGCCCTACTCATTCATGATTCACTTAAAGGCAGTGTCTTAGTTTGCAAGTGCTGCTATAACAAATACTGTACAGTGGGTTAAGGATTTATTGGCTCACTCCTTTGGAGGTAAGGAGTCCCAAATCAAGGTGTCAGCAAGGCCATGTTTTCTTCCCCGAGTCTGTAGCGTTCTGGTGCTAGCTTGCTGCACCAGGGGGTCCTTGGCTTCTACCTTCATTCTCATGGTGATCTCTCTCCTTGTGCCTGCTCTTCCAGTTTCTGCTGCCTTCCAGCTTCTTCCTGTGTTGCCTTCTCTGACTCTGGCTTCCAGTTTCTTCCAGTAATATGGATTAAAACTCACTCTACTTCAGCTGGGCCACACCTAAATAGGATCTTCCAAGTTCCTATTCACAAATGAGTCCACACCCTCACTCACCTTAACACATTCAAAGACACCATTTAAAAACGGTTTCACATCCACAGGAACATGGATTAAGATTAAGAACATGTGTTTTCTTGGGGTACATAATTTGCTCTGTCACAGTCAGGGACCATGTCTCAGTTACCTTCATATCTCAGACTTAGCACCATGCCTGGTCATGACTGTGTGTGCACGTGTGTGTGCATATGTGTGCACACATGTAGGCCTGTATATGAATTAAATGTCAACTGAACATAGGGGCACAATGAAAACAGGAGAAATATTTTAATCCTTAGTGACTAGAAGAGTGATGGGGAAAAATCTGGAAGAAAATTTAATGAGTCAAGATGGAATTTGTCATTGTGTATAAAGTGCTTTAAGATTGAATGAAAAGTCGGTTCACAAAGCCTTCCAAACGCAGGTTTAAATATCTTATGCCATCTAAAAATCAATAAAGCACAATGAAAAAAAATCTGAGGTTACAAAGTGTTACAGGAATGCACAGACTGAAAATAATAGATAGTAGGCTGTCCAGGGTTGGTACAGCAGCACTCCAAGGCTATCAGGGGTCCTTCTGGTTATTCTTTCTGCTTCAACATCCTCAGCCATTAGGAACTTTGTTATCACTTTAGGGTTTTAAGATGGCTGCTTTACCCCTGGGCTTCACATCCATGTTCCAAGTAGGAAAAAGGGAAAAGGGAAAAGAGACAGTATACCAGCGATGTCTACCCCTTTTTAAAAGCCCTTCTGGAAGTCCTCCGGAGATTTCCATTTATATGTGATTGACCTGAACAAGATGCCATGCCCTCCTCCAGAACTTCACTGAAGTGGCGATGGAGAACAGAGTAATAAAGGAGGCTGAGTCAGTCCAAAACCCTATCTGTCCCACCTGATCAAAAACTAAATGAGGGGACTCAAATAGATCCTTGTACATCCATGTTCATAGCAGCATTATTTAAAATAGACAAAATGTGACAAAACCCCAAATATCCATCATCTGAAGGATGGATAAGCAAAATGTGGATTATAGCTCCAACAGAATGTTATTCAGCCATAAAAAGGAAAGAAGTTCTGCTACATGTTACAACATGTGCACCCTGAAGACATCCTGTTGAATGAAATAAGCCAGATGCAGAAGGCCAAATATTTTATGATTTCACTTATATTAAATACCCAGAAGATGCAAATTTATAGAGAAAGTAGATTAGTGTTTTCTAAGGGCTGGGGAGTAGGGATGGGGAGTTATTGCTTAATGGGTACAGAGTTTTTATTTGAGGTGATGAAAAAGTTTTGGTAATGGAGAGTGGTGATGGCAGCACAATATTGTGAATATAATTAATACCACTGAATTGTACCTTTAACAATGGTTAAAATGGCAAATTTCATGTTATCCATATGTTACTATACATATTGGGGCTTCTAAGAAGATCTTTAAAACACAGAAAATGAAAACTAGATAAAATGTAGATAAATGAAGAAACAAAAGAAAACTTTAAGTAAATTTTATTTCATATCCTCAAAGAGATAGGAGAGATATTACATCCATAAAGTTAGATCAGAATGTTACTATAAAGGCAGGAATATCTCTACTAATACAAAACACCTAAAAATTAAAAAGAAAGAAAGAAAATGATTGCTTAAATATTAAAAACAAATTCAATAGAGGGGCTAGACAGTAAGTCAAGAAAATCTCTAAGGAAGTAAAAGAATAAGATGAAATAGATCAATTAAAGAAAATATAAGCGGCTTGGAATATAAATCCAGAAGGTTCAATACATGGCTAGGTTGTAGGACAAAAGAATGCACAAAACAGAAATAAGGAAATTGCCAAAAAAATAAAATAAAATAAATAAATAAGAAGCTTTCCCAGACTCAGGAAAAGCAGCCTCTACATTGAAAAGGCACATTAAGGAAAGAAGATCCACACAAGCACACATGCCAGTGCAAAATTTCAGAACACTAGAGATAAAGAAAAGATGGGATACTATTTCAGCATCTAAATACAAAGGATTGAGAATCAGAATTAAATTGAGTTTCTGTCCAGGAAATCAGAAGGAAGCTAAAGAACCACAGCATTCTGAAAGAAACAGGAATTTAGCATAAATTTTATACACAGCCAATCAATAGAATAAAGATATTTTTGGTTATCCAATGTCTCAGAAATGTACTTTCCATTTCTTAGGAATCCACTGGTGCATGTGCTTCGGGAACATGAGTGAAGAAACTAAGAATAAGGAACGCATGGCATCCGGAAAAGAGATCCAAAGAAAGGCAAGGGCCAGGAGCTGGAAGCTTAGAGAACAAGCAGTCTCCTGCGGGTGGAGAAGCCAGGGGTTAAGCAGGGAGAGGAAGGTGGACAAGAAATTCAAGACAGAGATGACATAATGGAACATCTGGAGAGTATTCAGCATGTGTGAAATTCAGGTAGTATAAGAGACATCAAGAAATTCAGAAACTTCAGAAAAAACTAACATCTGAACAAGAAAGGAAAAAAAATCATCATAGTATACTTCCTGAAGCTCCAGTGAACATAATTTACATAATCTTAAATAAGTTAATATGTAAGGAGGTAAGGCAGTAGGTGTGAGAAAGAAATCCTCATCCATCAAAACAAAGCCAAGAGATAATGTCTAAAATGGACAAATCAGTACAAAGCTGAATAAGCACATTATTTTAGGTTTAAGATGATAACTTCCAGGAGAAACATCTAAATAAGGTTTAATTTGGGGATGATGACCAGAGAAGTACAACTTGAGGGCATGGAATCCCATCTTTCATGGTATATACATGTATACACACACATGCACACATACTGAGGCATAATATAAATTAACGCATGTTTTATTTTAAGAAATTCAATGTAATTGATAACATTTTCCCCAAGAAACTCCCTGATATTGTTTTATTTCTCCATTGACATTTGGATTATAGTATTTTTCTACTGCCAAAGTTACATCACTGATACTGCAGTGTCTTTCACTGCCAACTGCCTTCCACACACTAATTATCAATTAGAAATCATGCTATTACATCCCACTCAGCATAGTTTATATAATTAAGAGGGGGAAAAACAACAACAACTAGGAAACAGCTGCCTCTTAATTAAGATGGCAGACCTTTTAAAACAGTTGTGGCAATTTTTACTTTTAGAGAGTTAAAAGAAAAAGGCTCTGTATAACTATTAAAACCATCTTTTAAGATCCTTAACTATAACATCATGGGCAAAATTTATAGGGAAAACTCAAAACAGAAGATGAAATAAAATGTAAACGAGATCACAACTCTATCCCTTTAATTTTACTTTCAGTTCATCAATAATTTGATGGCACCAACTAATATCCCATCATCCCATCAGTCACTGTTAAAGACCAAAGTGGTCTCCCCAGGAACAGATGCCCTGCCTGCAGGAGAAGGCTGAAGCTGACTCCTCTGCTCGCTTGTTCTTTCTCTCTTTCTCAGGACTCCAGTGCTCTCCAGTGCTGTCATTAACAGCCCTGTATTTGGGCCCCTGTCCCCAAGCACTGTTGCTGATCCCCAACACTGAAAACAGCTTTCTAGGAATTTATTCCATTTTACAGCCACAGCCACATAGATGCCTGCTGCTGGAAGGCAGAGCCATGCGTCAAAGACATCGGAGCTTTAGAGTTGGGAAGGATTCATTAATTCAACTTATTTTTATTGAATATTTACTGTATGTATATATATATATACATAGAGAGAGAAAGAGAGAGAGAGAAAGGGAGAGAGAGATAGTACTAGAGCTAGAGCAGTTGAAGACAAAAGATGGATCTGTTCTCTGGCCTCAAGGAGATTTTTCGACAAGGGCTGGGGCCAACAACAGCTGCACAATTAGTTTTTCTCTCCTGAATGTGATAAATGCCGTTAAGGACAGTAAAGGCTGCTAAGGACCTGAGTCAAAATCTCTGAGATTTGAGGGGTTGCTATGGGTTGAATCGTGTCACCCCAAAAGACTACACTCAAGTCCTAATCCCCATCCCATGTATGGGAGCTGCTTTGGCATTAGGATTCTTGAGGATGTTATTAGTTAAGATGAGGCTAAACTGGTGCAGGGTGGGCTCTAAATGAAGGTGACTGGTGTCCTTATAAAGGGAGGAAATTTGGGGGGTGGGGAGAGGGAGAGAGTCACGTGACAGAGGCAGAGCTGGCGTTCAGCCACAAACCAGGGGACACCAGGGCTGCTGGCCGGCCACCAGAAGCCAGGAGGGGCTGCCAGGGGCCCCTTTTAGGAGGAAGCAAGGCCCAGCTGAGTCCTTGAACCCTGGCTCCTAGCCTCCCCAACTGCCAGACAATAAATCTCTGTTGTTTTAAGCCCCCCAGGTTGTGGTCCTTTATTACAGCAGCCCTAGAGACCTAAGACAGAGGTGGCAAGGCATTCGCTGCGCGGGTAAATAGGCAGGGACAGCCATTCAACTGAAACTTTTACCTTGCTAGCTAAGAAACAGAATTTTGTGTAAATTGATCCATGATAACATTAGAAGTAAGGGTAAATTCAGAAACAATAAGAAGCCTGATTCAGAGAAAGGGCTTTTCCCACACATCACTGTCGATGAAGGTCAGCGGCTACAGGAGTTGAAGGAAAACTACTTTTCTGGGGTGCAAAGCCCATTGCAAAACAAAACAAAACAAAACAAAACAAAACAAAACGGAAATGCCTGTCCCCTTTCCTGCACTTAGATGGTTCACGTTGCCAGAAGCCCAGGAAGTGAGCGGCTGACGAGGCGTTAATTACGGCAGATTCTCTGGGGTGTTGACTTTGGGTTTTGACTCACTACTGTTTGGCCATTTATTGGACAAATATTTATGGAGCATCGACTATATTCCAGGCTCTACTCCAGGTACTGGAGAATTAGGGAAATAAGACACATAAGATCCTTGCCTTCAAGGCGATTGTGGACTGGTGGGGGAAGCAGGTAATACAGGAATAGACACACACATGAGAAATTCGGGGCCACGAAGAAAACAAACAGGGTGTTGTGAACCAGGTGTGCGGGTGGTGAGAATGAGCTTTCAAAGAGGGGAGTGTATCTGGGAGCAACCAGCCAGAGTGGAAGAAGAGCTGGGTGTGTTAGAATAACAGGGAAAGAATTGAGTCTGTTCAAATCACATAAGGAGGCCAATATGGCTAAAGCATAGTATGTAACTGGGAGAGTATAAAAAAGCAGGCAAAGCTTAGATCATAAAGGAGTGGGAGAGCCACGGGGAGAGGGAGAGCAAGAAAAGGTTCTGAGCAGAAGGAATCAACCACTCTCAGTCATATTAAGTTTGAGAAGGCAAAACAATATAGATTTTGATTTTAAATAAGAAACCTCATTTTTAAAAGCATTTCACCATCTGATATTTTAAAGCTGATATTATTTCATATACAAGCCGAGTCATGTCAAAATCAGATCATTTAAAATGCAGCATTTGAACAGTTGACTGCACCATAAATTTAAAAGAATATTTATTGCACGTGTTTTTCATGTCCAGCTCTTAAGCAGGGCATAGCCTTACTTCTGAGATTTGTATTCCTTAGATCTCTTTCAACTTTTTGGAAAACCTCTCAGCTCTCTGAAAATATGGATTCTCAGTTCGATCTGCAAGAGATCTCTCTTTGTTTATAGGTCCTAAGGTTGCTAAAAGTTAAATCACAGATAGTAAAGAATAAGTATGTGAAGGATTTTTAAATTTCAAATAAAGATTTGCTTTAAATAGATTATTTCAGGTATGAAAAAGTCTTTGGGTAACAAATAAACCAGTTTGAACTCGGGATAAAAAAAAACATTTGTTTTTTTTTTCAGAACACTTTCAGTTTTTGCCCTTAAATTAAGGCAACTTATGATTCAAAGCACTAAGGAAAATATTTCTAAAAGTGTATTAAGGGACAATCTAAAGTGCACAGCTGTTGTAGAGCCTCAGTACTGCATGCAGTAAATCAGTAGATTATGGTAGAAAATGAGAAAAGCAAAATATTATAAGGAAATTTACCCAGTCCCATGTGGGGTGGGGACTGGGGGACACAGACAAGTGATTTTAGGGGTCATACTGCTTTGCAGTGTTCTCTCTGTAGCACACAGGAAAAGAAATGAGCAGTAAATAAAAATAGAGTGAGTAAAAACAGGAAGGAATAACAATGTGTAAAGGAATTAAATGGTCTACATTTCATTTAAGGGAACTAAAGCAAAGCATTTATAATGATGGGATTATATTTTTCCATTTTCTATTTTCCACATGGATTTAATAATGTGACTAGAATAATATGCTCACTATTTGTTTTTATTAAAAGACCTTTGAGAGAAGACATATTGATCAATGGAATAGAACAGAGAGTTCAGAAATAAATCCTCTCATTTACAGTTGATTTTTGACAAGAGTGCCAAGACAATTCAATAGGAAAGAATAATCTTTTCAATAAATGGTGCCAGGACAACTATATTTCCACATGCAAAGGAATGAAATTGGACCCCTACCTCACATGGCATAGAAAAAATTAACTAAAAATGGATAATAGACCTAAATGTAAGAGCTAAAACTATAGAACTCCTAGAAGAAAACATAGGAATAAATCTTTGTGATCTAATCAGGCAAAGGATTCTTAGACATGATAGAAAAAGTACAAACAGTAAAATAAAAAATAGATAAGTCAGACTTCATTAGTATTAAAACCTTTTGTTCTTCAAAGGATACCATCAAAAAAGTGAAAAGAAGCCAGAGAATGGGAGAACCCATTTATAAATCATATATTGATAAGGGACTTCTATCCAGACTATATAAAGAATTCTTGTAATTCAGTAAGAATGAGACAACCCAATTAAAAACAGGGCAAGGCTCTGAATATACATCTATAAAGATATATATATGGCCAATAAACACATGAAAAGATGCTCAACATCATTATTCATTAGGGAAATGCAAATCAAAACCACAATGAAATACCATCTCACAACCACTATCATGGGTATAATCAAAAAGGCAGACAATAACAAGTGTTTACAAGGATGTGGAGAAATTGGAACCCTCAGGTATTGCTGATGAAAATGCAAAATGGTGCACCCTCTGGAAGAGTCTGGTAGTTCTTCAAAATGTTAAACATAGATCTGCTATATGCCTCAGCAATTTCACTTGAAGGTATACAACCATGAGAATTGAAAACATTTGTCCATACAAAAACTTGAACACGGATGTTCATAAAAGCCAAAGGTGAATACAACTCAGGTGTCCATCAACAGATGAATGGGTAAATAAAATGTGGTATACTCATATAATGAAATGCTATTCAGACATAAAAAGGGATGAAATACTGGCACAAGTTACAACATGGATGAACCTTGAAAATACTGTGCTCAGTGATGGAAGCCAGTCACATATTATAGGGTTCCATTTATATGAAATGCCTAGAAAGGGCAAATCTACAGAGAAAGAAAGTAGATTAGAGGCGGCCAGGCCTGGGTGGAGCAGGGTGGGGTGGGGGATGGAGAATGAGTGCTAAGGAATACGGGGTTTCTTTCTGGTATGATGAAAATGTTCTGGATTTAGACAGTGGGAATGGTTGTACAATTCTGTGAATATACTAAAAACATTCAATTTTACACTTGAGAGGGTGAATTTTAGGATGGGTGAATCACACCTCAATTTTAAAGAAGATGAACTTAGCTTCCAGCACTCACCTCTCGACAATACCAGTTATCTATCTGCAGCTGCCTGTGAGACATCTCATGGGGATGCCTAACCACGGGTCAGCTCACATTGTCCACCTCTGCCAGTAATACCATAGGGAGACACAGGACTGAATAAGAGAAGACCTTAATTCTCATCTCGATTCTGGCCCTCAATCACTGTGTGACCTCAGGCAATCTACAGAACTTTCCTTGTGCCATTCTCCTTCTTTGAAAGATTGAAGACATCTTTGAACATGATCATTTCTATGGGGTCTTCTGACTTAAAAAAATGATGCTCTAGGCAGTATATTCAGAGCATTTTACTGTGGAGATTTCAAATGAAAATGCCTCAAAACCTCGACTTAGCCATGCTCCAGTTGGTACGACATCCCAAACACCAAATAATTTTCAGACAAGTTCAACTTTTACTTTATTGAAGACATAGAGATGATTAAACTTTGTTCCTCTTCTAGTTTCTTTGCAATTCAAAATCTCTGATGCCAGGCCCACTGAAGCACCTTCGTTATTTTTCTGTTCATCCATCTTCCAATTCTGTATGGTTTCAGAACTACCCCTTAATCAGAGTCTTGAGTCCAATTCCACCCTCTTGAATTATCCTTTTTCTCCCAAATATCCAGCCTGCCCCAGAATTCTGGCTATTTGCCCCCTTCTTATAGACAGATTGTCTTCCATAGTCATAAAAAGAGAACCATTCCTTAACTCCCTAAAAGGCACACAGCTTACTTCTTAAAAGGAAATAACATCCACTTCCACACCAGTTTAGTCTCAGTCCCCAATAATCTAACTCTTCAGCTATGACAGTTTTGAAACGACTCTCTATGGCAGATTTCTCCCCAGCTAGTCATCAGATTTCACGGCCATTTTAAGTCCTCGTTATTCCTCACCTCTGAAGAGCTTCGACACAGACCAAGCCCTCCTTCTGATGCATCTCGCTCTTGACTGTTGTGATGTGATGAGACACTTGTCGGCCTCCATTTTTGTGTCATTCATGCCATCTCCTTGTCACTGGCCAGTCCCTATATGGGAACACTGGGAGGCATGTCACTGGTCCTTCCTTCATGTCTTCTCATTCGTGGCTCCCCTTCTATGAGTTCATCTCCTCCTAATGTTCAGTAGCCTCTTTGCTTCAATAATTTTTTTTTTTTAAGATTTATTTACTTATTTCACTTTTATCCATTTTTACCCACCCCTCCCCCCTTTTTGCTGTTTTTGTGTCCATTCACCGGGCAATTCTCTGTGTCTGCTTCCTCCCTCTCTTCTCACCCTTCTCCTCCTGTCTTCACCAGGATTCAATCCTGGGAACCTCCGATGTGGGAGAGAGGCATCCTACTGCTTGCGCCACCTTAGTTCGTGGTTTTTTGGCACGTCTCGTCTTGGCTCTCCCTTGTGTCACTCTCTTGTTATGTCATCATCTTGCTGCGTGGCTCGGCAGGGCCTGACGGCACACCCGCACGTGGGGCCTGGGGGGCTCACCCGCTCGCAGGGCCTGGCGGCGTATCCGCGCACGAGGCCTGGCGGCTAGCATGCCTTCTGTATTTTTCTTTATTTTTACCAGGAGGTCCTGGGGATTGAACCCAGGGCCCTCCATATAGGAGACAGATGCCCAACCATTTGAGCCACATCTGCCTCCCTGCTTCGATGATTGTCAAACTACATTCCTCTACCATTGACGGGCTGCTGAACATCTTCATCTTTATGTACCACTGCTATTTTAACTCCTCTAAAATCAACCTGTTATTTTTCAGCCAAACCAAATTTCTCTTTAGAGGTCCCCATTTGAAACTTAAAATCTTGAATTCAAGATTTCGCTCCTTCCTCTTTCACTCCCTTCTCATTCATTTTCTTTGTGGCTTCTGTTGTAGTCTCCTATCTTCACTTCACTTCACTTTTTTTGTTGTTGTTCTATTCCACTTAAATTCTGAAATTCAGTTCAAGCAGGGAACTTGTCTACTTATTTTTGTAGACCAAGTATCTCCAGGACCTGAAATAAAACCAGTCTTCAAGCAAAAGTTTAAAATAATGACCTCACATCTCACCACCAGGAGCTTGGTCTTGTGATGTGCCTTCAAAAGTAGCAAATGTCATATTATGGCAAGGACATATTATTAAAGCTTTTCAGTTAGGTACCATTTAGTTCTACCTTCAAACTTGTAATATAGATGGTAATATTTAGTAATATTTCTTCCCAACTAAGAATCCACCCTATGTTAATATCCTTAAAATGGCCATTCCTCACACCATCCAGAAAAGATCATAAATTAAGACAAGCATTTTTATACGTACTGGCAAAAACTAAAAGAATCTCTAAAGATAAACAAAAAGTTTGGCCAAAGTATACAGTACCTTATATGCACTGGCAGTCACTTCACCAGCGACATATTTATTAATGTACTTTTTTCACTAAAAATGTATCGCTTTGAACTTGCTCTGGATAATTATCTCTTCTAACACATAAATGGAAGTTCTTGCCACTGTTTGCAATATTTCAGTATCCTGCTATCTTAAATAAGTTACGCAAAACTGCCAAAGACAAAATGTTTCAGAAAATGTGGAGATTTGGTGCTGTGTACAGACAAACCTACACACAAGGGCAAAGAGAGTTCTCAGATGGATCTTCAGTACTGTGACTCCAAAACTGAATTCTCTCTAGGACAAACAATAGGTATTAATCCAATGTATCATTAGCAAACAAGTTTCATGAGTTAACTACAATTTCACATGGAGAACCTAGGAAAGCCTTCAAGAAAAGGTATCCTCTGAGCTGGTTTTTGAAGGATGGGAGGAATTTTAATACTAAGATATAGAGAAAGAAGGAAGTGGCACTTTGGTTTCAAATGCTGGTTTAGACAAAAGTATGAGTATGGTAGCACATATAATCCATGTGATAACTAATTATTGAATTACTAGAGCTAAACAGAATTTATGCCTGGGCCAAGTCTTTATCAATACATTAATAATTTATATGCAGAGAGATAGACATACACACAGCTATTTTTATATATGATTTAGCCCTTAAATTGTAACTATGAACCTCTATTAAATTACCATGCTGTAGCTTTAAATATTCCCAAAATGGATAATTTTGATATTCAGTTTCAAGATGTCTATGTTTTCTATTAAATTCATTTTACCAATCCACTAGAAGCCTGTCATCTGATTTAGTTGAGACCTGACGTAAGCCAGTTAATAGACAATGCAGTCAAAGCTGATACATACAATTTATCTACCTTAGAAGATATGAATGTACATTCATTCACCAAATGTTCTAGAGCCAAGAACTATTCTTCTGACTGAAGTTCTATATTCTCTTATCATAATAAAGCCATACCCATAATGGAGTAGTACTATTTCAGTTTCTACAAATTCCAATTTGAGGGGCTTTTCATTTTATTTTGTTTTTTAAATAAAGGAAAGTCTTGCAATGCAATTTGAGTATAAAATGCTTCATGATTTTTTCAATCATCCAGTTTTTCACAGTTGTCTTTCCTGTACCTAATTAGACAGTTTTAAAGACAATACTCATTTTTGAGGCTTTCCAAAGAATACAAACGTATTTTCATTAAAAAAAAAAAAAAAAAAAAAAAAAAAAAAACCTCTCTTACTTTTTTGCACATGCATTTCATCATGTTATATAATAGTTTATATTACAAGGTTACAATAACTTGCCCTACTAGTAAAGTAGTCACCACAACAAGGGCACGTGGAATGAAAAGTAAACAAACACGTTTCTTCCATCACAACCAAAAGACATAAGGAACTTCAATGTGGAAGGTGAGAGGTTTAGTTTTACGATGAAATAAAAAAATAAGTTGATTTTCAAATTTATCTGTTGTGAGTTAATATCTAGCACCTGAGCCCTCTATTTTACAATTACATTGGCACTGACACACATGCTGATAACAAAAATCCCAGAGGTTATATTTCCTACTTCTTCCCAGTCCTTTCTTTCAATTCAGTTTGAGAAAAAGTTTTCAAGTACAATTAACATTTATCATATCACCCTACTTTTTGTGTAGGGAAAGTGAGACGCTCACTTAGGATTTCTGTATTTTCTAATTGAAACATCCAATTCATTTCTCATAATCCTAAAATCGATTTGTTTATATTCTAAACGCAGGCAAGCATTTAGCAGGCATTAGCTCTCCTGCCTCTTGGTGCTTTTGCCTGTTCCCAGATTAGCAAAATGCTGATCTTCTGGGTCACCTGGAACTTGCCACTATGGACACTGTGCCTCAAATACTGAATCTTCATCACTTGTTTCACTCCAATCATTCATTGCACATATTTGTAAAGACAAAGTTCGAAGATGGCGTATGATTATGTTTAACAGTAATGGGAAATGCCTTTAATGCAAGGCAAACATTTTAAAAGTTCTATTGTTCAAATCATGAATGTAATTGATGTAGGTCATCAAGTAGATTGTATTTTAATACTGAAATATTCAATTAACATTCGCCCATATCCAACGACTTAATTACCTTTAAGTTTAAGCATACTTTTAAATCCCCCAATAGCAAATACAAGTTCTCTGGCAAGTAGAAGGAAGCATATCCAGAACCAATTCCTCCCTGGTCAATCTAAAACTTCTTGCCCTCTCCACAGGCACACCACCCACAGACAGGGATGTGGGGGCAGGGGAATTTAAGGGCAACGCTGTAGACTTTATCTGCGTGAGCTTATGCGATTGGCCAATAGGTTAGAGCTAGGGAGCAACACTGACATGTGAGGGAATGCTGCTTGGAGCTGAGAAACAAGCCATTTTTAAAATTTGGGGCAGAGCATCAACCCACTGCAGGTGAGCACGTCTGAACAGCATTCCATGCACAGTGAAACCTTACCGAGAGGTGCCCTTGATCCCGCCAGCATCACAGAAGGAGCACAGATTCCACAAGAACCTTACAAGAGTAAGTACTTCCAAGAGGCGGAGCACCCAGAGAGGTGACAATTCTGTCTGGCAAATTTTAATTCTCTTTCCATCAGGCAGAGTTCAGGGCTGGCTGTAACCCAGGTATGTCTAATTCAGACAATAGCCCAGTGTTCTCCTACAGACAGACCTCAGAAAGCCAAGCAAAATTGGGGTGCAGGTTTCAGGTTCTGTGGCTGAAATAAAGTGTCGTTTTGCCGAGGGTCAAGATCTAATTAATTCGTGACCTCGAAAGATGCATTCTGCTGCCTCTGCCCAGGATTACTGCAGAGCTGGGCTACTGACCGTTTGGAAGGAACATCTTAGGACACAAGCCCCTTTTGGCTGCCTGAGCCATCTCCGCATTAACACCCTACTGTTATTTTAGCTGTTGTTTATCGATCATTTTTACAAGGGTTAAATTTCCCTCCCAGCATGGATTGAGGTGGGGATGTTGGCGAAGCAGGGCCTGGGGATGGAAAAGCTCACTACAACCACAATAAGCTCAGGTACTGGTTATTTCTTAGAATTGAGACACACAAATTCCTTGTGAGATGTTCAGTTTCTGTATAGTATTTTCCTCCCTGGGGACAAATTTTGAGGAAATAAATTCATACACTGCCTCCAGGTTTTCAGGAAACTGCCACAGGGCTCCTTTAAAGTCAAAATGAGCTGCTGTTTTAAGTCGTATGCACGATTTTTGGAAGGCACTGGAAAGAAAGCTAATATTAGACATCTGCATTGGATCCAAGATACAGCACGACAATTTATGATGCCACCATCTTTTGCCTGACTTCTTAGGTTTGACCTGTTGTCCTATATGAGCTTTTTTCCCAGTTTGTCACTGCATTTATTACCTTTCCCTTTAGTAAGTAATTGGCGTGTGCGTTGCTTTGACCTGTCAGAACAGATTCTCTGTACCTGTTCCCGCTGGTTTATCAGAGACACTTATGATAGACGCAGCCTATGTTCTTAGAGCTCTGGAATCAGAATGCTTGAAAAGCTTGCACAGGCACAGTGTCAATGGTACGAGCTCCTTCACCTCACGTAAAGTGGGGGTGATGGCAGGGACTTAGTTCCCCAGGGCTGCCGGTACAAAGTACCCACAAACATGGTGGCTGAAAACAACAGCCATTTATTATCTCACAGTTCGGGGGCCGGAGGACTGAAAGCAAGATGTGGGTGGGGCCCTGCTTGCCCTTGTCCTGCAGAGGAGCGTCCTTCCTGGCCTCTTGCAGCTTCCGGCGCTGGCTGCCATCCTTGGCCATCCTGGGCTAGCAGCTGCATCACTCCCCTCTCTGCTCTGTTGTCACATGGCCGTCTTCAAACGTGTCTGTCCTCACGTCCAGATTCCCTCTTCTTACAACTCCAGCCACCCTAATCCTGTTTGGCCTCACTCTTACTAATCCCATCTTCAAAGACCCTATTTCCAAATAAGGTCAAATCAGAGGACTGGGGTTAGGACTTGAACATGTCTTTTTTTCCTTCTTCTTTTTAGAAATTTTATTGAAGTTTATCATTCATACATGAATATACATAAACAATAAGTGTATAGTAAAAGTTGTGAACTTACAAAACAAACATGCATAACGTTATACAGGGGTCCCAAACATCACCCCACCATCAACACCTTGCATTGTTGTGAGATATCTGTTATAAATTATGAAAGAATATCATCAAAATCTTACTACAAAGTATAGCTCATATCTTACATTTGGTGTATTTTCCCCTAACCCACCCTATTATTTTTTAAAAATATATTTTTATTACAGAAGTTGTGAACTTACAAAACAATGATGCACATGTGTAGAATTCCCATATAACACCCCTTCATCAACAGGCCACACTACGGTGGAACATTTGTTACAGATTGTGAAATATCATCAGACTATTACCACAAACCATGGTCCATAGCATACATTTGGCACACTTTTTCCATACCCGCCCATTATCAACACAGTACATCTTTGGCATAGTTGCATGAATTTTACAGTATTGCTGTTAACCACAGTCCATAGGTCACTCCAGTTGTATTTTCCCCATGCTTCTCCACATTCCCACCACCCTGCAATAGTGATGTACATCCTCTCTAGCTCACAGAAGGACACTCTTGCATCTGTACCATCAACCACAATTCTCAACCACTTCTCAGTTCATTGTGTTATTCAGTCCCTAGATTATTCTCTACCTTTCTTTCAATTGAGAGTTACATCCCTAGACTACCCTTTCTAGCCACATTCCCATTTATAAATCAGCTGTTACACTATAATGTGTTACTATCAACACTATACATTTCCACACTTAAACAGTAAAGTTAATGAAAACTTCTACAACATTAAGCATCAGTAGTCCTTCTTGGCTTCTTCTTATCTCCTTTAAGAATCCACCACCTACCACCAGGTCTTAAGATATATTCCTACATTTTCTTCTAGGAGCTTTATGGTTCTTGCTTTTATATTTAGGTCTTTGATCCATTTTGAGTTAATTTTTGTGTAAGGTGTGAGATAGGGATCCTCTTTCTTTCTTTTGGCTATGGATATCCAGTTCTCCCAGCACCATTTGTTGAATGGGGGTTTGACAGGCTTGTCAAAAATCACTTGACCAGAGATGTGAGGATCTGTTTCTGAACCATCAATTTGGTTCCATTGGTCTATTTGTCTACCTTTATGCCAGTACCATGCTGTTTTTACCACTGCACCTAGGTAATATGATTTAAAGTCCAGAAGTAAGAGTCTTCCAACTTCGTTTTTCCTTTTTAAGATGTTTCTGGCTATACCAGACACTTTACCCTTCCAAACAAATTTGATAATTGTGTATTCCATTTGTTTAAAAATTTCTGGTGGAATTTTTATCAGGATTGCATTGAATCTGTAAATCAATTTGGATAGATTTTAACATCGTAATGATATTTAGTCTTCCAATCCATGAGCATGGAATGTTCTTCCAATTATTTAGGTCTTTTAAAATGTCTTTTAAAAATGCATTGTAGTTTTCTGAATACAAGTGCTTTACATCCTTGGTTAAGTTTATTCCTAAATATTTGATTCATTTAGTTGCTATTGTAAATGGAAATTTTTTTCCTGACTTCTACCTCAAACTATGCATTACTAGTGTCTTTTAAAGTCTATTTCATCTGATAAAAGTATAGCTACTCTGTGGAATATCTTTTTCCAGCTTTTCATTTTCAATCAATTGGTATCCTTGAGTCTAAGGTCAGTCTCTTGCAGACAGCATATAGGTGGCTCATATTTTCTTATCCATTTTGCCAGTATGTGTTTTGATTGGGGAGTTTAATCCATTAACATTCAATGTTATTACTGTAAAGGCAGTTCTTATTTCACCCATTTTGACCTGTGGGTTTTATCTGTCATATTTTATTTTCACCACTCTTTTAAGACTTTTAGTTACTTTTACTGATACAATCTTCATTTCTAGCCTCTCTTCCAAGCCTCTCTCTCTTGTCTTTTGTTTCAGACTGTAGCACACCCTTTAGTATTTCTTGCAAAGCTGGTCTCTTTGTTATAAACTCTCTCAGTTTCTGTTTATCTGTGAATATTCTAAGCTTACCGTCATTTTTGAAAAACAATCTTGCCAGATATAAGATTACTGGCTGGAAATTTTTCTCTTGCAGTATCTTAAATATATCATATCACTGCCTTCTTGCTTCCATGGTTTCTTATGAGAAATTGGCACTTAATCTTATTGGGTATCCCTTATATGTTATGCACTGCTTTTCTCTTGCTGCTCTCACCTCTCTCTTTGTCTTTGGCACTTGGCATTCTGATCAGTATGTGTCTTGGAGTTGGTCTATTCAAATTTAGTCAAATGGGAATTAGTTGTGCTTCCTGGACACAGATATCTATGTGCTTCAACAGGGCTGGGAAATTTTCTACTATTATTTCTTCAAATATTCCTTCTGCCCCTTTTCTCTTCTCTTCTCTGTCTGGGACACCCATGACACGTATGTTTGCATGTCTCTTGCTGTTATTTAGTTCCCTGAGACCCTGCTTAATTTTTTTCCATTCTTTTCTTCATCTGTTCTTTTTAACATTTGCTTTTGGAGGCCATGTCTTCAAGCTCACCAATCGTTTCTTTTGCCACCTCAAATCTGCTGTTATATGACTCGAGGGTATTTTTAATTTCATTTATTGCACTTTTCATTCCCATAAAACTTGCTATTTTCCTATGTATGCTTTCAAATTCTACTTTGTTCTCATCCAATGTCTTCTTAATATCCTTAATCTCTTTAGCCATCTCATTGAATTTATTAAGGAGATCTGTTTGAACATCTATGACTAGTTGTCTCAGCTCCTTTTGTCATCTATAAGCTTATCTCGTTCCTTTAACTGGGCCATTTCTCCCTGTTTCTCGATATGGACTGTAAATTTTTGTTGATGTCTTGGCATCCGGCTTACTAGATGTATTTATTCTGGGTGCAGTTTCTCTCTCTACTTTAGGGCTTTCTTGCCATTTCTCCCTTGCTGGTTGTGTAGTAGGAGCTGAGGATGTAGTTGGTGCTGTGAGCTGTGGAGGCTCAAGCCGCTCACACTGCTCCAGGGACCAATGAAGCTTCTCCCACCTTTATCCTTTGCCAGGGGTAGGCACAGAGTCATAGCTGTGTGTAATAATTGAAGTCACGCAGACCGTCTGTAGTTGCCCAGAGAGACTGATGAAGCATCACACTCCTTCCTCCCCAGACTGGGGCAGGGATGGAGCTGCAGGTGTGGGTAGCGGTCTATGCCGTGAGGGTTCAAAATGACTGCAGTTGCCCAGGTAGACTGATGTAGCACCGGCCCCCCCTCTCCCTGCCAGGGGTGGGGGTGGACCCTCTGGACTGCCCAACAATCTAATTCATGTGGGCCGAATGCACCTGCAGTTGCCCTGAGAGGCTGAGGGAGTACTGTCCCCTCTTCTGCCCTTTAGGGGGTGTCTGACTCTACAGACTGTGTGGGTTGAAAGTACCTGCAGTTACCCAGAGAGGCTGAGGAAACACAACTCCCCTCTTATCCTACCAGGGAGCAAGGATGGAGCTACAGGTGCCCAAATATCCAATTCGTGTGAGCTGAAAGTACCTGCAGTCTCCTAGAGAGGCTGAAGAAACCTCAACTCCCTCTTATCCTATGGCGATGGAGGGGTGGAGATGGAATTGAAGGCACTCAACAAGCAGTTTGTGTGGGCTCAAAGTGCCTGCAGTTGCCCTGAGAGACCGAGGAAACACAGCTCCTCTCCTATCTAATTGGGGTACAGAGTTAGAGCCCCAGGTGTCCAACTATTCCGACTATGCTGGCTGAATGTACCTGCAATTACCCAGAGAGGCTGGTGCAGGTCCTGCCAGCTTCCTCCCTGTCAGAGGTGGAGCTGAAGCCTAGGCAGCGCTGCAGTCTGATCTGGGTGCAAAGAAGCTGGTCCCTATCAGTACTGCGATTTTCAATCAGCCCAGCTTCCCCTCATGCTGGCGATGGAGTAAAAATGGCAGCTACCAGCCTCTTTCCAACTGGGACAGGTTCAAACTTTAGCTGTTCTTAGGGTTATACTTTAGCCAGCTGAGTTTAAGAACCAGTAGCTGAAGTTGGTGCCCAACTGTCTCTTCCTCCCCTGTTTTTGGGAAATGGAGCTTCCAATTCCAGGTGCAGAATAGCTCCTGAGGCAGCTTGTGCTGCCAAAGTAGGATGATCACCGGCCTCTGCAGCATGGCCTGCATTTTCCCGGAGAGGCTGGCGCAGCTTCTTCCCTGCCAGAAGTGGGGCTGGGGCTTAGGCTGGGGCTGCAATCTGATCTGGGTGGAAGAAGCCTGTCCCTACCAGCACTGTGATTTTCAGTCCATCCTACTTCCCATCATGCTGGGGATGGAGTTAAAATGGCAGCTACTGACCTCTTTCTGACTTGGTCAGGTTCGAACTTTAGCTGTTCTTAAGATTATACTTTAGTCAGCGTAACTTCCAAATCAGTAGCTGAAGTTGGTGCCCAACTGTTTCTTCCTCCCCTGTTTTTGGGAAATGGTGCTTCCAACTCCAGCCACAGAATATCTCCCAAGGCAGCTTGTGCCACCACTGGAGGATGGGCACTGGCCTCCATGGCATGGAGTGCTCTACTCATGAATTTCTCTGCAGATGGGCAGTCTCCTCCTTCCATTCTTTCAAGGATGTTGCAGGATGCTCTTCTGGTCTCCTGGAGCCCCCAAACAGGCACTTTAGATAGCTCTGGGTGATTACTAACTGCCCTGTAGCAGGAGCTGACTCCAGGAGCTCCTTACTCTGCCGCCATCTTGCTGGTGTGAACATATCTTTTTGAGATCAAAATTCCACTCATGTCAGATAGTAACCATCTAGTAGGGAACGGTGGGGAGTAAATAAGTTAAAAAGTGTAAAGTGCCTAATACAGCGGATGGTGCATAAAGGGCTCAATAAATGCTAGCTATTGTTTTTAAGATGACTGCAGAACACAAATGAGTCATCAGAAAGAGAGTTCAACTTTTTAACTTCCATTCAAAAATATATTACATTTTCCTGAAGATATGTATGCCTTTTGGAAATATCCAAATTTGGTTCTCATGAAGAAAGTCACTGTTTAGCTCTTAGGTCAAAAGGAGAAAAGTGGTACTTTGTTGCTTCATAACAATCCTCTGCCCTAAAATGGCTTTTTATTAAGTCATCCCTAATAGCAGCTGAAATGCTTCAATCTGAGTTGTGCTTCCAGAAAAGGGGGTCCTTAAAGATACACACAGAGAAATGTGGGGGGCAGGGGAGAAAGGGTTTCTCATTCTTTTGACTCTTGTGTGGGCGAATGTACTCCTTCCTCCACTCCAGCTCACATCTGCGCTTCCATGAGGAGATTGTTGAACATTATCGTCCTGTGACAATCGTCTGTCACACCCACCACAATCATCCCCCAACACGGCTCTATGGCTGAGCAGGAGGTTGACAGTAAGGTATTTCATGCTGCTAGGGGTTTATTGGTTAACCCCGGTCATAACTATCCTGTAGAAGTCAATTAAGGACCGCTTTCTAACAATCAGGACACGGAAGTACAAAGATCATGCACTTGGAGCTGGAATCTAAAACTGCATGCTCTTTGCACTGCAAAAGAGTCATGCCTTCCAGGCCCTTCCTTGTAAAGCTAAGCCTTTATTATAACACTCCTAGCCTTCTAGTGCCATTTTAATAGACAGCAATTTGATATTATTTCCTTACTAAGCAAATGAAACTGTTTAAAATAGTTATTTCTCCATCAAGGATGGGACACAGTTACAGTTGTGAAAAAGAAATCTT
Organism: Tolypeutes matacus; assembly: GCA_026826555.1. Lineage (NCBI taxonomy): Eukaryota > Metazoa > Chordata > Mammalia > Cingulata > Chlamyphoridae > Tolypeutes > Tolypeutes matacus. The sequence goes on from JAKSZT010054335.1 coordinate 21,588,415, forward strand.
ATAAAAACAGAAATCTTTATTTCTGATAGGCCACTTGGACAAAAGAGTTTCAGCAAAGAACAGGACTTCTGCAACAAATACTAAGTTGTGTGCACCACAATCACCAAATGTACATGCCACCCTGCTTTGTTCTCATGTCCCTCCTAGACACACACATATAAAGCCGAACAAAGTTCTTAGGGAACTAGGTGATATTTCCCACAAATAATAGATACTTCCTGGAGGGATTTTCAGAGTCATACAAATCACTGATTATTTTATGATAAGTGTCTTCACAGTAGAATAACAACTGTTTCTTGCAATTCAAATGAAGCAAATATGGCTTGACTTCAGTCTGGACATGGTGGTCATTCGTAATCTTACATGACCTGGAGATAATCTAAGGAGCGAAAGAACCTTGTATTGAGGAAGTCATAGCCTTGGCGACATTAAACAGGGAAAATCATGTTAAAGAATTATTGAAATAAAATTAACCACGGAACATAAAAGGGATTCATTACTATTGGATACATATCCAATTTGCATAAATTATCTAAAATCTCTGACTCATTATCTCAAAATAGGTCAAATTTAACCAAGCTATCCTTCATAATTCAAAGAGAACTAATTTGTTAATTCTACAATTAACATCAAGACCTTTAATTTTTATGAATTTCACATGAATGTTTAAGAAAACTTCAAAATATGCACTTCAAAATGTGCCATTATGAGTAATAAACTTGCACTGAAAGAGCTCAGAGGACCTTGGAGACCCCATCCACAAACATCATGCCATTAAATGAAACTTGGTGGGATCCTCCAAAACTTAATAATACAGTCAAAAAATAGAATCTATCCTGAATAAATAGAACCTAACATGAATAAAATCTCTGGTCATAAGACAAGTTATATCCAATTCCTAGAGATATATGCATATGTTCCTGATATAATAGTCTGTCTAGACAAGTCTACTACAGAGCTACAGATGCAGTAGTTTCCTTCAGGTCAGACTAGTTAGCAAAAAGCTTTATTTGGATGAAAGCTTCTCTTAAACACTTGTAATTTACTATGACCAATTACCACTTGAATGTAAATTTTCATGTACACAAGCACATTTTTATAGCAAAAAGGCACTAATAATATATAAGAATGCAATAAAACACAAATAAAATAAAAATAAATACAACACAATCCTGCTGACTACAACTGTACTTGGGTACAATGTCAATACTGTACCTGAAATTTGAAAATGGAAAATGAAATTAAGTACTGAAATAGTAGATCTTGAAATAGCGCTGTTTTGTTTACCTGAATCTGTGGTAAGTTTTATCATTATTTTGGTACTTTGAAATCCCTACTCATACAAAGATATCAACTACCTAATATCTATCAGAGACTCTTGAAGAGCTAGTTCATGAAACCCTGCTAAGGTGGAGCACCATTTAAAAATTATTTAATGATATTTATCTTTAGAGAGAATTATTTGTAAATAAATATGTGGGAATTCCTGAGAACAAAAGGTATTTTGCTAATTTAAGATTCGTTAAGTCGCACTCTACCATGATATCCCAATTTGTGTTGCAACGGCCCACTTTTGTTTCTGTGCTTTTTGTGAGTGTGGTGATTGTTTTGCTTCTATTACCCATGTAAGCTGTGACATCTGGCTGCCTTTCTCCTAACCGTCTTCATTATAGCATCTATTCAGTTACATGCATACATTACAATATGACATTTTTATGATTATAAAAGCAATAGACCATTTAGAAACATTAAAACATTCTGTAAAACACAGAGAAGGAGAAATCATCCATAAATTTGCTACTCAAACATCAGTATATTAATATAGTGGTTTATGTCCTTCTATTCTTTTTAATATGCACATATTTGCAGAATTGAGTTTATACGGTATAAAAAAATTGTCATTATTTACCTTAGCAAAGCTTTCTTTTGGTCATTAAAAATGCTCAATAATCATACTTTTAAATACAAACTCATAGTAGCCCAGTAGCTGTAAATGAAGTTTCAGAGTGATCCCCACTGAAAAGAAAAAAAGTGGTCTATCCATACAATGGAGTATTAGCCATAAAAAGAATGAATTTCTGATCCATGCTGCAACATGGATCAACCTTGAAGGTATTGTGCTAAGTGCAAGAAGCTAGACACAAACGGCTAGATGTGCATTATTTCCCTTACATGAACTATCTTGAATAGGCAAATTCATAGAGACTTGTTACCAGGGCCTGGGGGAGGAGGATGGGGAGCTATTTGCATAAGAAGATGAGTTCCTGTTTAGCATGACCAAGAAGTTTTAGAAATAGATGGGATGCTGGGAATATAATTAATATCAGTGAATTGTACACTTAAAAGTGTTTAAAATGGCAAAGTTTATGTTATATGTGTGTGCATATAAACAAAATGTAATTTAAAACTATGCCCCCTGCCCACATCACCTCTCACCCTAAAGAGGAGGACTCGGACAGAGGCTAAGACCAAGGGCGACTTGGCTGAGGGATACAGTCTTGGCGTCAGGAGCGACACTGTGAACTGCACTTGTATGTGCAAGTAGGTTTCATTAATTTCACGTTTGTATTCTCGTTGGGTTAATCCATTTCTTCGATCTGTTATCACTCTTAGCTTCTGTGCGCCCCCAGCATCTGGTGTGGTAATAGAGATCTGGGACCTCCTGCTACGGAGAAGGAAGAAGCCTCCTTTTTGACAGGCACGTGAGGCTCGCAATGGATTGGGCAGGAAACAAGTCCTTAAATCTGACCGGCGAGTTCAGTCACACAGGGCTAGACGTCTGTGGGGTTTGATGCACATTCTCCTAAGACATTGTGGACTTTCCCATAGAGGCCCCAATAACGATCACACCAAGGAACCCACGTTGTTGAAGGACTCATGGTCCCCTGCAGCTTTTAATTGTTTTCCAGAAAAAATCTAACTGCTTTCTCTTCTACATAAAACTAAACTTCATTAATTTTATCTCTGGGTTTCATGTCCTTAAAGATCTCTCCTGCCAGGTTCAAAGGAATGAAGTTACAGATTCCGGCAGGCAATGTTGTTGAGTAGCACAGTGGCCACATGAAATGAGTATCAGCAAATACCTCCCCTTGGACCAATGCTGAAGAGGTGAGACAGTCCTCATAAGGAGCCAGGCCTAGTCTCCCCAGCGTGGAAATAGCTTTTCCTGCTTAGGTCCTGGCCTAATTTTATCCTCTGGGGAACCAGTGTGGGCATTCCTCAAGTTAAAGAAATCTAACATGTTTCCTGCTCTCCTTTCCTATCTCTAATCACCCAAGCTCCTACACAGTGAAGAGATCATTCCTAATGAGTTCAGAGGTATAGAAGACAATACACACAACTTTCTTATTGAATGCCTTTCAATGCTTCCTTTGAAAGAATAGGTAGTTACTAGGTCGTGACCATACAATTTGGCCCCTAATCCTAATAAAATATTCTTCTTAAGAAACCAAGATCTTAAGATGTCAACACAGTTCTTAAAACAAATATGCTAGGGAAGTAGTGTCCTCTGAATTCCATATTCCAGTTCAAGCTCCTGAATAAACATGAAGCAATACCTTCTTCTTCTTCTACCAAATTCTGAGTAGTCCTTCTTTCCCAAGTAATAAATGCAATAAAGGAAACTCCTTCTTGACTATTCTTAATGTTTTTTCTTTATCTTGGGCAAGAAGAATTGAGATCATTTCTTTAGTTTTTATTCAGCACAAATGAACATCTCTGTTCCAATAGATGTTAGAAAATTTTCATGCAAACTCTCAATTTATTTTTTATTTTAGAAGATACTTGCTAAATAATTACTAATTAGGTTGACCATAACCCCAAAAGGAAAAAGAAAAGTCTGTAAGTTTGACACATAGAATAACAATTCTTCTCCATAAAATAAAATTGCCTTATATTTCTGAGAAATGCTTACTTAAAAATCATTCATTCCCACTAAAAATATACATCTGAAATAATCTGTGTCAATGTGCTGACAATCTGTCATCCTAAAGAAATTTATTCAGCTGTCATGGAGTGTGTACAGAAAAGAAACTGACTAAATATGCTAGATGTGGGCACATAAGGTCTTTGCATTTATGAACTATGGTTTATGATTTACTAGAATATTCACATTTGAAGGTTACGGAGATGTAGAGAAACACAAGCATTTCAATTATCTTCTTATTACAACTCAAAAGTAATGAAGAATATGAAAGTTTGATGGCCCAGTGATACATCAGGAAGTGCTTGCCCAAACACCCTTGGACCACCTAATCTCTCAGGAATGAGAAAATGGAATGGAAGAAAAGTCCTTGCTACCCTTCATATATGCATAACTTTTCCAGGTTTAAGCTGTCCCCTTCAAATTTGATTTGATCAAATGTTCCCCCAGTTTATAAGGTATAGAACCAGTATCTTGAACACAGTCCTATTACTTGAATCAGAACTCTGCCATGAATGGATGGCACCTCAGCAGGACTCACCACAGGGACCACAAACAAGAGACTAACACTGGGTGAGAGTTGGAAACACTCCATAAATCCTATACAAAATGATTATAAGAATGCATGTGGGGTTGTGTGTGTGTGTGTGTGTGTGTGTGTGTGTGAGAGAGAGAGAGAGAGAGAGAGAGAGAGAGAGAGAGAGAGAAGAGGAAAAGAGGGAAGGGGGGAGAAATTAGTTCAACATCAATAAAGATCTTCCTGATAGATGGGGCACTTGGTAGAGTGAAACATTGTGAAGGAATTACAGGGATCTCTCCTTTTTATTTAAATATTTTTAGATAAAATTCGCATGCAGAATAATTCACTCTTTTTAGTACACAATTTGATGAGTTTTAATAACTGCATACAACTGTGTAACCATGACAATGAAGATATAGTTTCATCACCCCCAAATTCCCTCATCCCTGTTTGTAGTCATCAACGATCTGTTTTTGGTCCCTATAGTTTTGCCTTTCTCAGAATGCCATACAAATGGAATCATACCATCTGTAGACTTGAGTCTGGGTTCTTTCATTTAGTATAAAGGAGTTAAATGCAACGACATGTTGTAGCGGAGCCCTGTGCCTTTCTGTGGCTAAGTAATGCCCCGTTGTTTGGCTGAACCACGTAGTCTTCAGTTGAGGGACAATTAGGCTTGTTTCCAATTTTGGGGGATTATGAAAAAAGCCACTATAAACCTTCATCCAGGTACAGGTTTTTGTGTAAAGGTAAGTTTTCATGTTTCTAGAAGTGGGATTACTGGATTGTATGGTAAAGGTAGGCTCAGCTTTATAAGAAACTGCCATCTGTTTGCCAAAGTAGCTGTACCATTATATTGTAAGGCCTAAAATTCCAAGTGCTGCCTTGACATCTTTGCTTCTCACAGGGTCCCAAAGGTCTAGCCATGAGCTCCTCCATTCTCACCATAGACACCCCACAATGAGCAGGAAAGGCTCCCCACCCAGCTAGCTTCCCCAAGAACCAGACCAGCCGTACCCCACCCGTCCTCAGTCTAATGGGCCCTGGTTCCCTGCCAGCCTGCAGAAGTATTCCAGCAAGCCAATCATCCTCCCATGGGAATCAGGGCCCGCCTTGCCCTCATTACTACAATGCCTGCCTTCCGCAGCCCCTGCTGGTCCTGAGCGTGACCCCCGTGAGGCTCTGCTGGGTGGCGTGCGGTGTCCTCCTCCCCCAGCCTGTGAGTATATGTTACTAATAAACTGCCGTGATCCCATCTGCCCAGTGTCGGATGTCATGTGTTCAGCCATCCCCAGACTCCTGGGCAGGAATCTTTTCCTCACTAACAGGGTGGAGAAGAGGTGAACAAAACGACCATTTTCAATTCCCACCTCTCCTTTCTTCTTGATTGAAAACATGCCACTATGGCTATGAGAACTCCCATCTAAACTCACAAACCCCTTGCAAGCCTCCGTCCTCTCCCCACAACACTCCTTATCTCAAAAACAAGCCGGCCAAGTAGCAAATCTAGAACTTTGATAGAGGACAGAGACAGGGATGACACCTGGAGGACGATTAACACTCCTCACGTCTCAGTTCCCCCAAACAGCCTCAGTGAACCTCCAGGGACTCCAGGCCACGGAAGATGGGTGGGCCAAGAACACACAGTGAACGTGGCACAGTACTGCAAGTGCCGAGTTTACTCAAAGAATTGGGGAGCAGGATTGTTTTTAAAAGTGAAAAAAAGGGGGGGCGGATGTGGCTCAAATGGTTGGGCGTCCGTCTGCCATATGGAGGGACCTGGGTTCGATCCCCAGGACCTCCCGGTAAAATAAAAAAAAATAAAAAATAAAAATAAAAGTGAAAAAAACTCCAAGTGTTGTCACCTGACCACACAGTAATTTCAATTTTAGGCTCAATTTGGTTTTCTAAAATTGGTCCAGAGAGTAGAAACTTTTTAACTGCTATGAACAAGAGGAAAATCTGGTACCTTTCTGTTCTCAGCAAATAGGATGGTTTTAGTGATAGAGTCTGGTCCAGGTGAACAGATGCAGTGTAGTGCAGGCAGGTTGTGCCGGGGGCAGCGGGCAGCTGGCCTGGGGCTGGTCACTGAACTCCATTGCTTAAAATCTTCTCACTATTACGTTCCTTTAAGATAAATTTGTCATCTTGTTCATTTAAACTTCTGGTTACATACCAAAACACCCTTTCTGGGTACCTAAAAACGACTGACTCAAAGGCACATGAACCAATAGATAAAGAAACTTAATGCCCTGATAGAGCATTCAATAGTTGTTTTTAAAATCAAAATTAGTAGAATTACTTTTTCCTAGTTATTATGGCTGATTTACAAATGGCCCCCAAATTGATAATTGAAAACCATAAGGATGTTACATTTGCTCACACACTTGTAATTTGGGCAGGGCTCAGCAGAGACAGTTCATCTCTGCTCTACTCCACTCGGCACCAGCTGGGGACATTCAAGGCTGGAGGCTGGGATTCTCTGAAAGGGCTGTTCATCCCCACAGCTGGCAGTTGACACTGGCTGTTGGCTGAGACCTAAGCAGGGACTTGTTGGCCAGAAAATGGCATGTGTGGCCTGGGCTTCCTACAGTCTGATGACTGGGTGCCCAGGGTGAGGGGCCCAGGACAGAGAAAGAGAATGGCCTTTTATACCCCGTGCTCAGAGGTCACTCAGTGTCTCCTGCAGTTACAAAGGTCTGCCCAGATTCAAGGACAGAGAACACAGACCCAGCTGTTCAGTGGGAGGAGTGCTAGAGACACACTGAATAGAGAGCATGGGAGATAGAACATACATTGGTGCAGCCATCTTTGGAAAATACAATCTGCTGCTCTATTATGATCTATCAAGGCACATGGCTACCAGAAGAAGTGCAAATTTTATCACATCACTGCTACCCTGCTTGAAATGCTAGAACTCAGGCTCCTTAGGGGCATGTATAAGGCCTCGCTGTTGTAACCCCAGCTTTCTCTCACACTGGATTTCTAACCACTTTGCTCATACCCAACTGTAATGGGTTGAATTGTGTTCCCCCCACCCCCACCCCAAAAAGTGATTATAACAAGTTTAAAGAAGCAAAGAGCTGAAGTGGGCAGAAAGTCCAAGTAGATTTCATGGAGACAAGGGCACTTAAGTAAGGCCTTAAAGATCTGAGCAGATAAAGAAGCACATGCAAAAGGCTGAATAAAATATGTCCAAAGCAACTAACTATATTAGAGTGGCTAAAACCCCAAATTTTGACAACATCAAATGTTGGCAAGGATATGGAGCAACAGGAGCTCTCATTTGATGCTAAAGAGAAAGCAAAATGGTACAAGCACTTTGGGAGACAGACTGGTGGTTTCTTATAAAGCTAAATATAGATTTACCAAATCCAGTCCAGCAATCAGGTTCCTAGGTATTTACACAAGAAGCTGATGTTGACACAAAAACCTACACAGAAGTGCTCATAGCAGCTTTATTGATAATTGCCCAAAACAGGAAGCAACCAAGATGCCCTTCAATCCAATGGATAAACAAATGGTGGCACAGCCATACCCTGGAGTGTTATCCAGAAATTAAAAGACATGAGCTATCAAGTCATGAAAAGACATGGGGAACCTTGAATGCACATTGCTGAGTGAAGGAAGCCAGTCTGAACAGGTTACATACTGCATGATTCCAACTACATGCCATTCTGGAAAAGGCAAAGCTGTAGTCAGTAAAAAGAGTGGTGGTTGCCAGGGGTTTAGCCATGGAGGGGTAAGGATGAATAGATGGAGCACAGGGTAAATTTGGGGCAGGAAAACTATCCCATGTGGCACTGCAATGGTGGATACTGGACATTATACATTTGCCAAAATTCATAGAACTGTACTAGACAGAGGGTAAACCACAATATAATCTAGAGGCTTTAGTTAATAATAATTTGTCAATATTGGTTCATACATTATAACAAAAGTACCACACTAATGCAAGGTGTTAAAAACAGGAAACTGGGAGGGGGGAGTATATGGAATCACTTTGTACTTTCTGTACTTTTCTTTAAATCAGAAACTGCTCTAAAAATAGTCTATTAAAACAAACTGCTGCAAAGAGGGAATAAGAAATATTATTTTGTTATTTTTATGATTTAAGTCACTAAAAATTAAACTTTTCATACCTGAATTGTATAGAAAACATGCCTGGATCATAAGCAGTGTCTGATAATAGTGTATTGCTTATGTGAGGTTTTTGATTATCAACTTGTATAGCTCAAGGGTGAATGCTGATTTATTGTATTTCTTTATTTTTGGTTCTTATTACTGGGTTTCTCAGCTTTACTCATGGGCACAGATAGAATCCTAGACACTGCTCTAAAAATTTATTGGTTTAAGCAGTTTGGGTTCTGGTATATCAACTAACACACACAAATAAACACTCATCAATGGCTTTTGCTTCATTTTTGCAAACAGACAGTAGCTAGGTTAGCTTTTGTCATGTTTCTATTGTAAGTGCCAAAAAAGGTCAGCACATACAAAATGCTCCTAGATTTTATAGATTTAAAATATACTCAGCAACAAAAACAGTAATAAGAATCTAGGAAAGCATCTTTCCTGTTTTTATATTAATCCCTACCACTGGCCAGGCCGTGTTTCATTGTTGCTTGCTCTTATGATGGCGTGTTACAGAACACGTGAATTTGAAAAGCAACCCAAAGGGAGGAGTAACTCATAGAACTTCTGGATTCTTTAAGGCTATAGTCAGTCTAGGTGGAAAATACCCAAGTTCAGCACAGCACGTCACTCAGCTGAAAGCAATGGCTTTATCTTTACTGGCAGTATAATTACTACAAGGGAGAGAGGGAGTCATATTTCTAGCTAATTAGCAGATATCTGGAGGCAGTATCTTTTTTTGGCCCCTACAGCAGGCAGATGTCTTGATCCCGTGCATCCTGGAGAACCAGTTGCAGTCAACTGGCTTGGAAAGGAATTAGCAAATTCATGTTTGGAGCACAGGGAGCCACTGTCACCTGGATTCCTTCTAGCAAATTCCAGGCAAAGGTCAAAGGGACTGTTAAGGGGCTGGACCTTCAAGGGACCAGCAAGACAACTTTAGCGTTTCACGTAACTGCTCTTCATGCAATTCAGACCACATTTCTGAGCTGCAAGGGCTCTAGGGTAATACCACCCTGGCAGGGGAGGTTAGCCATCGATGATGGAGGAAGAATTATTTCTCAGTTGTGAACAGGTGGCCGCATGACTGGAGTTTTTATTTGTTAGCACCTCCATTATTAGCAATGCACAGACAGGAACTAAGCAGAGTTCATTTAATCATTGTTATTTTGCACTATGGTGATTGTCACTGTTACTGCTCTTTTGTGATGATACATGGCTGTATGTATAAGAAGAAAGATCTTTAAGGCAGAGCTCTCTAAAGATGGAAAAGGTAAGACTTAGACCCTTCCCAGAAGTCTTCCAGCAGAGGGTGGAAACTTGGGACTATGGAGAACCTCATGCCCTCAACAAAGCGATAGCTGTACGGTTTATCAAATATTAAATTCCTGCAACAATGCTAAGGGCAACTTTGAGGTTGGCATGGTTGGCAGCATGCTACAAAAAAGTCTTCACACATATGATTTCATTTAATCCTCACCAACTCATGATGCATGTACTTTATTAAAAAGCTTTTTATCGTAGTAACGTACATAAAACTCAACGTTTCCCATTTTAACCACTTTCAAGTATACAATTCAGTGGTATTAATTTCATTCACAATACTGTGCTCTCATCACCAACATCTGTTACCGAAATTTTTTCATCACCACAAACAAACTCTGTACCTACGACGTAATGCTGTATGTACTTTTATTATCCTCATTTTATGGAACAGGAAAGTGAGGCCGAGAGAGCACAGGAGCTATGCCCAAGCTCACCTGGCTTGAGCTGGCAGGTAAGTCTTCTAGGTGGTCTGACCCAGAGCCTTGCCCTCCCCCCATTGAGCCTTCTGCACATGTGACAGCGAATGGAAGGTGGGAAAAGACCGGTCTGTGCACTCTTGCTAGTTCTTCTCCCACAGGAAGGGTGGGCAGGAGTCACTCCCTAGTCCAAATCACCCCTCCATCCCTTCATCTTGGTTTACTATTGTCAGTGCAATCTCAGTCAAATTTTCCTCCAGCTCTTCCTTACACTAAGATATTCCCAGGAATCCAGTGTGTTTCTGATCCCTGGTTCATAGCTCCCAGGGGCTGTGCTTCCAGAACTCCCAAGCTTTGGGGAAACCCATCCTAGAGGGACAGAGAGGCCTGGGCAGCTATGTTATGGAACTAGAGGCCCTTGGGGCAAGGGTCTTGCCCATCGTTATGTAGCCAAAGAGTGGGGGAAGGGGATCAAGAAGGGAAAGGAGGAGACACAATTGCTCCTTTATCCTCCTGCTTTCTAAGCTAACCTTTGTGGTACTAGAAAAGGTTGAGGATGACCACAATAACAATTCAAATGTCTAAAACGATGTCCTTCATTGCTGCCTGAAATTAAAATGGATATTCATTTGGTTTATTAAGCAAGCAATGGTGTTCAGCAGCCAGGGGTCAGGGAAGGGGTTGACTATAAAGGAGCATTTAGTTTAATAAGCAAATTTTCTGGGAACAGTAAATAGGAGAATCGATTAGTCATTCATACATTATGGTAAATTAATCTCCTTAGGGGAAAATTCTGGCCTTTGCAATGAGTGAAGAACTGTCAAAAATATGCAATACTATAAAATATTTGAACATCTACTTCACCAAAGAAAATATTCAGATGGCCATAAGCCCATGGAGAGACATATCATCATTATTCATTAGGAAGATGAAACATAAACTCAGCATGTGACCCAGAAATTATATTCCTAGGTATTTACCAAGTGAAATGAAAACTTCTGCTCATACAAAAAACCTACAAATTAGTGTCCAAAGAGTTGCTATTCTTAATTGCTAAAAGCAGGGAACAGCCCAAATGTCCCTCCACAATTGAATGAATAAACAAGCTGGGCTAAATCCGTACAATGGAATAGCACTCAGCAATAAAAAGGAGTGACGTACTGACACTTGCAACAATGTGGATGAGTCTCAAATGTATTATGCTCAGTGAAAGAACCAAAAGACCATATGTTGTATAATTACATTCATATGACATTTTGGAAAAGCAAAGTTTTAGGGATAGAAAGCAGACTGGTGGTTGCCAGAGGCTGGGTATGGGGTGAGGAGGTGACTACAAAGGGGATGGGGAATCTTCTGCAGTGATGGAACTTTCTATTTCTGATTTTGGTCATGGTACTGTGACTGGGCGTGTTTGTTTTTATTCATAACTGTATAATATAAAGGGTTAATTTTACTGCATGTAAATTTACCTTAAAAAAGAGAGAGGTCATCCATACTAATAAATACCTTTGAAGGAGTAAAGGAAACCTCTAAAATGAGGCTAACGAGGAGGAAAAAGCTTTTAGTTAACGGCTAATGTTGGGAAGAAACAACTTCTAAATTTGGCTAAGGGCTGACCAAAAGATTAGCAGACAACATATAGCTTAGTTAAAGTAGCAATGATAAACTTCATTCTATAATCCCTGGATAAAAGAAGCCACTGTTTTAATCAGTATTCTTTACTGGCATGCTCTGGAGGTACAGGCAGTATTTAAGAGAAAGAATGTACTTTGCCTCTCCTTAGTTTGAAAAACCAGGCATCTGGTTCTGGAGCCTTCTTTAGATAGTCTATTTCATTTGTCAAGGCATTGGAATGAGAGTGAAGGACACTCTAAGCTCCCTGGGCATCTGCTGCGAAACCAATATAGCAGCTCAAATGAGTTGTCAGAATGCAATGGAGATTATTTACTTCTTAAAATAAACAGAAATTTACTAGCAAAGAGATGAACTTCTTGATGTGATACTTCTAAATGGAAGCCGTTTTTAACTGAAGGTCAAAGGCAACAAATTCATATGTGCAAGAAAAAGAAAGATGAATTACATATCATAAATGATTACATTTTACTTGTACAAATCAAGGTGTTTTTAAGCTATGGGCTGCAAATCAGAGTGACCAGTTTAGAGAAAACAAGCAAACAGAAGAGACACTTGTTCCTGATTCTCTCTGAGCAAATGTAGGATCATCAGACTAAGGGGGAATATTTCCATTATGGGAGCAGATACTTTAGAAATCCCCCTTGTCTCCTTCACCTTATCTTCTTCAGCTGCTACAAAAGGGGTTCTTGCAGGTTCCCATTGTCTTTTCTACAGCCTACGATGGCTCCATTCTTGATCTCAGGGTTTCTGATATACTTAATCAATGGTCCCTGAAATCCCCTTGGCCAGAGGATGCTATTTAGATACAAGAGATAAAAAAGGATAGGCAGGCCTGACCTGGTAAAGGTGTGCTCATTAACTGTCATTAAATTAATTTCCAAAATTAAAGGAAATCTGATTTCAAAAGTTTTAGAAACTACGTTTCCACTGGCAGGAAACAGAACAGGAAGAAATACAGGGGAGCGCTCCCAACCAAAGGGCAAGAAAAACCAGTAGAAAAAGCCTTTTGGCATAATCATCTTTGCAAGACTGAAAACCTATTTGAGAGTTTCAGCCAAAATGAAAGAGTAAGATAGGAATGAGTTTAAAGAATGTAATTAAAACTATCCTTTATTCCCTCAAAAGATGACGTTAAGCAAATTATAATACAAATTAATTTTCTAATACTTAAAGGGTCTATATCTCTATCTGAAAAATTGTGCCAGGAATAGAATTTTCCCCCCAACAACAGTCACCTAAAATTGGAGAAATATCTAAAACCTCTCAGAGGTCCAAAAGAAAAAAATAAGTGGTAAAATGGCTAGAAGGACCATGTATCTATTTTCAGATAGATAAGAAAGGCATTTCCTATACGGAAAGACAAATAATATAATAAGCTACCTATGTAATCTCTTCTTCTAACCCAAAGAAAACAAATATGCCCAATAGATACTTATGCATCTGCTTCTCCAGAAATGCAGCCAATGGGCCATCAGTTTTTTGAGCATTGTGTACTTAGTCCTAGAGGAGGACAAAGAAGTAAAGAAATGGTTCCTGCCCTCAGGGAAGTCATAACTAACTTGGAAAAGAAAAATAACTGAGCCTGTACGAGCAATCAGACTAACCTTCGTGGGTGCTATGAATGCAGTGGGATCTTCAGGAAGGAAATTGGAATAGGTGAGAGTTAATGCAAAAGGTGAAACATGCTGGATGCCTTGACTGGATTTTATTCCCGTCTGCAGCAGCAGCGGGAGGAGGAGAGCATGGGAATTCTAGGTATGGAGTTTATCGGGGCCCTGGAAGGCCTTTGATGCAATTTTGGTTTTAGACTTGTACTTTTTAAAATTTTTATTTCAGAGAGATTTAAACATTTTATGGGGTTTCAGAGACTTCATTTTTAAGTCATCAATGCTTAAATACATGAAAAAAAAAAAGCTGGGTCTTTATAGTGATGCTTTAGGTAAGGCAGCTGCAAAAACATCATAAAAAGCATATATTGTCACATGACAAAGGCACTAAGAGTCTGTTTTTATAAAGTTCAAAGTGATTGTGTAACTTGTAGGGGAATCCCTCCAGACTGCCAATATTTCTCTGGCTCTGTAACACTCTCTTCCTCTCTCTCACACACACCTTTGGTCAATAAACCCCCAGCTTGGTAAATGAACATTCCTAACGGTTAGAAATGCCTAACTACTTCTGCAGCCACCTTCCTAGGGAAACATGAAACCCAGCAAGCTGCACTTCTTCCCTGCTGTTTGCTGAAGGGCCGGGCTGACCTGGACCTTCATCACAGGGTTGGAATAAATAGGGAGGGTGGCATGGGGAAGACAGGTGCCGCCTCTTTGAGGCATCCTGGCCTGACCCTCCTCATCTTCCCCCTTCACCAGATCAATTCCTACTCATCCTCCAGGTCTTAATTCACTTCATCCCGGAAACCTGAGCCCGGACCCACAAAAGGGTGAAAAGCACTGCTAAGTGTCTCCCTGAACAAGCTGGCTTGCAATAGCCGGGGTTCCGCCAGCAGGGTCTCTGCCTGTCTTGTTCATTGGGTCTGAGGGGTCTTCAGACCCCACAGTGCTTGACTCGGAAAAGGGGGACAGACGCACAAGAGGAGCAGTCTTTCTAGTTAATTCCCACTTTCAAGTGGCCCAGTGCAAAGTCTTTCCCTTAATCGTTTTCTCTCCAGCATATTAAAATTGGAATCATTGCTCATTAATTATCACCATGAAGCATAAACCACCCAGATAACCATGGACTCTGCAAGTGGGAATGTGCTTGGAACGGGTTTGGCCCCATGAGCAGAGTTCCCCGAGCCCGGAGCACCTCTCATGCTCTATCCCCACCCCCACCCCTCCCAGGCAGATCGGGGGCCTTTACCTGCGGGGACAGCGCTTGTCTCGGTGCCCTGGTCCACCTGGTCTTAGCACTCTGCCTGCCTTACATCAGTCTGTCAACACATGCTTGTGGAATTACCACTATCTGCACAATACAGTTTTCTATGTTGGTAAAATGGATTTCAGGTGCAATGAGAATTCTAATACTAAAATCAATACAAATAACGTACCTCTACAACAAAACATTCTATTGCTGAAGTTAAATTTATAGAAGTGAAACCATGCGTAACAAGAACCACAATACATTCCTATTCCTCTCCAAGGCTTTTTTTTTAAGGAGATACTGGGGATTGAGCCTAGGACCTCGTACATGCGAAGCAGGTGCTCAACCACGGAGCTACACCACTCTGCAACCTATAACACTTGTGATGGGAAACGGATGGCTTCACATGTGATGAATCCACAGCCTTTCAGAAAGGTTGATAGCAGGGAAGCGGCTGTGGCTCAATCAGTGGGGCTCCCGTTTGCCATGTGGGGGGCCCCGGGTTCGGTTCCCGGGGCCTCCTGGTGGGGGCAGGCCCGCCTGCACGGCGTGGTTAGCTGACCCGGCGAGCACAGGCAGCAAGGGGGGGGATAAATGAATAAATAAATAAAATCTTTAAAAAAAAAAAAAAAAAAAAAGGTTGATAGCACTTTTCAATTTGCCTTGTTCCTATGGCGATGCTAAAGGTAAACTCACAGTTGCCACTACAGGCCTCAAACAAAGAACATACATCAGCAAACTAAAGCCACCTCTGACAAGGCAGATGCACGGGCCAGAAGAGGAAAACTTGGCTCTCAGGAATTTTTCTTTTACCATAATAAGGTTTCCTGTGTGTCGAGAATGAAACAGTTTGTCAAGGTATGTTTAATTCATTCATATTCAAGAGGGGGACAAGTCACTGGATGCATTTTTAAATCATGGTTTAAAACATCCATTTTCTGTCTCTTCTAACATTTAAAGCAAAATATAGTCCCATACGAGACAATGGAGACTGGGTCATTATAAGAACTGAAGATACCAGCTGGATTATGCTTAGCCAACTCTGCAGAATTTCTGTGGACTAACATATTAAATTAAGGCTCCCCAAACAAGAAATCAATCATCTATTAAATGGAAAAAGGGGCTGCCTACAAGCACTTAGAATAGATTTTTTTCCCCAACAATAGGCAACAAAAATTGGAAAAATATCCAAAACCTCTCAGAGGTCAAAAAGAGAAAAATAATGTTCTAAAATGGCTAGAAAGACTAGGTGTATATTTTCAGAAAAAGAAAAAAAAAAATCAAAGTTCACATGCACAGAAAATTTTTGGATTAGAATGGCAATTTACACATAAATCATAATTCATTTTACTTTTTCAGTTTGCATTCCCAGAAAATGAAATGCTGATAAGTCTTGTCTCATAATCTGTAGTAGTATATAATATAGGCATTTTTGTTTGTTTGTTTGTTTGTTTTAGCTTGTCAGAGTTCGACAAATCTTAACTAGCTCTCAACTAAACTCTGTTGGGGAGGGTTCATTTTGACCCAATATTGCTGTGGTCTTAGAATCGTTATTTCTTAATAAGCGATATTTCGAGGCCTCTATGCTTTTTGTTTCCTGACCTTTATCCCATACCAGTTTAAGATTCCAAGAAAACAATAAAATCTCTCATACATGTTGCCAAAACTAAGTAGACACTGTAAGTGGCACATAATTCCCATTTATCATATGTTATGGTTATTCCCTGAGTTAGGAACTACCAACAAATCACCATCATAATTTTGAAGTCTCATATCCCTTTTAAAGATAATTTGGTGAATCTATTTTATGTTATGCCAAAGTTTACAACAGATCCATTATCATACTACTTTGAAATGCAGGTTAAATTCAAGCAACTTTCTTATTATATTTCTATAGAATTTTATTATCACTAAAATTTTTATCTATTCTAAATAACTTTTTCCTAGGGAATCAGAATGTCTCATCATCACTTAAAATGCTGACAATGCTCTATATTCTATTTGGAAAATTATGAGTAACCAACACTTAGTTTATTAAATAGTGTAGGTACTTTAGAGAATTCACTCAACCCTTCCCTTTTGGAAATACCACAGAGGGGTCACATCAGGGCCTCAAAAATATAAAGGAGTATACCAATGTTTATAGCAGCATTATTCACAACAGCCAAAAGGTGGAAGCAATCTAAGTTTCTATCAACAGACAAATAGATAAAGAAAATGTGGTATATACACACAATGGAATATTATTCAGCCGTAAAAAAGAATGAAGTTCTGATACATGCTACAACAGGGATGAACCTTGAAGACATCATGTTGAAATAAGTCAGACACAAAAAGAAAAAGAAAAAATTGTGTGACTTCATTTATGTGAAATTCCTAGAAGGAACAAATTTCACAGAGACAGAAAGTAGGTCACAGGTTACCAGGGTGTGGGAGGTGGGGAGGAAAAGGGGAAGTTATTGCTTAATGGGCACAGAGTTTCTGTTTGAGGTGATGAAAAGGTTAGTGTAAATGGATATCAGTGAATTGTACACCTGAAAGCAGTTAAGATGGGAAATTTCAAGTTGTATATGTGTTACTATAATAAAAAGTTAAAAAAAGATATTAGGAGCCCTTCCCTAACCTTCTCACCCCCAATCCTGGCATCTAAAGTGAATTCCTTCCATTATCAAAGTCAGAGTTTAAGGAAATCTGCCTATCCTTTGTGCTCGTAAATTATGTGGGGAGAGAATCACCTAATGGTCGTGATTTATGCCCCTAAATCTACATGTAGATTTTAATGTAGATTTTACTCTTTTAGTTTGCAGACCTAGAAAATGAAATGCTGCTAAGTCTTGTCTCATAATCCATAGTAGCATATAGTATAGGCTTAAAACCTACATGTATGTTGTCTACTTCCCATCTGCCCTTTATGTTGACAGACAAGATTTCTGAAATCACTTTTATCATGTAACTTATCTATTCCAGAATGAAAAAGGAATCGCGGCTTCCAATAGCAACAGAACTCCTGTCATTATTCAGATCCCCTCGCTGGCCCTTCCCATATCCTGCTGGGCCCTCTCTCCTTGCCTCAGCTAATTTTTTTATTTTTTAAGAGATACTTAGATTACATAAATGTTTCACAAAAAATATAGGGATTCCATATGCCCCACTCCCCACACTTCCCACACCCTCCCACATAAACAACATCCTTCATTAATGTGCCACATTCATTGCAATTGATAAACGCATCCTGGGGCATTGCCACTGAGCATGGACCATAGTTCACACTGTAGTCTACACTCTCTCCCACACAAGTCCGCAGGTTATGGGAAGATATAAAATGGCCTATATCTGTCATTGCAGTGTCATTCAGGATGGTTCCCAAGTCCCGAAAAAGCCCCATATCACACCTGTTTTCCCCTCCCCCTGCCCCCGGAGCCTCCAGTGGCCACTGCCTCCACATCAATGTTGTAATGTCTTCCATTGCTAGAATCACAACATGTCTATAGTAGAATACCAGTAAGTCCACTCTTACTGGTAAGTCCACTGGGGAATAGTTCATTCCCCAGTCCTGAGGATTCTAGGGTGGTGATGTCCACTCCACCTTTAATTGAGAGGGGGTTTCGATCCCATACAGTACCTCAGCTAAGTTTAGCCCCATCCCCACCCTCCAGTGCAGACCCAGTCAGAATGCATCCCCTCTGCCTGGCTGATAGGAAGCCCACCTGCTCAGCAAGGCCCAGCTCTGGCAGCCTCCCCCTGGCTGTGACGATCTGTCTATTCTACCCCACAAGGGATTTTACCTTCTGAGAACTATGATCCACCTGGCCAAGACCACAAAACCTAGCCCCTAATTAGTCTAATGTAAAACAAAGCTATATGGAAAGTTTTTCCAGTCTTCAATAAGCACACCAAAGTCTAAGGTCTGGCCACACATTTCTGTACCCCTCAAGGTGACTACAGCAGTGAAGGCAAACAAAGGGCCTTCAACAAATACCCAGGGCTTGTGACCCTCTCGTCATTATCTAGTGAGGTAGACAGAAAGTCACCAGTGTCCACTGATGAAAATCCAGTTTAATTTTTCAAAGTGTTTGTTCTGTGCAAACATTAAATTGCACCCTGATTTGTGTATGACCCTGTTTTGTTTTTAATTCTTGTGGTACCATATACATAAAACATTAAACATGTTTACATGTACAATTCTGTGATGGACACTATATTTACAATACTACGCTACCATCACCACCATCCATTACCAAAACTTTTCATCACCCCAACAGAAATTCTGTACCCAGAAAATAATTCCAATTTTAATTCAAAGATTCATATACCTAAAAAAGGTGGCTCCTACTGTCTATAAATAATAACTCAGTAAAAGTGAATAAAAACGGGAAAAAATGAAGGACTGTAGTGGGAAGGAAGGTTGGCAACAGAGGAGCAGGTGAGTGGAGGGAGAATTTGGGATTTTATCAGAAGGCAATGGGGAAACCTGCAGGGTTTGAGAAAGGTGATGGCATTCATTCATTCACTCACTGCCAACATCTCTGAACACATATATTCCAGAAACCATGGAACACAAGCACATCAACTATTTTACAAATCTCACTCCAGCTGCATCACAGATAGTTGAGGGAGCCAAACTAGCAGTGTCTGTAATCGTCCAGGTAAAAAGGTACTAATTTAAGGCAATCACGGAGGGAATCAAGACAAAAGCTCATATGTATTTTCTTTCCTACTTATTAACAGAGCCACCATGAAATCACTGGTTCCATGATGTTGCTCTTAATTTTTAATCACTTACACCAATTGGGTTGAATGACTTTTACTCTGATTTTAGCAGGAATAAGTTTTATGTGGCACACCCAGGAAGCATTAAGATCTGTCAGCAACAAAGAAGATGGAAGGATACCATAAATAAAATAAGCATACATTATGTCAAAGGCAGTATGGTGAAAATGGTCTAATTAGATCAATATCTTTTTGGTGGAATTTTTTATGGGTTGCGTATCCATGGGACTTTTTGGTAGCAAAACTGGATAACTTGAAAGTTTAGCCATACAAGAAAGGTTAAACAGCTTGTAGTAAACCATACAGTGAAATACCACACAATAGATCTATATCTATGTAATAGTAATGGGGAATGATCTCCCAAATACATATTGCACAACATGATGACATTTATGTAAAACCATCCATTTGTATACAAACATACCTCTGTAAATACATAGAAAAATATCAGGATAGAATTTACACAATGGGATCAGGGAGGCGAGTGTGGTGTGGGAGTGGAAGGAACTTTCAATTTCTGTTTCATATGTCTGTGTGGTCCTTGTGCAGTGAAAGCCAGTTTTATGAGTTATTATACCAAGTAAGTACATTGTATTATATCACAGGCTCATAGCTCTTCCATACAGTTTTTATTAGGAATTCAAATCATTCCACGACCCTCATAATTAGAGCTAAGACCATGGGATGTGTGTGCGTGTGTGTGCTTTAATTTGCCAAATTACTTTTTGACCATTTTTAATGACTGGGTAAAAAATAAGACTTGGTATTTAATTGTAAAAGAGGAAATTTGAGATGAGAACATATTAGCTATTGCAAAAGACTTCTCCTTGAATTACATGAAAACCATTTAAGAGAAATAAGTAATGCATTTAATTTATTCACACTCAAGTAGTTAATTATAAGCTAACTTTTAGAATGTAAAAGTATGCTTTGCAAACGAGCAAATCAAATTACAATCATCCTTGATATTGTAGCTCAAACCATCCTAAAACAGCATGCAAGCAGCACTTTTCTTAATCACATGTCTATTTTTAAAATCATATTTGAAGTGCATGTTGATGCTACAGCAGTTACGTGGCAGTAGTGGACATGGTCTGAGCCAACACTTGGTCTGGGCTCAGTCAAAGGCTTTGTTTTCTTGATTTTGAAATCAACTCCTAGAAGCTCTAAATAAAAAAATTGGGCATAAATTGGTGGAGAATTAAAAACCATTTTTTAAACTTTTTAAAGACTGTTTGAAAATACTGATTACAGAAGACCACTTAACTGTTTTTCAGTTACAATTTAACTTTTAGGGCATACTTCCAACTCGTTTTTTTTTTCAGACAGACAAAAATTGTACTCTTCTCAGCCTCACCCTAGTTTAAGTTGAAAAAAAAGGGGGGGGGGCAAGATAGATGTAAATGACTAGGAAGGGCAACGAGAGATGTTCAGGAAAAGCTAAGGGACTGGGAGCGTCAAATGGAAGGTTTCGATAAGAAGTCGACACTATCGTAATTTGCTGGTTGTGAGGAAAACCAGATTATTAAGAAACTTTGTGAAGTCACCAGCTACAGTAACTTCAAATGCCTGTGAAAGTTTGGATGACACACAGGAATGGGATTCCGCCACTACTTCTTCACTTTAGTCCACCACACTAATTATCTACGACCCAAAGGACATTTAGGAGTTACTCCTATGGCAGATGCAGAGCAAGGGGCCAATGGGAATTGTAAAAATGAGGGCAGGAAAAGATAGAACCTACAAAATCCATTGCAAATAACATCTACATATTCTCAAGTTGAATACTGCAGCACAAGCCAGACAGATAAATTGCGGGTAATTTTTTTTTAATTGATTGATTTTTAAGTTCACCATACTGAATGAAACTGAAATTACATCTCTGGATTTCTCAGGACCCTGCAGAATATTTTCTTCCTAGGGATGTAATACATATTAAATAATTGTTATTGAAGTGCAGACAGGCCATCTTGTGCAAAGGAGATGCCTTTCAAATTAAGAAAAGTTTCTTCAGTCTTCAGGCCTTCCACGAGACCTTTGCTGGTTTATAACATCCTGTAAGTTCCTGCTGTGGCTGAAGCGTGCCCCCACAAAAGATACGTTCAACTTCTAACCCCAGCCGGGGAGTGTGGCCGTACTTGGAAATAGGGTCTTTGAAGATGTGATTCGATAAGATGAGGGCAAACTGGGTTAGGGTGGGCCCTGGTACG
The DNA here is from genome assembly GCA_026826555.1 of Tolypeutes matacus. Classification (NCBI taxonomy): domain Eukaryota; kingdom Metazoa; phylum Chordata; class Mammalia; order Cingulata; family Chlamyphoridae; genus Tolypeutes; species Tolypeutes matacus. Next base: position 21,610,204 of record JAKSZT010054335.1, read on the forward strand.
GCATGGCTGGCATCCCCCTAAGAAGGGGAGGGAAGTATGACAGACACAGGGGAGAAACCACAGGGTTTCTGAGGCAAAGATGAGGGGCTGGAGCTGGAAGCCAGGAACGCCAAGGACGGCCTGTAATCACCAGAGGCCGGGAAGGGGCGAGAAAGGATTCTTCCTACAGGTCAGAGGGCCCGTGGCCCTGTGGACACGGGCATTTCAGGTTCTTAGCCTCCAGAACTACACAGCAATACAGTCCTGTTGCTTTAAGCCCCAGGTGTGTGCACTTTGTTAGAGCAGCCTAGGAAAGCAGATGCTCAAAAGCAGGGCTGCCCCTGACCCACGAGGCCTTTTGTGGAAACTAGAGACCTCCCCTGTGCAGATACAGCCCCACCCTAGGGTACACTGGGTAGCAGGTAGGCTGCCCCTTTGTGCAAATTAGAAAAAAGGCACCTCTTTTGCCAGGTCACTCACCAGGTCACTCGCCCCACTTGGGCGAGTAGCCTCGTGCAGTGAGCAGCCTGCACAAGCCAGAAAAATCACGGTAACTAGTTTAGTTACAGCATGAGGAACATGAACCTGTACGTTGACTTGAAAAGTTCGGTGGGGAAAAGGAGACAATTTGATAAAGAAATGGTTAATCACAGATTGGCAAGCAACTTGTTCAATTATCTGAACTGAGTATTTTAGGAGACCACCTCTGAAAAAGTTGATCTATGCCTTGGTTATCATTTTTTTGCCAAGAGTTGAGAGACCCAAACAGAATGAGATATGAAAACACAATAAAAATTAACATTGGTTTTCTATTCCTTTATGCAGTGACCAGCTGCTTCCTCCTTCCAAACAGAAGCCACCTTGGCAAATTCATTTGTCATGGGGACCTCAAAAGTCACACCTTTAGCAGAGCTGCTCTGAGAAAGGAAGAACAAGGCAGCTGGCCCAACCACTGATATGAGACATAAAGTGCCTTTTCCACCTTTTCCATGCCCACCGCTTTCCTCCTCTAGTCCCTCTGGAAAGAAACTTATCTTACTTGTAACTGAATCAGCATCTTGGAAAGTAGTTTGCCAATAGATTTCAAGCTCATTTTAAATTACCTTGTGGGTTTACTCCCTGCCATCCCACTCTCTCCCACCTCCCCACATATAAGAACCAGAGTCCAAATACCCCAGAGGCAGGGAATGCTCAGGGAACTTGCAGATTTCATGAAAAATACAGCAAGAGATCAGGCCCTGAACATTCTAGTAAAGAAAAAAAAATGACCGGGCTGCCTAGAAACCTCTTGGTGTCCACCAAGAAGGGCCACGGCACCAAGTATTAACATCTGCTGCCCAGGCTCTGACTACACCTGGGAGAGGCGGGTGTGAGTGACAGCAGTGTTCACCTGCAGCCAAGGACACAGAGGAAGAGGGCAGGCAACAAGGGCACTTTGTCCACTTACCAAGGGCAGAGCGAGGAAGGCACGGTCACAGGGAGAAAAGGGCTGGCGGCTAGCTACGGTAGGTATACTAGCTTCAAAGAGGTTATCTGTGTTGCAGATTTCAAAATGTCACAGCACCGGCTTTCTTTTTTTTTTTTTTTAAGATTTATTTTACTTATTTATTCCCCACCCTCCGCCGCCCCTCATTGTTTTTCGCTCACTGTCTGCTCTCTGTGTGTTCTTCTGCTTGTCTTCTCTTTAGGCGGCATTGGGAACCAATCCTAAGACCTTCTGGAGTGGGAGAGAGGCGCTCAATCTCTTGTGCTACTTCAGTTCCCTGGTCTGCTGCGTCTCTTATTGTCTCTCCTCTGTGTCTCTTTTTGTTGCATCATCTTGCTGTGCTAGCTCTCTGCGCGCAGGCCAGCACTCTGCTCAGGCCAGCTCACCATGCAGGTCAGCACTCCTGTGTGGGCCAGCACTCTGCTCAGGCCAGCTTGCCTTTCACCAGGAGGCCCTGGGAATTGAACCCTGGACCTCCTGTATGGTAGACAGGAGCCCGATCGCTTGAGTCACATCAGTTTCCCACCATCTTTCTTTAATTTCATATGCACAACCTTTTTCCCTGAGTTACTGTCAATTCCTAAATAGACCCTCTGAAAAATGTCTTCCTCCTCAAAGAAAATAATAATAAAAAAAATAGATCTCTCTTACCTCAATAATGTACAAGACCACATTCTTGTAGAAGCAATACAAAATGCATTTGGTCACTCGGTTGTAGCTCCAGGCTCCATGGACTAACAGAAGCTTCTCCAAGAAAGAAAACTGAAAAAAAGAAAAGAACAGTCAAAGCTTCGAAGACCCTGTCATCTAGGAATAAAGAGAAAATGGCCTTCTCCAAAAACCATAAACCTCAGGGATTCCTTATGAGCTGAAGATGGCAGAGAAGGTACATAGAGAAAACCAGATTCTGCAACCTGAGAAAATCATTCACTAAAGGCAGGCCTTCCAGGCCTGGTAAGAACAACTAAAATCTTTTAATTTAAATAATTAGTATTTTCCCCAAACATGCCATTGGACTTTGGCTATTCTCCTAAAATTCCGTTTAACTTAACACTTTTCAGGGTCTCAATTTTTAAAAGAAGGTGACCACCTGAGCTAAGAAAAGAAAATCACAGTGGGAGCCAGACACCTCTTCTTAATCCCAGATTTTATGCTGACATCAGGGACAAGGGACAGTGACACTCAATGCAATAGTATCCTGTTTTTTAAAAAAAGTATGCGTGCGCGCACACACACACACACATCCTGCCTGTTTCCACCGCCAGTCCTCAGGTTAAAAGAAAGACTCACACACATACACCCATGCAAGTGGCTCAATCATCCCTGATTCTCTGGCCTCCACTTCTGCATGCTCTCTGCTCTCCTTGCTCACCTACACCTCTGCTGAGAGTACTTCGTCAAAGTCAGAGGAAAAAAAATCAATGAGCAGCTAGTCAATTTGAAGTCGATCCTAATTTAATGTCTTTTGCAATTTGAAATAAGGAGCCAGCAATACTCCAATAAAAGAAACGACTCCTCTTTGGGGTAGGGTTCTTTCTGGCACCTTTCAAATCATAGCTCCTCACACTTCTCTTAACCTTGGCTTTGCCTGCTGTGTCTTTACTTTAAACACTGGTTTTGTAGGCTGTGTTGTATTCTGGCGTGAAGGCTCAGTTGGGGGAGATCCTGTTAAAATTCACGGTTCTGATCCATTAAATGAGCTGGACACGAGGTTGAGCTACCTCTCGAATGAAAGCCTTAATTCCTCCTCTTCCTACCCAGAAGGTTCCTGACTCTGGGCCGCCCACAAGCTCAACCTCTACTACTTTCCAAGAGAGTCAATCAGGCTGCACTGGGATCAGATGTGGTAGAAACTGTTGCTATTGTAAACCTCTATTAATTTCAGATTACTTTGATATTAAATTTAATTATCTGTCCAAAAAAGACCCTGATGAAAAATAATAAAGTAATTTTTAAAAGCAACAATTTTTAAAAAGAGGAAACCATGTAACAATTTCCACTAGCACTAAAGAAGGGGACTGCATGCAATATGAAATCACATTTTAATGAGTTATTCCAGGCAGAGTAACTCCAAAAATCTAAATGATGACTTCAAAATGGCAGAATTGGGTACATATGGAAAAATTAAACTCCCCATAAAGGCTCATTAAGGACTCCAAAGGGGAATGGAGAATCATAAAATAACTAGCTAAACAAATAAAAAGGAAGTTTGCATTTGACCTGGACCTCCTGCTGTTAAACTTCAATGGGCATACAGGACATCTGCTTGAGCCATCCCAAATGTCTCCACTGGAGCGCTACAGTGATTTGTTATCGGGGGTAAAAAAAGTACTTCCTAAATCAAAATGCTATTTTCATGAGGTCATTTAAAAAACATTAAGAAGGTAGGGGCAGGAATGAGCGTCCACAGCAGGAAGCTGTGGGTTGTGGGTACAATATCACATTTGCACCAGCAAAGGCTGTACCCGGACAAGGCAGCAGACTAGAGGAACCCATAGCCCGGGGGCTGTAATGTGGATAAAAGCTCAGGGCAGGCAGAGGAGGGAGGGAAACAGAACTTCGCCTGCCCCATAATTTTCCCCAGGACAACCCTTTGAGCTAAATTTCACTTTTCTTCAGTATATAACCCTGCGGGGTATTTTCTCAAAAACCCCATCCAAAACTTCTTTGGCCACATTAAAATGCCAATAACAGATAATTTCAACCAGAGACACTGATCATTTCAATAGGGGCACAGGAATTCCTGGATTCGTGGCATTTCTGGTGTAGTGATTAAGGTAGAGGAAGTATATTGTTGGGTGGAGAGGGTGCAAGGGCTGGGAGGAATACACCTTGAAATAACAGTGTTTCTGCCAAATCACAGAGGTTCATAAAGAGGAGAAAAGGAAGGGCTACAGAAGCCTGGAACCACTTATCGGTTTGTTTGGCAAAGGCAGCTGTTATGCTGGAGGGACAAGGAAACCCGGGACAGAGTTCTAAAACCCTGCTCCTCGTTCCACCCTTCTTTGATTCTTTTCATTTGGAGAAAAAATGCTAGGGATTCCACAACCCATCAGTATTCCACTTCAATCAAGGAGGTCATGGAATCTCCTTCCCCTAGACATTTTAAAGAAAAAGACAGACAAATATTTGCCTGGAACTCCTAGGAAACCTTTTAAGATCTCTTGCAGCCGTATGATGCTATAACTCAAGTATTTAATAATGCTGGGGTGTACAACATCTATAGTTGCTGACAGGCTGCAGGAAGCGCGATTCCCAGAGGCCTCTGAGCAGTGGACTCGGGAGAGGAAGTGGGCAGGTGTGCTGGGCTGGGCCGCTGTTCACACACAGCTCTGTTGTCCTCTGGCCCCTGACGCTGGGACCCCCGGCGGGTCACCTGATGTGAAGCAGCTCCGGTTCTCCCACCTGTAAAATCAGAACTCCTCTTCTTACCTACTTCAGCAATTATCTGGAGGATTTATTTGAAACCAGCGAAGGAACAAGATTGATTTCCTACACTTTGCAGAGCCACGAGGATTTCCCCAGTCCCTCGGAGCTGGAAGGGAGGGGAGGGGTGATCTAACCCAGATCTTTCTCGGGGAGGTGGAACCCCAGAGGTGCGGGGCATCAGCCCGCAGTCCCTGGGTGGCCTGGACGCAGCACTTGGACGCTTTATCCGTAACTCCTGAGCTGAGCTTGAAGGGGAGAAGCCATTGTTCTTTGTATTCACATGATGAAGGTAACACACTCTTCAAAAGACTAAACATGGCACTGCAGAAACATGGAGAGCTAGCGCTAACCCGCAAAAGAGCAGGCGCTCTGTCACAACGGACTGCAACTCGGACACAAGGACGCATGCTCAGAATCCAGATCAGATTCTGGATTTTCTGCAAGAGCACGCAGGCCCAGGGATCTGGCTCTGAGCTAGGAGTCAGGAGCCAGGCTGCCTCCCTGCCCCTCTTGTTCTTGACCGCCATGGAGCATCAAGCACGTCTTTCCTCCCAGGGCACCTGTGCTGAAACTACAGCATGTGTCTCAGGCCTCTGCGTGCATCAGGCAACGCCCACAGAAGGGACTGCGCTTGCCTGACTGCAGGAGTCGGCTTGCTCCTGACTGTGTGGTTATTACCGCCCAGGCCTGGCAAATGCACTGGCAACTCATCTCCTGGCCACGGTCTTGAGCAGCAGCCCCTGCTCCTGGCTACAGGGCATGGCAGCTGTAAATGCTTGCCTCTTCCTGCCCCGGAATGCCTGCCGGGAGTGCACCAGGGCTTCCGAGAAAGGGGATGGCATTACAGAGAGGGGCTTTTGAGAGTACAGCTGCTCTTAGGTCAGGGACAGCGTGGGGAAAGGCACACACAGATCCCAGGGCCGAGGGTAAGAAGTGATTCTGCACAGGCCTACAGCGGTCAAGGGCAGCATCTCGCGCGGAAGACGGGGCAGCTTGGCCAAGCCCACTGCTGGGCCTCCAAGTGCACACCATCCAAACCATGGAGAAATCCAAAGACCTCTAGATGTCGGCCTCAAAAGAGGAGGCAGAATCCTTGGGGCCGAACTGAAGGTCAAGCATCAGGTCTTGTGCCCAGGTGACACCTACGCCAACAGGATGGCGGCCACCAACCCACGCCTCTGACCTGCGCGATGGCGTAATCCGAGTTGTTGGTGGCCTGCATGCCCTCGTTGCCGCTGATCCCCACACCCACGTGGGCCGTCTGGATCATGCCCACGTCATTGGCTCCGTCCCCTATGGCGAGGGTGATGGCCTTCACCCGCTTCTTCACCACGTCCACGATTTCGGACTTCTGCAGAGGAGACACTCTGCGAGGGAATGAAGAGAATGATTACCATACACATCTTTCCAGAGGCGACAGCTGTGATCTACATTTAGCTGCATTAAAAGGGCAATGGTTGGGCAAGTTCCAAATTCAATACGTTCTATGCTTGTGTGCAAAGAAGCTTTCAGAAAACAGTAGCTTATGGCTTTCAACTATTTGCCAACTTCACAGATGAAATGTACAAGTCGAACCTAAGTTAAAACACAGCTCATTTGTAGTCACCCTTCTCAGGAATTATGCGGGGAAACTGCTCGGGTGCACATATACCCTCCTGAATGGCAGAAGCTCAGTTCCCGGGGTCTTAGGAAATGGTTTCCCAATCAATCAGGAAACTAACACTGACCCCATTTTTAGTTTGCTCTACATAGTCCACGTCCTAGGGCTGGCAAGGGAGTTTTCAGTAAAATCTGCCAGGCACTGAAAACTGGATGGGTAGGCTGTGCTTGCAAAGCAGAACAGACTCTCAGAGGCTTTCCCGGAGGGACTGTGCCCTCTCCTGTGTCTCCAATCCACTTCCACACCGTTCCCAATAGACAAACTCAAATTTTGCCTTACATTTAATTTTACCAACTCTGGAAAGAAAATGTGTTTGGCGAGACAGCAAGCTGAATTTAAAGCTCAGGTATCTGAAATCCTTTGCTCAATTACAAAGAAAAAAGGCGCAAGTGAGAAAAACAGAATGTTAGGTTGAAAGGGCTTTAGCAGCCGTCTTGTACAATCCAATATTCCTTTTATCATTTTCACAGGGGTTTTCAATATGGGAATTCACTGCCTTCCAAGGCCGTTTCCAATCACTAAAAAAAAATCATTGTTATTAATTTTGTTCTTGTTGTACATACTTTAAAGTACTAATTCTGTCCTCCGAGCTAGACCAGAACAAGTATACCCCCTCTGTCAAATATTTGGAGGGCCAAAATATAAAGAAACCTATTACATCCTTCCTCTTAGAGCTCAGTTTCTACTGGCTAAATAGTCTCAGGTCCTTTAACTATTATTTAATTGGCACACTTCAGAACTTAAAAACAGTTTCCAAGGATGATTTTTCTAGACTGCTGAGAGAAGAGTAGAACAGAATCACCATCTCCCTGGTATCGAATGTAGCCTAAAATAAAATTACTGGAAGGTTTACTTCTTGAATTTCCAGTCAACTAAATGTAAGCACCATGAACATACCTGATATTAAGCTATATCTTTTCCCTCCAAGACTGCATGACTGCTGCCTGGAGCCAAGGTTTGGTCTTTACATGCCTCGCTCCTGTTAAGTTTCATATTGGCAGACATAGGCCATAATTCCAATATGTTTTGCAAACGTAACTCCTCATTTCATTTCTGAACTCAATGGAAGCAGAGATCAAAAAAGGCATAGAGAAAATACCTTCACAGTCAAAGTTAAATAACTCAGCAGGACCTTTTCCTGTCACCTGCACTATTTAAGTAGAGAAAGTGATTCCAGGAGCCCCTGTCTTTTCATGAATGAAAGGAGGAAGGCCCCATCTCATGAGATGGCTGAGGAATCATCATGGTAACTATCAAGTGCTAAGTGAGCATCACTTTTGACCCCACCCAGCACACAGTTCTGCAAAACCTCAGTTGTCGGGGGAAAAAAGAGAACACATCTGAGCATCCCACGGTTCCCAAACTGTGTGTGTAGGTGTCCGGGAGGTGCTAGAGTGGGGTACTTTAAATATTTAGGGGCAAAACAGCCACATCTCTCAGGGACTGGTTTGAATTACCAGCTTGAGGGAGCTCAGGGTTTCAACATCAGACTGCCCTACATTCCTGAATACATGAATATAACATTTCCTGAATACATGAATATAACATTCATGATGTTATATCTTTGTGAAGCTGAGTTTTCATGACTGCTATGAGAAAAATAGCAAGTCCCTTGTAAAAATCATCGTGGGACATGAAATGATAGGCCGTCCATGACTCCGAGGTTTGAGGAGCTGTGCGAGGCTCAAAAGGCACACACATACTGCTTGGAAGTGGCCCTGGTTTGTGAAGGATGAAAGAAAAGTAGTTTTACTTCAATTGATGTATGTCATTGTTTCAAATGACTAGTAAGTTGTCAGGCCATAAATACTTCACAAATTGTTTGGCCCTAACTACTAAAAGGCTGGAAGCTGTTGAGTTTCTCTTTTGGCCTAGTAACTGAGACACTAAGGGAACTGTAATTGAGAAGGTCTGGGAACCTCTGCAGGAATCCCTGCTATGTGTGATTACATAAATCGCTTTCTACATACGCTCTTGCACCCTTTGATGCATGACTCCACCTAATGGCATCATCATTTAGGCTTCAACTCCTCTTTAGCATCCATGAAGACACTGCGAGAGGAAACAAGCAAACTGAACCAGCACTGGGATAGGTCTGTGGGGTGCATCCCCTGGAGAGTCCACAGCCCACCCAGACAACCAAACAGGTCAGCCTCTTTAGCAACAAATTGGAGTGGCCTAGAGAGATGGGGAGATGGTGGTGGTGGAAAAAAGAAGGCACTCAACAGAGCCCAGGTTTTCCTTGAGGTTCCTGCTGCTGCTTTCCTATTAGGGGGTTCCAGCTATAAACCAACCAACGTGAGACAAGGCGTGAGTCACGCAGACGCACTACATCTGCCACTCTGGAATCTGGATCTCAAGTTAAGTCAAGTCCAGTAATGATCCTGATGGCTTAAAGTACAGTATCTCAACGTCCAACAGCTGTCTTTTCCCAAAGAGCAAAAATAAGGGGAAAACCTGTCTGGGGTATAAACCAAGTCATATCCCTGTGTTTTAGAAGCATGAAATTCTCATCAAGGATTTATTATACCCTCAGCTGTAATGCCTTGAGAAAACATAATTCTAGCACACACTGGGGGCTCAAAACAGATGTCAAACAATTAATTTCTATAGAACCGAACAGGCACCATTACGCTTCAGCCATATGTAGTATTTTCATATGCCAAGTTACCAGGCAATACAAACCAGCTCTTTCCTAATCTTAATTTGTGACCTGGAATCACATGCCACATTTAATAAGTATTCACAGCATATAACACACTCAACCCATAAAATGCAAACCCAGACCACAGCTGAGCCAAGCTAGGTGTTTGCAGCACTTCTATGGCCCATTTTGGTGCATGATGAATAAAAATACAAAGTCAAAGCTCTTCAATCAACTGGAGAGAGAGTCTGTCCTTCCCCCCCACCCCACCCCCATCCCTTCTTTGGCTAACACAATAGATTCTACAATGAGTAATAAGTTTTCCTTTTAAGACTTAAAAAAAAATCATTACCTTGGAGTACCTCATTTTATGGAATATGTGTTCCTGAAACCTAAAAACTAGCTTTCTGATGTTATTTCAAATACAGCACTTAAGTAAAACCTTAAGTAAATGCTTTTATTGAATGAATGATCATGTATTAATTTATCTGATTCACAAAAGGCCTGTTCTCAGGGTGAGTTTTTAACTTCTGATCTTACAGTATGGTGTGAGCAAACGTACCCTCTCTGGACCTCAGCTGCCTCATTTTTCAATAAAGGGCTGGGTCTACATCACTGTTTTGCAAACTGTTCTCGGTTGAGCCAGAAGAGTTACAAGGAACCCCTCCCCCCAGGGGCACTCACGGCACTTTAGCCAGAGCCAAAACACTTAGTAATTAACCACTGCTTACTTCCTTAGGACTGAAAAGAAAGACTGAAGACGAGTGGCCTACAACATGCTTCTCAAATTTTAAGTGAGGATCAGAGCCACCAGGAGAGCATGTTAAAATACAGATTCTGATTCCCGAAGCTAGGGTAGGACCCATAGGTTTGAATCTCTAGCAAATTCCCGAGCGACACTGTGGGCCTCACTGAATTAGATGGCACTGGCCTACATGATATCAAAAGTTCTCTTTAGTTCAGATGTTTCAAGTAGCTAGGCTTAAGCTTTCAGAGAACAAGATACTTTTTCATAGAGACACATTTAACAATTAATTAGCAGAAACACTGAATCTCATCCCCTTCTTGCAAGCTTTGCATACATGGGTCCTTCCCAGCTTTAAACCAAAATCTAGTAAACACATATTTTGGTTGGGATTTCATTTCAAATGTTCTTTCAATCTGAGCATTTCACATATGGGGGTTGGTTACTAATCAAGATAAGGCATATATGACTTTATACTATTTTTTAATAATGCAAAAATAACTTGTCTATCTGAAGCTCTACAAAACAAAACAAAAACAAAAAGAAACCAAGACAGCTTTTTAAAGAAGCCTAAAATACATAATAATTAACTTATAAAACAAAGCACTGCCAACATATCAGATGATTTAATTTGTGAGAGTTTCCATTTATTCCATGAAAGTGATTTTCTTTCTTTAAAAAGCACATAGAAAAAAGGAAAGGGTAATAGGAGCCGTGGTCCAAGAGGTACCAAGAGAAGCACATCATACGGGTCTTATAGAAACAAACAAGCAAACAAACCAATCCATATTACCACCAAAAAAACAATGGAAAAATTACATCTAATTTCTTACCACAGCCAGTAATGGTAAATGTTTCAAAATCTATCATCCATGAAAGCTGTTAAAAATGCCAGTTTCTCTAGGATCTAGGGACTGATGCCATATTCAAAATTCCCATCCAATGTGCTGGTGGTCTTAGTTCTGCTTTCTACTAATATCCTTGAAAACGTTCTCAGCTTTTTGTGATGGTGCTTAATGACATCTGCCTGTCAACTATCCTTGGCTTCACAAAGCGCTCTCTGGGAAAGACTAGCACACGAGCTTGTTCTTTTTTTTCCCTGCCTCTTTAGGTCTTAATGCTTTGACTGTTAGAAGCCGACCATCAGTCCTGAGTATCATCCTGCATAAACGCTTCAAGAGCCTAATGGACACCAGGTTACCAAGTCTTTACGAATGATCTCAGGGACGTTGGGTGCTGCAGATCATCCAGAGTCTTTATTTGTAAGCACCCCACCACGCATTTGCTCTCTGCACAGCGATTTAAGTCCCGAGTTCTGTTCTGCCACAATCGGGCACACCTCTGTTGACCCCCTGTTCTGTTAATAAATAGTCCACACAGTGCCCACTACAAGATAAGCATTTAACTGCTGATTGAGTAAAATGGTGTGCCTACCTCTCATTATTGGTGATAAAATTTGCACAAAGTAACTATGAACCCTGATCTGCGCATGCCATTCCTGTGAGGCACAGGTCAGCAAGCCACAGTCCCTGGACTTGTGAGCAACTAAGCAAAGAGCCCAGAAGTGCTGGTGGTAGTACTTAGCCTGGTATGGCCGAGGCCTACACGACCTGGTACCGATGCCATACTGCCTGTAAGATGGCTGCCACTCCATCACACTGCAGTTGGGATGCGTTGCTACGGCGACACCTCTGCAGCAGGGTGGTACCCAGGGCAGGGGAAAACCGGGACATTGAGTATCTTGCTTTACATCTTGGTGCTACAATTCTACGGTGACTTTTGGAACTGAACACGCATTCTAAATTTGGCCATATACTAAATTTGAATTTTAGAAAGCTTAAAAATTCCCATGGCATCCTGTAAGTACAAAGATCATTTTCAAAGTGGTATAAATCCGTTTTTCAAAAATACTAAGGCTAAATGTTTCCATTCTCCAGAACAGACTCTTTACATATAAAGCAACTTTCAAAAACAGGAGTTGAGCTCTCTTTCACACTCTATAAAACAAAACAAAAAGAAACCCAGACAGCTTTTTAAAGATACTCTTTCTATATAGTTGCCTCTCTAACAATACATTAACATTTACTAATAATTTCCTTGTATAAAAGACTTTCATTTAACTCATTTTCAACATTTAATATTTAATAATAATATAAAAGGTTAAGGGGATCTCTAAATATCTCACAGTGGCATACACACACATACTGCACAAAATATAGTCTTGCTACTCCTATAAATCCTTTAATTTATTGTACCTTGAAAAACTATCTTGTGAGTGTCGTAAGCAAAGTATCGTGCATACCTCCATTTGGATAGGCCCTTAAGAAGACTCTGAAGACCAGCTATTGTAGTCGCCTGAAGTTAGTCTCATGGAGCAGCTAAATTATGGGTCAAACTCTAAAAATCTCCTTAAAAAAACCAAGAATTTTTAAGGTAAAAAGCCCTAACAACTGATTTAGGGATGAGGAAATACATATACCTACATATATATTTTTTAATTAGATCTTAATTAGAACCTGACTGGTGATTGCTTTCAACAACCTATGAACATTCTCTTCTCTAGAAGTTGCAGATCAACCCCAGTTCAGTTGTGAGATGCGAAGGCAACTTGATATCCTTTATTAATCCAACAAAACCCTTATAACCTGATCCTGCTCAACAGCCAAAAGTGCTGCCTTTGTAGCCGAGGCTCTGAGCGCCTCCTGGAAAAACGGAGGACACCCCTGTGTGCTCAAGATCTGTTTACCCTGTAACCGAGAAAGGGCTCAGTTGGAAGTAAATATATCCTGGTTGGGGGGTTAAGAGTGTACATATCTGTTCTTAGCTCTCTGGCAATTTTATCACACGACCAGGTAACAGAATAATTAAAGTGGCGCTCAAACAGGAAAACCTCACATCTCCACTAATGATGCAGAATTTATGCAGGTCCGTGCAAGTGCACTTTATGTAAAAATTTAATGGGTCATATGTTGTGAATTACATACAGTTTTATATTCCCTGAAATCAACTGGTTATGGTCTGTTTCTTCCTGTACTAGGCTGAAAAGAATGGAGCTGTCTAGGAAGGCTGGGATTGAAATAAAAGATATTAGATCCTCGTGTTCCCAGGTTGAAACAGGGATTAGAATAACACATTGAAATACCTTAATGTTTTTCACACAAAAAGCATTAATTTGATACTCTGCTTCCTTGAAGTGTTTGATTAAGGCACCCAAGACCCTCTCAGGAGGGTCTGCCTTTCTTGAAGTTAACACACGTTTATCGTACTCCGCTGCAGCTTTCACTCATGTTTCCCAACAGCGTGCCTGACCTCTGCTGTGGGAAGGCGGGACTAGGAAACAGGACGGAGAGGAACGCTGAGGAGTGCTGGCATTCTGACGTTTCAGAGGAAGCCTATAGCTCCTTCAGGACCAGGCATCACGAGCTCACGCTCCACTGAAAAGTAATGTTGACCGAGAAGCTTAGTAGAATGCTTTTCATCACACCGACCCTTCACCTGCCACCTGCGCCTGGAATGAAAGGTCACCTGGTTACCAAGCCCATATATCAGCCGAACTGTAACTACTTGTGCTCTGGGAAAAGGGGGCAGCCTGTCTACCTCTGACCATCACTCAGTCCTAAGAGAGACCCAGGAGCCCAGCCTCAGACGGGGGGCGCTAGCACAGTGTGTACTCCTCACCCCCCCAAGTGGTACTAATTCACTGATCAGTGTATCACTGTTCCCTCCCCTCCCCTGCCCTCCCCTCTCCTCCCTTCCCCTCTCTCTAGTTTTTGAATGAGATTTGTTAGGTGGGAAAGGAAATAAGTTATGCAAAGCTCTGTCTCCCAAGCAGACAGATATTTTCCAAAACCTGAGGCCTGTATTTAACCAGCCATGAATTCTTGCTCTCTGAGAGCAGGAAATGATTATGCTTTTCTTTTTCTTACCACATATGTAAAACTCATAGGAAAAGAGGCAGCAGCACTCCACCACTCTTCAAACAGAACAGGAACATGACTCCTAATGAGTCTATGTATCTGGGTGTGACGGCCAGGCTAACGCGTCTACTCGGCCAGGTGATGGTGCCCAGTCGTTTGGTCAAGCAAGCACTGGGCTACCTGTAATACACGGGCCCTTCATGGACTTTAATCATCAGGGAGCTGACTGCCTAGATGGCTGGGTACATCTACAATCAACTGAGGCGATGGCCCTCAGCAATGGGTGGTGTCTCATCCAATCAGCTGAACGTCTTAAAAGGGGAAGTGATTTCAGCACTCAGAGAGAGAATTCCCAGCTCTACTTCAGGCAGCCAGTGTCTCCTGGGAACTCATCAAGGACCTTCATTGGAACCTCTTGTTTGCAGCCTGCCCTGTAGAATTTGGACTTGTGCATCCCCACAGTTGTGTGAGACAATTTTATAAAATCTCATACTATTTACAGGTATCTCCTGTCGGTTCTGTTTCCCTGAGAACCCTGACTAATATACTCTGTATGACCTGGAGACTGACAGAAAAAGACAGACATCAGGCAGAAGAGGGGGATTGTGGGGGTGGTGGGGCCAAGTGTGGGCCTGGAGATCAGTAACATGATGGTCTATACAAGGATGGGACATTAGCCCCCAAACATTGTGTACATGCAAAAGGTATGTTCAGTCAAAATATATGACAATAGTCAGCTCCTAATGGAACATATTCCAAGGCATAATTTGTAACTTGCTTATCATTGATTAATGCCATCATAATAGCACTTCCTGGGACAAAGTCTGAGCTGAATTGGCTGCATATTTCCTTCTCCATAATGATGCTAGAAGCTACCTGGTGATGGACATTTCTTTTATTCATCTTTAAATCCCCCACCACCAAACACAATTGGTAACAAACAGAAGTTCAGGTGATGACAATGTGTAAACAAATAAACAAGAGGAGCAGTGGGGAATGCTGGGAGTGAGCAGGAAACAAGAGAGGGATAAATGGGATCCCCACTTCTACATATCCAGATGGATCACCTCCCTGGTCTTCTTTCTCCCCTCTGTGAAGAGAACAACAATGAGGAGTTCTAATGATCCTTTAGCTCTAAGACCTGTGCTTATAAGTTGAAAGCAAAAATATGAGAATATAATAATAGTAGCAGTAGTAGCAAGCACTGATTTAGCACTTACTGTTGGTCAGTATGTAGGCTAAGTACTTGACATGCACTGTCTGATTTAATCCTCACTACAACCCTGCGAGAGCAGTCTACCATCCTCACCACCATTCTATATATGGGAAAGTCAAGCTGGAAAAAGTCAATACGGTGTGCCCAAGGTCATAAAACTAGCAAGTTGACCAAGACAGGAGCTCAACACATTCTGGTTTGCCCAGGATGTGCACACTTATGCCCAATCACTCCGCCACACTCTTTTTGGCTACTATAGAAGTACACACATGTAGACTATCTAGATAGTACTGCCAATACCACTGGACGGTTCCATCCCAGACACTGGGGGTGGGGGGAAGAGCACAGCACAGGAGCATCTGGGGTTTACTTCCCAACACTGGGAGAACCCAACCAAGTTACTTTATCAGTCTGACTCTCCATTTTCTGCCTGTAATATGCACCCCTGCCATTTACTTCACAACACAGCCATGAGGACAATAAATGCTAACAATGAACAAGGATTTTGAAAGGTAGAAAGAACATTTTTCATTTCCTCTTGACACCTTGATTTAGCATGTCTTGGCTTGCAGGCTGCTGTGACAGGTACTGTATGATAGGTTGGTTTAAATCATAGAAATTTATTGTCTCCCAGATTCGGAGGCTGAAGGCTCGCTTTCAACCAGGCTCCCTAGATTTCTGGCTGGCTGGCAATCCTTGAGTTCCTTGGCTTTCCCACCATATTGAAATCTTGTCTCCTTCCTCTTCCAGTTCCACTGACTTCCAGCTCTTCCCTGTGGCTTTCTCTCTGTGTGCCTGAATGTCTTCTGCTTCTAAAGTACTCCAGTAATCCAGTTAAGACTCTCCCTTGTTCAGGTATTATTATTATTAATAACAAGAAATAGTATCCTCAAGTGGTCCTATTTACAATGGGTTCACAGCCACAGGAATGCAGATTAATAACGTATTTTGGGGGGTACCTAATTCAACCTACCACAAAGTGCCTCTCATGCACCTTATCCCAAAGCATCTCTCATCCCATTTTCATTGAGTATACCTGTTTTAGTTTGCTAAACGTTGCTGGGAGCAATATACCAGAAATGGGTTGGCTTTTATAATGGGATTTATTAAGTTAAAAGCTTACAGTTCTGAGGCTGTGAAAATGTCCAAATAAAGGCATCATCAGAGATGCTGTCTCACCCATGGTTGGCTGCTGGCAATCCTGGACTCCTCTCTCACACCTCAAGGCACATGGAGACAGTCTTGTTGCTTCAGCTTCTGGCTGCTTCAGCTGTGGTTTCCTTTCTGCTGGGATCTTCTCTGGGCTCAGCTGTAGGCAATCAGGGACATGGCAGGGTTCGCTCATCTCCCTTCCTCCAGGCCTTCTCTCTTTCAGCCTCTCGGAGGCCTCTTTCTGTGCCTCTGGGCACTGCTGATTCAAGCCTCCAGCTCCAGTATCTCTCTGTCAGCCTCTCGGGGTTTCTCTGCTGCTATTTCTCTGTGTGTCTCTTGTTTCCAGCAAGAGGATCAAGGCCCACCCTGGGTCATGCCTCACTGAAGTAATCCAATCAAAGGCCCCCAAACTGAATCCAATCCAATGAAAGGGTGGATTAGCTTTAAGAATGTGATCTTTTCTGGGATCCACAAGAAGCCTCAAACTCTCACAATATCCTCCAGGCTCCAAGCACTTCCTGGCTGGGAACAAGAAATGTCCTTTCCTCATAAGCTCCTAGCTTCATGGTCTCTCAAGGTCTTCAGGGAGGAGAAGGAATTCGAGCCAAGTAGAGAAGAATTTCTCTTCCTTTCCTTAAAATCCTGTTTCAGATAGTTATTATGTAGAATTTCATATACCAACCCATTAAATTGTTTAATATTTTCACACTAATATTAGTGTGCCCTGAATCTGAAGATATGCATGCACAAATGAAATTTTGAGTTCTTACAGGGAAAAGATTATGCATTTATTTTTCTAATGTCCCAAACATCCAACAAAGTGCTTTGCACATAATAGGTACTGATAGTTTTGCCAACATGGATCAGACTGCAGTAATATTGGGAACAGTTCCGATATATGGTATGAGGGAAATAACACCCATGTATATTTAGAGCATAGGGTAAATTAGGAATAAAGAAAAAATTTTAGCACTGCCTGCACATTTACTCCTTCAGTACTTTGGTCCCTTGGATGTAAAGTGGGGACTGACTGCCCCTGGAGTTTGAACTGTAATAATGTCATAGTTTGTCTTGAACGATAACTGTGCGATAAGGTCAATCTGTACTCATGCCTTAAAATAATGTCAGCTCTTCACTAGAATAAATTACAAACACATGAAAAGGTACAAGGATTACAGTTATTATCTCTTCTTCAAACAATACCAAACACCAAAATAATTCTTTTTCATTCACGTACTAGAAATAGCTTTCCTCTTTTTCTCTCTCAAAATACCCAAAGCAGCAAATAGCCCAATCTGGATGCAATTAAAACAAGAGGCAGTCTCTAATCAGTTTTTCTCTTTATAAAGAAAACAGAAATCAATGTAAAACAAAATTTTTAAAAGCCTACCTACGTAAAATAACACCAGACAATGAACAAGTGAAAAGCAGAACTACCCACTCCAACAAATGACCATTTTCAGTTAGCTAAAATCCTAACTAAATCTATAATTATTCCTTACATCCCACATAATCTGTCTATTGCTATAGTAAAAACTAGAATCTAAAAAGCACTTCATATTTGTAATGGTCATTTAACATTACTAAACATTGAATTAAAAATTGAATTTTTTAATACATATTTGAGCTGAACAACTTCAAAAACTAAACAGCTCTGCTTCTTTTTTGATATTAAACAACTCTCCAGAATCCTCTTATTTATAGGGGCTTTATTAGAGCTACAAGCCTCTAACTAAAGATCTTCTAAACTTGAAGGCATTAATTTTCAGTCAAAAGGAAATACTTTTCATTATTAAGGAAAAGATAGTTTTGACTGGCTTCCAAGAAACTAGCTGGAGCACATTAAGTCATATCAGAAAAAGCTCAAAAAATTGCATAGTTTTTTTCCATTCTAACTGTTTAAAAGTTCAGGTTTTCCTAAGAAGCACACAGAAGGCCATTGCTTCAGGATCCCTTTTGCTGGAAAGAAAATGGTTTGATAACTCTAGGGAGTCAGCAGGGTAATGAGCCCATTCCATTTGATCTGCTGCTAATCTGAGCAGCAGAAAAGCAGGAGTCAGCCTCCACCAGTCAGTTAAATAAGAAAAGAACATCTTTTGTCAGTTATCTTGTACATTTTTGAACTCTTTATTGGCATGGCATAAAATGTAGTTCAAGACATTAGTGGAACAAAGAAAAATATATTAAACAATCCAGCCACACAGATTGCAGCAAACTAGTCAACTCATACAGATGCATCAGGCAATGAAGTTAGATTGGTAGAGATGTCTTCCAGCTCCCAAGGTGTATGTGGATCAGGCGAGACTATCGGTCTTGGCTGAGCCAAACCGTATATGCAGTGTGCCTAAAGGCTCAGCGGACAAGTCTTGCAGATGGTGATGCTAAATGCAAGGAGCACAATTTCTCTTCCAGCATTTGAGTGAATGGAGTAAAAAATACACACAAAAGCTGGCTTAATACACTTTAACAGTAATTAGGGAACAGCCTTTTCTATTTCTTCCAGGTGCTATGCTAAGTAAGGAAAGAGACTCTTCCTTAATTCTGGGGGCTGATTTTTTTAAAAAGTAGCATTTAGTTTTTGCATGCACACCCACACTCGAAGCACATGGAAAAGGGAACCACTTCACTCTGGAAGTGGTTGCCAGTTCTATTTACAAAATACCTCTACGAGATAAACCGGGCAGTGATAGAATAGCAGTCAAGAGGTTATCGCTCTAAGCTGAGGATAACTGTCCCTCCGTGGGAACTACCCAGGAAGGCCAGAACATGTTCACACTCTTCACGACACAATCCCAGCGTCTGTCTTAACACCCGGCAC
The DNA here is from genome assembly GCA_026826555.1 of Tolypeutes matacus. Classification (NCBI taxonomy): domain Eukaryota; kingdom Metazoa; phylum Chordata; class Mammalia; order Cingulata; family Chlamyphoridae; genus Tolypeutes; species Tolypeutes matacus. The sequence goes on from JAKSZT010054335.1 coordinate 21,629,250, forward strand.
ACAGTTGGCACTCAGATAGTATTTGTAACACACTAGAAGGAGATTCTTCAAATTTGCAGCTGCCCATTGCTCTATTCTATAAAAAGGCAAGTGGAGTATTGGATTCAATAAAGGGAAGGGGAGCAAATAACTGTACAAACAAAAGAGGGTCTGACCGACAGTCATAGGAATAAATCCTGAACTGATGGCTGATAAGCTAGAAGTGACTTGATAAATGTGTGTGGGTCCAGCCAGAGGAGCAGCTGGGTGACCCCACCCTGTGACCGCCGCTCACTGGGGTCTGTGGGTTCCCAGTGTGCATCGTGTGGGTCTGGTTTGATGCTATATCACAGCTCTACCTGCCCTTCTGGCTCCCTGCAGAAGACCTGTCAGGCTCAATTTCCAATTGCCAGTGGTGCCCTGAGGCCATTCCTCCACCATGCCTCAGTCATTTCTTCTTTCAGCAAATGATCTTTATGCCCAACTTTGGTGGAGAGTAAAGGGACTCAGGGAAGCAAACATGGTCCCTGTCCTGCAGAAACCCCTCGCTCTAGTAGATGCATTCATGAACAGCTCCGATCAGGTCCAAAGAAAAGATGAAATACCGTGGAAGTTCAGAGCAAGACCCATTGCTTTGGAGAAGCACGAGTAAAGAGGAGGAGGAGAGTTAGAGAAAGATCATAGGAGTCTTTTTTGAGCTGGTTCTCAAAAAATGGATAGAGATGGTGGGCCAACACCAACAAAAGGGCATCTCAGGTGGAGGACACAGGTTGAACAAAGTTGGACAAAGACTAAATAAACTAAAAGTGCATAGTGTTGGTGCTTCATGCTAGGAGGGACATACATTTTGACTCAAATAAAAATTGTACATGCACATAATTTCTGAAGGGGCATCTTAATTAGAGGAATTGATGCTAAGAAAGTGAATGGTTAAGTGCCCAAAAGGTCATAGGCAGAAGCACAGGCACTGCAGCTTGGTTCCTGAGTATCATTCACTGAGAGTGCTGTAGCTCTAAAATGTATTGACACGGAACATGGAAATAGGTTCACTGTGTGTTGAATGAAGAAAGCAAGTTACAAAATTACATGTACAGTGGCATCCAATTTTAGACAAATTAAATAGATGCATACACATATATACATGACATACCTGCATAGATAAAACTTCAGAGGAAAATAATTTGGAAAGCGATTATCTGAATAGAGTACACTTAGGTGTATTATTCCTTCCTTTTGTTCTCTGTTTTACATCATTAAAATGTACCATTTTTGTAACAAAACAGTGAATAAGTTATTGAAAACCAAAACCGTATGGATATCATTTAAGGCCTTGCTCAATTCCAAACTCCTAGTTAAACGCTTTTCACGGCAAGCCTTAAACTAAATCGTAGCCATCTGAATTATACTACATTATAGGATCTATATCTTCTCACACTGATATGTCTGAACTTTCCAAACACAAACTACATGAAAAATTCCTGGGAAACAAGAAGCTGATACTCTTTGCATTGCGCTTCTAACCCTCCTATTAGCTGTATATATTTTTAAAGTATAGTTTCAGGCTCGCCAAACATTTGTTGATGAGGCTGGTTCAAAATAAGCTAAAGGAGTGAGGAGGCGGTTTAACTCGACTATTTTCAAATATCTACAGGAAATTTTTAGGAGAATCAGGAAACCAACCAAATAAGTCGCATTTATGCAGTAACCTAAATTGCACCAGGAAAATGTGGCGCTCGTGCCCTGAAAACAGCAGTGCGAGCTGCACACACCCAACAGGTCATGTACTGAAGGCTCCAGAGCTCTCAAGTTTTCCAGTGCACGGTGATCAGCCAAAAACCAATCACTTCAATTTTAGATCCCCAACAAGCAGAACAACAAATTCTCAGGCTTTAAAAATGGATACGTGGTCACTAGGAATACTTTCCTCAACTATCAACATCCTTCTACAAAGGTGTCTATTATTTCCCAAGCAACTCTCGAAATGAGAGAAATGTCATATACACAACGGCAGAAGACTTTTCCTCCTGAGTTTCTGGGTCCCTTTCTGCCGTATAAACTTGACACTGACTGCAGTCATCCTGGCGCCTGCTCATCTACATGATTTGAATGTGTTGCTTTCCAAACTCCCATCACTTATGGGAAGAAAGATCCTTTTTAGCTGGAAATCTCCCCTCAGCGTATCTGACACTCAGCTGAAACCACCTGATCTCAGGAACGGAAGTTGGAAAAAAGTCATTTCAAAGGGAGGATTGTGGAGCACAGCTGGGTGTAGGATTTCGTATAAGTTTGGGGCTTCCAGCATAGGAGCTGGGAACTGGAAAACAACTGGAGTAACCAAGGGGAGGCAAGTAAGTACCAGGGATACACGTTTGTATTTGGAACCTCTGGTTTGGAGCTGACTAATCTGTGCACGGTTGTGTATCATTTCACTAACACTTCATTCCACTGGCTGTGGTGAAAAGCCTAGCAACGGCTCCAGACAGGAGTCCTTTGACAAACAGCCTGCCCTGCCTCCGCGGTGAACCTCTGTCGGCACTGTCTCTCACTCTGACACGGCCATTTACCCTGAACAGAGGATGTCACTGAAGGTCACACAAGGTTTTAAAGGGACATGGATAAGAAAATAAATATTGATGAAGTCAGATAATGTATAAAGATGAAATTGCTTGTTTAATATACAAGTAGCAGCTCACAGACATGCAAATAAGTATTTTTAAACTTAGATGTCAGTGATCAGAAACTAGGAGACAATATTACAGTTATTAGCCCAGCAGGTAGCCTTAAGGAACTCACTCTCTCCAATAATAATCAGAATTTCCCACTTTAAATTAATTTTCATATTTAAAGAAAAGCTGAACAAACACGAGGGGTTTGGTGCCCTCCCCTGACCCGCTCCCTGTCTGCACACTGCAGTCTTGCTCTGTTCACAAGGCAAATCTGACCAGCGCCCTCGTCCTGAAGTTTCTCGGAGGCTGCCCTCTAGGATGCAGCCCGAGCCAATTAGAACGTTCCAGAACCCAGTCTGCCCAATGCGGCTCCTTCCTTGTCCCGACAGTCTCCTTCCTTTAGAATGCATGCAGCCAGAACTACTTGTTCCCATCCTCCACCCATTCCATCTTTTAAAAATTAACAACATATATATATAATGCAAAATTTTCCATTTTAGCCGTTTTTAAGTATATACTTCAGTGGCAGTAATTACTTTCACAATGCTATGCTACCACCACCACCATCCATTACAAAAGCTTTTCATCACCCAAAACAAAAACTCTGAACCCACTAAGCAAAACCTCCCCATTACACCTTTCCATCTCCCACCCCCCGCCCCGACCTGTAATCTAATCCCTATCTCCTTGAACTTGCTTATTCTAGATATTTCTTAGAGGCGGAATCCTGTAATAATTTGTCCTTTTGAGTCTGGCTTATTTCACTTAGATACTGATTTCAAGGTTCATCCATGTTGTGGCATGATCAGAACTTCATTTCTTTTTATATGTGAATAGTATTCCATCGTATGGATTGACCAGGTTTTCTCCATCCATTTATCAGTTAATGGATTGTTTCTTTCTGCTGGCTGTTGTGGATAGTGCTGCTATGAACTTTGATGTACAGGTATCTGAGTCTCTGCTTTCAATTCTGTGGTGTATATACCTAGGAATGGAATTATCAGGTAGATAGTTATTCTACGTTTAACTTTTTCCCACCCACATTCTTAATGCCCTGTTTTTTTCTCCTGGGAAAATCTCTACTTCCAGCTCCTTGGCTCCTTTCTCCTCTCAGATAACTTCCACACAATTTTGAAGACCAGCTCATCTGTCACCTCCTCCAGGGAAGAGAGCTTCTCTGATGCTTCTCTCTATCTCAGGCCCTCTCTGCATCCCACCTGCCTAGCCTGGGCATCCTCCTCAACAGTCCCACAATATTCTGGGCAAATATGTCGATCATAATACACACTACAGCACACCGAAATGACCAACTACATATCTGTCTTCCTCATGGAACTAATTCCTTAGAGTGCAGAAGACTATTTCGTATCCCTCAGTGTCTAGCAATTTTATCTCGATTTTATCTAATGGAAGACAAAACCAAACCTATTTCACAATTTCATGTGATTAAAAACCATTCTAATAACTTCTACGTCAAACGGTATCATGTCTTCTAATGACAGGGTTTAGTTGCTCTACCTATGTTAGCTTTCAAACTTCATAAAAAGTTGTGCATAGACCCAAACTAGGTCCCCATATTTTAATCTACATGTATTATTATTGAAGCATCTATGGTTACATGAGGTGCTGATGGTAGAGGTGGGTCTTCACAAATACTAAAAGCCTTAAAATAAAAAGAGGAGAAAACCATTTTGAGATGATATAGCCCAAACCAGAGGGGCTGCTAATACAAACAGGCCCCTCGGCAAATGTAAGCGGGTCACAGGTAATGGCTCACCTCAGAGCAGGCACAGAGGGACTGTTTACTCTCCATTCGGGGCTTAAAAGCATTTTAGTTGATGCACAGGCCCTGAAGCAGAGACATCTAAACCCACGCTACTGCCCAGCAGAGCCCTCACGTCTTTTGATTAATTTACCAGTACTGAAAGCACAGAAAAAGAGATCAAACCGAGTCTGTACTAAACAAACGAGCCGCCGATGCCTCCAGTATGGTGTTCGTCAGGATGAAAGCTGGATGGGGTTCAACAAAAGAGCAACAAATATCTTCCATTGATTAATGCTTATAGGAGTTCTCCCCTTAAATGTCATAACATTTCATTCAATGGTCAGACCAAAGAGTTTCCATAATGCTTAAAACCAAAAAAAAAGTTCCATGAAGATTAAGAAAATTCAGATGTTTTAATGAGGAGAAAAATCAGGTCAGTTCTACAGAACATTCAAAACAGGTTGGCAGAAACTCCGACCGGTTTGCTTCATATGAAATACTAAGGGGAAAAAAATCTCATTACCCCCTTTCATAAAAAAATAATTTTTCTGAGTGAAACTTTCTTTATTTAAACTACTTACCCCACCCACAATGTCCAATACTAACTAAACATGTTGTTTAGAAAACACAGCTAAAGCAGGTTTAGTTGGATCAATGTATCTCTCGTTAGCAATTCTTTATTATTTTTCAAATTGGAATTTAAATCAAACTGTGATTTCCAAATCAGAATGAACCACCAATATGTTAGCTGATTCATCCTTATACATTTTCTGAACAATTAGCTGAATCCCCTTTCAAAAACTCAGTGAGTCTTTTTGTACTAGAATACAACAATATATATGCTTGTAGAAAAATAGAACAAAACCTGTTACAAATATTGACTACTGAAAAAGTCAGCATTTCCCAATTCTGTGTATTGGAGGAGCACTTCTTATGTAATTCAGTATTATTTTAACTAATTTCTTGGAGTGTCCTTGGGCTAGTGATGACTACTCTCTCCTCATCTGTAAAATGGGTATGGCGAGGCACGGCTTGCAGGATTTTAAGGTTAAATGAGAGAGTGTATAGACGGTGCCTAAGTCCTCAAGCCCTGTGACTTCCGTCCCTACACACTCTGCCCCCCTCCCTGCGAGGCTATTTGCAGAGCATTCCCTGTCTTCAGAATCATCCAAGGCCCTGGTTCCTCCTCCCTCCTAGGGAGCTCCCCTTAGGTTTCAGCACATCACACTACATCCCAAGGGCTGTTTTACTGGAAGAGCCTGCAGGGGAGGGATTGTTTTGCCAAGGGTTCCCTGGAGTATGGAAGGCGTTAAGTAAACAGGAGTAAAGGGACCCGTGATACACTTTGCCACGTCCACCCACTCGTGGGCCGCGCATCCCTTTATGTTTTCAAGCTCTTAAGTGGAAAGGCCGCGGGACTGGGAAACGTAAACTGAAGCTGACCTCCTCTGCTGCCCCTCCCACAGCGTCACGAGCACGGGAGCCCACGGAGCCCACGGAAGCTCTGCTCGCGCCCTCTGTCTCCAACAGGCCCCAGCCCCTGGTGCTACAAAGGCAGGGAGCAGCCAGGTGGAGGTGCTTCTCCTGCTCCGTGCTTCTGACTTCTCACGCGTGTGCTGTCTTGGTTTGCTAGGGCTGCCCTAACGGAGCACCGTAACAGAGCCTAGGGGTTTAGAGCCAGACACGCATCGTCTCCCAGTTGAGGCCGGAAGTGTGACATCAAGGCGCCCGCAGGGCGGCGCTCCCTCGGAAACCTGTGGGAGGGAAGCCCCCTTGCCTCTTGCCGTGGCTGGCCGTGGCTGGCAGTCGGCCGCTCCCTGGCTGACAGACCTGCGTGGTAGCGTGGCCGTCGCCCCTGGGGGTCGGGGTCTGTCCCCTCCCTATGAGGACACCAGTCCTACTGGATTAAGGGCCCTCCCTACTCCAGTTTGGCCTCATCTTGGCTAATCACACCTCTCAAAACCCTATCCTATTTCCAAATAAGGTCACATTCACGGGATGCGGGTAAAGACTTGGACATGCCCTCTGGGGGACACGATTCAACCCAAACATAATATGCACGGAAAAACAAACACTGCTCTTCAACATCCTTTAGAAGACAGTGACACTGTCCTTCGTAAAAATAACTGTAAACCTCCCAGGTCAGATCAGGGAAAGGCAAGGAAGAAAGGCTCCCGTTTTAGGGAGGAAGTGGAGGAAAGCGGTGTAGGGCTCTGTGATCCCCCAAACGAAAGTTATCACATCCTAAGCTCTGGTTTTGAAAGCGCACGCCCCAAAGCAGGGGATGATAGCACAACGCTCAAAGCGTGCTATTCAGGAAAAACTACGAATTATTCCACACTAATTCTGACGCTCGTTCTAAACATATGCTTTCACTCTGACCTGTTTAAACAGTTGAGTCTTAAATGCATTTCTCTCCAAACTCTTCAGCTAGGATTGTCAGATTTTTAACATTGAGGCAATGCTTTACTGCTGTTGAGGCACATCTCTTCAGGAAGACATTCCTTTGAGTGGAAGATCAGTGGCCCTCCAACAGATGAGCATGTAAAGCAATAGCATCTACCTGGGTTAATTTTTTTTTCTAACTATAATGCAATTTGACAAATATTTGGGCTCCTATACTATATGAAGGGACCTCTGACATATTTTCCTATAAAATGAGGCCATTTCATATACAAAAGGGACCACTGAAAGTCCTTCTGAGTCCAATTCAGATTGTTTAATCAGTTTCATTCTGAAGAACTTTATTTGCCCACATGGTAGATTTACTCTTCTCATTTCCCAAGACAAATAACCACCAATGAAACGCTCATCACATGTCATCCCTTCCACTTCAGTTTCACCTCTGTAGGTAAATTATTACAGGCAGCTTCAAAGCTAAGAAAATGTCTTCCTTGTTATCACTGGAGGTTTTTGTTTGGTTTTAGGGTTTTTGATCTTGCATTGGCTTTCTCAAAAGTTCCTTGAGAATGTCAATGAGAATGCCAAATTCAGCCGGAAACAATGATGAATATGATTTACCTTTCCCTGGATTTTAAAGACTTTTCTGAAAAGCATTATTGGCAATCAGGAACTCCTGGGTATCGAATAGCATTTTTACAAAGGTTCATTGCAGAGGAAGCAGAAACTAGAAGTCATGGCCAGTAGGCAGTGTATGGGGAAAACCATATGGACCACAAACACAGTGAGATTTAGCCAGCCTCCTGCTTGGCATCCTGCCTAATCCAGGGAGGCTATTCTTACACCCATTTCTCATTTAATAAAACATCTTTTTTGGCACCAAAAATGTTTTATTCCTAGGAAACTGAACCTGAGGATGAAACTAGGTGGTTTCTTGTTTGATTGCTTAAAAACTATCTTATTTTTTAAAAAAAGAAAAGAAAAACTAGCATTAAAACTTGTACTGGCACTAATTTTCATTCAAGCAAAATTAATTTCATTCCTTTAATACTAACCTCTCTTTGTAGCAATTGTATCTTGGCAGGATTCAAATTCATTCTCATGTAAACACTGCAGAGCGCCCCCCCCCACCAGTCACCAGCAAAATTCCATGCCTGGTCACAGACTAGATATATAGTCAAAGCATATATGGACTGAGATCAAGCATATGAAATAATCCAATGGCCCTCATGACACAGTCCTGACAATGATGCTAAAGCAAATGCAAATATCTCATTATCCAGTTTTGGACCCCAACCTGGATATAAATAAAGACGAGTTCATTGTACAGGTCACTTTAGAGTCTAGACTGGTTACCCCCCATCACTGAGCATGCCACTTCCCACTGACAGCAAACTGTTTGCAAAATGCCATATGAGCCTTTGGAAAACAAAAGGGAAGGTGAATTATATACGATCGGCACCCCACCCCATCCCCCAAATCCCAAAGGCAAATCCAGAACAGCTGTCCCCACACATGGGTGCTCTCCAATGATCCCTCCTTCAATCATGAAACCATGTAACTCAACCATAAAATCAATGCAGTTTTCTCAAAAGAAGATAATTTTCATTTCATTATCTCCCAAACTTGGGGACCTATCTTCTGAAAATATCTTTAAGGTCCTTTCCTCTGAAAATGCAGCTCTGTGTCTAAGGACTCTGGTATTTCTCTCTAAAATCAAAGTCCTTGCATGGCACAGAAGTCCTTACAAGGAATCATGAATGTTGTCTGAGGGAGGCTATGACCACCACAGGGGCTTTTGAGGTTTCTAACCAAGGTCACTTAATAAGGACCCAGTCCAGGGAGGCCTGGAAGTGCCATGCTGATTCCCAATCTTATCATCAGCCCTCTATTATGTCCTAATTATAAAGACCCCTGATGCAACTGAAACCTAATAATCTAAAAATATCAAGCCAAGGGTAAGCCTAATTCTCCCGTTCCCCCACCATAGTCCTTTGGAAAGACTAAAGAAAGTACCCCCTAAATGAAGTGTACAAAATCACACACAGTTTCCCATTTCCCAATAGCCTCTCTGATCCTTAAACTTGCATATTTGGGCAGTATGGACCATGACGTTACAGAAGACTAGCGTAAAAATATACACGTGGGAAGGAGGAGAGAGCAAGCAAGAGAATGAGTGCAAGTATCACAGTTTAGTGATGAAACATAAGTGAATGAAGAAAAAAATATTTTTCCTACAGCTTCAGAGTTATGTAAGATCTACTGCATTCATATTGGTTTAATAAGCTGAAAATTTGAAAAGAATTGGACAATTGTCTAGGAAAATTCATATTTTGGATAAATGGACTTTAGTTTCTTCCCTCTTACAAGATCAAGCCATGTATTGGAAGATGTTAGTTTGTAAAAATTACTAAACCAGATCCATAATGTAAGATGATGAAAGGTTTTAAACATTTATACTACAGTAAACGAAAGTATATACCTTTTTTCATAAGTAATAGGTGTAGTCACAGGATTAACTTACATCTTACAACATTTCAAAACAATTTTCTTATAACCTGAAATACTCTTTCCAAGGACATTCCATCAATTAATAAATCAACTGTTAACCGATAGCATGCATGTCCCTTGGAGGGTCTTCACCTCATCCATCAGTATAGGTTTTCATAACTAATTAGCATTCTTGCTAAGGTTAAGAATAACCCAGCAACAGGTGAAGTGGATGAAATTGATCAACTTGTTGAAAGCTTCAGAGCAAATCACTGCAGCACTCTTTCAATGAGGCTGCTTGACACCCCAAGACACATTTGTCTAATATTACTTTAAGCTTTTCCAGAGCAACACATGCCAGAACCTGATGCACCATTTACCATTACAAATGAAAAAGGGGACTGGCAAATCCCATATATAAAAGTAAAGCTGCATTTCCATATTTTATGACCACCCAAATGGGAGCAATTCCCATGGCCTCCCCGACATCCTCCAGCTTATTTTATGTTCTTCCTTTCCTTGGACTGAACCATCCACCACTCCCCATTCTGCTAGAATTGTCCTTCATAATACCACCTTCTCTAGATCTTCCACCTCTTCAAAGACTTCCCCCCTCCCAACTGGAATCTGGTTCCCCTGTGGCGGCCTGTGGAACTACAGCCCCCCTCTGTGCCTGCACATTGTCACATAGTCCATATATCCTCAAGACCCACAGAGTCTCCCAAGGTCATTTCCAAACCATTGCTTCTTCCACCTACTCTAAAATCCCTGATTATGAGTTCCTGAAGCATAGTCCTCAGAAGAATTGATCCAAAATATTCACCACTACCCCCAAAGAAAAGTTGCAAAAATCAAGTATGTTTGGGAATCTTTGCTTACTATATATCCCCTTTCTGAAAATTCTAAATAACTAATACCAACCCCCTAGGTGAGACACTGTTGACAGCATGGTGAGGAGGCACAAAATGTTTCTAGAACCACAGAGCTGAAGTTTCTAAATGGCTGCTAACGTGTAATGTCAACTGCTTATGGTTGAAACACATTAAAACATGTCCCTAATGTGTTGTCTCCTTTAGACACATGATCTTCGCAGCAAGCTGACAATACCAACGGCACATATATACTTTCATATATATCACATACACAGCAAGGCATTTGAGTATTACGAATACCTGTAAGGAAGATTGCTGTGATTTCCATCAATAAACACCTACAATGCCTAAACGTCTACAATGAGGACAAGATACAAGGAGAAGACATGGCACCTGCCCTCAGGCACCATGGACTCAAGTTCTGAGATTTCAAGAGCCTCGTCAAAGCTCTCACATCGAGAGGAGGCAGACCCAGCCTCAGAACACCACTATGCCGATTTCTGGGTCCAGCATTCTCTCAGCACCACCACGACACTGGGCCCTCACTTGGCAAAGATTTCACTTCAGTTGAAGATCAACAATCCAGCTTTCCTGAGCTTTCAAACACCCAGGGGGAAAATACCTGTCTGGTTTTCTCCTAAGAACTAAAATTTTGCTTGAGTCTATGTTTCAACTATTTCAGGGACCCTTCTATACTAGGTACCATGCTCGTTAACTGCTAATTACCACCGAGGGATATAATCAATTCCAATATTTTAAGAACCTAGCAACAATCTGATTTCAGCCTTGCACATGAGCATCCTTACAGTGTCAGACTCATCAAAATTTCCATGATTTTCAGCATCAGTTGATTTCTAAACTAACTTTTTCAGACAAAGGTCTTTCCTATAAAAACTGAAATGTGACACCTCATATGAGCTTCCTTAAAAAGTTATTTCCTTATATCATTCTTAAAAGCTATATGTATGGGGAGTAGATGGAGCTCAATAGTTGAGTGTCTGCCTCCCTCATACAGGGTCCCGGATTCAATCCTCAGTACCTTCTAAAATATAAATAAATAAATAAATAAATAAATAAATAAATAAATAAATAAATA